>WOXC01007452.1:0-21617 GCA_011680675.1 Gymnobelideus leadbeateri | reverse complement strand
AAGGGTTCTTGAATCTTTATCCCCTGAAAAAGGGCCAGATATTCATATGCCTGACAACTCAGAGCTTCTGTGAAAGAGAAATACAGCTGGTTGATTCTCATTTAAGTCTCCAAACTATCCTAAACATTTCAATCAACCATAAAATTGCTTAAACATTTAAATAACAACTAAGCTTTATTACTGTCGATGGAAATAGTTGAAGTTCTAAGTCAGTTGCAGTAAATATAGGTTCAAATCCCTTAAAGTAGGAATGCATTAAAGTTTAGGACTACACTCTACCCTGACAAATTTATTACCTTTTCATGCAAAAGAGAGGAATCATCTGAAACCACTAGGGGACCAATAGCCATATGTAAAGTGGTCAACTGGCAGTGTGGATAAATTTTCATCACAATGCTCCCAAATTTTAATGCTCTTAAATTCTAGCACATCACAAAGAAAGTTCACCCTTATATGCATTTAAGGCAATATAAACTTAATGGGACACCCAAAAAGAAGAAGATAAAGCAACTGTATTATAGCATCCTTGATCATTAACTATAAAGATGAATGCTTAGAAGCTGGGATTTGCCTTATCACATTGAAACCAGATGCTAGAATCTTTCATTTCAAGAACTTGGAAATGCAGTATTCACTATGAGAACCAATATATATTTAGTGAGCTAATATTAAACAATATGTAATTACACATTACCTTTTATCCAAAAGCTTAAGAAATAATGCCTGAGAGTATAACTGCTACAGTGACCATACTATTGTCTTCATATGTGTGTATGTATATATTTATGTATTAATATGAAATGAACTATAATTTCTTGACCATGTAATACAACTAGTGGGGAGGGAAAAGAGGATGTAGAAATTAGTTACATTGTTCAGGGAGTGTTCAAAGAAAATTTAACCTAGCCACATTGAGATTGTCCAATAGAAATTTCTCATTTTGGGTATAGAGGTATAAATAGCTTTGTGAGATGGTTTTCCTAGACTTTGGTTAATATGGATAAGATAACATATTTAAAGAACTTAACAAACCTTAAAATTCGAGGTAAATGTTAACTATTATAATGTCTATATCCCTCGGCATGTTATTTGAAAGCTTAAACTGACTCTGAACCATTTGCACAACTGAAAACTTAGTGTATTCTACTCATCTCTCCATTTTCTGACAGCACTCTGGCTTTGAATGTGCTAGGATCAATCTTGGGGCCCTGTCCCCAAAATTAAATGAGGCAATATTTGTAAAAAGCATTTGGCATAGTGCCTGACATATTAGGCACTGTGTAGATCTTCATTCCCTTCCCATGCCCTTCACCTCTCTCCCCCAAATCATAACCATGGTTTATTTACTTCACTTAGAGTTGCTTCAGAAAACCTAAGAAAGTCTAAACAATTTGCTTGGAACAAAATATCTTCAGCTCACTTGTACAGAAGCCAAAACACTAGATGCAATATAGTCTTAATTTCAACCTATAAAAAGGAAAAACAGCAACAATATGGAGGGTAGGTAGGTAACAGGCATTTATTAAGTGCTTATTACGTTCAAGGCAGTCTGCTAAGCACTGGGGATATAAATAAAAGCAGAAAGGCAGTCCCTGTCCTGAGGAAACTTTTATTCCAATGAGAGAAGAAAACATACAAAAAAGAGAAAAGGCAGGAGAGGCGGTAGTGGAAGATAAAAGTATTCATGTAGGACAATTTTGTTGAAGTCATGAAAATGAAGCATATCTGGAAGAGGAATGTAGCTTGGCCAATCTAGACTCCTCTCCAAAACGGAACCTCTTAGGAAGAATTTACTAGTAGGAGAAGGGAATGGGTATGACAGATGGATGTTCCAAGATGAGGGGGACCTGACCACTTAGGGAGATTCTAGGTTGACCCTGAAGCAGAGGTATATGTTGAAATCCAGAAATGCAGATGTGAAAGATACATAGTAGTCTATAAACAATACCAACACACACACACACACACACACACACACACACAACTCACAATAAATCACAGGATCCCAAACAATCAAGATATTTAACTTCACTAACTCTTATCTCCACTTCAGGGCTATATAGGCCTTTAATCTAACACTACTGCCTCTAAGGACTTGGACCCACTCAGAATGGAAATAACTTTGTTATTTTTAAAGAGAAAAATTTCCAATTTCCATTTCTAATATGATTTATACTACTCAATTCACAGTAGTGGCAAAGGACAAATTCTCAGTGTTTCTATGATTTATTTTCCCAACTCTGACCCTGGACAAGTTATCAAACTTTTCAGTGTCCCAATCAAATCTGTCAGATTATAAGTTAGAGAAAATTTGGTCATCTGTATCAACGGAGGAGAACCAAAACAAAATAAATAAAAATAAGTTATTATCCCTCTAGCCCCAGGGTCAAATTATTAATCTTATTCTCTTCAAAAGTCAGGCATCACCCTTGAACTCACTTACCCTGGAAGGCTAGGTAATGGGATTCCCTATTTTTCCACAAAAGACTGTCTCCACACTCTCCTAGTACTCCACTATTGTCTCTTGTTACTGCCTTCCCTTGGACTTCATGGCTTAAGATATGTACAACAGCATACATTCCTCTGCCACAGTTTCATCTTGGACACCATCTTTGATATGGAGCCAGTAGCAGGTTGCCATTAAAGAATCTGCTGATGTATAAGTTTCCAATAGCAAAATTGACTTTCATGTCTCTGGCATTTTCTCTGAATTCAGCAATCTATATTCTGTTCAATTGCCCCAGTATATTGATTAGCCTGAAGCAAATAAAATATCCCCAATTCTGAGACAGAAATCATTCTTGTTTCATGAAATACAAATGAGTCAACCCATATAACAAGTCAACAAATACAATGTATCCCTTCAACATGATGACATTCGTTATCTAATCCATTGTAGAGGCAATAGATATAGCAATATGTTTCAAAGTAAGATTCTTAAAAGTACTAGCATAGTACAATAGAAAAATCACTGTCTCTAAAGTATGTGTAGGAAAAAAAAACTAGCTTTTAGGAAAACCCACCAAGAACTATATGAACCTAATTATAAAACTATTTTCATACAAATAAAGTCAGATCTGTTAAACAACTGGAAAAATAGCAAATGCTCATGGGTAGGCCAAGCTAATATAAAAAATGAAAATTCTATTAAAATTAATTTCCTTATTCAGTGTTATAACACTAAAATTATTTAAAAATTATTTACAGAGGTGAAAAATAATAAAATTCATCCAGAAGAACAAAAGTTCCAGAATATCATGAAGGAAATTAATTAAAAATAATGCAAAGGACAATTTTCTAGCTGTAGCAGACATAAAACTATATTATAAAGCAGCAACGATCAAAACTATTTGGTATTGTCTAAGAAATAGAGTGGTGGGTCAATGGAATATTCTAGGAGCACAGGACTCAATAATAAATGACTAGAGTAATCTACAATTTGATAAACACAAAGACTGCAGTTTCTGGGATAAGAACTCATTGTTTGACAAAAATTGCAGGGAAAACTGGAAAATTGTATCACAGAAACTAGGCATAGAAAAACATCTCATACCACATATCAAGATAAGGTCAAAATGGGGACATAATTTAGACATAAAGGGTGATATCATAAGCAAATTCAGAGAGCAAAGGAATAGTCTACCTATCAAATCTATGGAGAAGGGAAGAAATTATGCCCAGAGCAAGAGACAGATCATACTATGAAATGAAAAATAGGTAAATTTGATTACATTAACTTTAAAAGGTTTTTCACAAAATCAATACAACCGAAAATAGAAGAAAAGCAGAAATCTGGGAAACAATTTTTACAGTCAGTGTTTCTGATAAAGATCGTATTTCTAAAACATATAGAGAACTGAGTCAAATTTACAAGAGTATAAGTCATTTCTTAATTTATAAATGGTAAAAGATTTAAAAATGGTAAAAAAGTCATATTTCAAATGAATAAATTAAAGCTATCTATAGTAATATAAACATGCTTTAAATTATCATTGATTAAAGAAATGCAAATTAAAACAATTTTGAGGTATCACCTCATAACTATCAGATTGGATATGACAGAAAAAGAAAATGATTAATGTTGGGGAAGATATGGGAACATTGGAACACTAATGCATTGTCGGTGGAATTGTGAACTGATCCAACCATTCTGGGGAAAAATTTGGAATTATGGCCAACAGGCGACCAAATTGTGCATACCCCTCGATCCAGCAATACCACTGCTAGGTCTGTATCCCAAAGAGATCATAAAAAGGGGAAATAACCCACATGTACAAAAATGTTTATAGTAACTCTTTTTGTGGTGACCAATAATTCAAAATTGAGGAGATGCCCATTAATTGAGGAATGGCTGAACAAGTTCTGGTATATAAATGTAATATAATACTATTATGCTATAATAAATGATGAACAGGAATATGTCAGAAAAAAACCTGGAAAGACTTATGTGAATTGATGCTGAGTGAAGTGACCAGTACCAGGAGAACACTGTACACAGTAACAACACTGTGCAATTATCAACCATGATAAATTTAGCTCTTCTCAGCAATACAATGATCCAAGACAGTTCCAAAAGACACAATATGGACAATGCAATCCACATCCAGAGAAAGCACTATGGGATCTGAATGCAGATGGAAGCATATAATTTCCAATCAATTTTTGTTTTTGTTTTGTTTTCTTTCTTGTGTTTTCTCCCTTTTGTTCTGATTATTCTTTCACAACATGACTAATATGGAAATATATTTAATATGATTGTACATATATATCCTATATTAGTTTGCTCACTGCCATTAGGAAAGGGGAAGGGAGGGAAGAAGAGAGAAAATTTGGAAATCAAAATCTTGTAAAAGTGAATGTTGAAAATTGTATTTAAATCTACTTAGAAAAACAATAAGACTGTTAAGTGTGGGGAGGGGGGAGAAGAAATGAATAGGGTTGAAATCTCAGCTCTAATTTATAATACTTGTGTCACCCTGAGCAAGTCACTTAATTTTCTTGGGCCTCAATTTCCTCTTCTGTAAAATGAGACATTGTATTTGAAGGTACTTCTGGGTCTACATCTATGATCCTATGATTTCAGTCATTTTATAGGTACATAACACTTAATCACTTCATGGGGATAGTCCTACTTATATATATTCTGAATCAAATTATATTCAGAATCAAATCAATTTGGTTAGGTTCCTTTGATTAATTGACTACTTCAAAAATTGAGTCTGTGCTGCTCATTCTGGAAGCTAGTCATGGAAGCCCTGAAATTATATGCTTCATGTATACTCCTAATTAGGGAAGAGTAACTGGATTTATTATTTCATTGATAACAGAAAACTTCTTGAGTGAAACAATTCCATCTATTCATGAGTGATGGTATGTCCTTCACAAGTCAATAGTTTTGCCAATAGCACTGAGATATAAAGTGACTTGTCTAGGTCTCATAGACAGTAGGTGTAAGAAGAAGGTCTTGAATTCAAGTATTTCTGCTTTTGATACCAGATTTCTGTCCAATATAATGCTATCTTTTTTATTTGATCAAGTGGCAGGTGATTTAAAGTTTATATCTCAATTTCTTTTTAGATTTTACACAGTACTTGGATCCAGTGAATGCATATAACTTGAGCTCAATAAATATTAATTTAACTGAATGGCATTAACCTATCAGACAAATTAACTCAGAACTTTCTGAGCAGGAAATAAAAGCATGGAATTTAAAGAAAATGCCTAAGCAACCCTCCCTATAAATCTAAATTTGCCACTATAACTAAATGTGAATAATCAGACATCCTCTGAGTTCACTTCGTTCTATTTATAGGATAGTGAAGATCAAAAAAACCACATTTCGAGTAGTGATTTGAAAAGAATTTGTACCAAGAAGAAAAATTCCACTGCCCTGGTGATGTTATCATAAAATGACAGGCTGTTTTTTGTTTGTTTGTTTGTTTTTTGTTTTTTTTGTTTTTTTGCAAATTTTTCATCAGAACTATTCATCTACAAGGGGAAAGTGTTATGTTTTATGTGGCAGAAAACAAGGTAAGGTTTGGAGAATTATATTTTCAAGGAGCATTCTTTCCCCTCCCCTCTGGAAATAATAAATTCTGATTACCAATGAGGGAAGTCATATGTTTTTCTAAGACAAACGCTATGTCTTGGTCATTAATACAGGAGCACAAGGTTGCCCCACTAATTAGACACCTTGATTCTTTAGAGTCAAGAGGCCTGAATGTAGTTAATGTTGGCAGCCAGAATATTCTGAACAGGAGGGAAAGGATTCCAGCTGACTGAGGTTTCTTCAAATTTAACTTGTAAACATGGTTTAGACCCTCTGATCCCATTAGGTGACTACTTTGTCAAATATGTTCTGTCAGTGCTGGTTGATCTGAGGAATAATATGCCAGCACTTCAAATAAATTAAGTGATAAGACAGGATTTCTTAAGAAATGGGACATTGGGGGATGGATCCAAGATGGCAGAGTAAAAGCAGGGACTTCCTTGAGCTTGCCCGTAAATCACTTCAAATACCTGTAAAAATGACTCTAAACAAATTCTAGAGCTGTAGAACCCACAAAAACGACAGAGTGAAATATGTCCTCAGCCCAAAATAGCCTGGAAGGCCAACAGGAAGTGTATATTGCACAAGTCTGGGAGCAGATCACAGTTCTGTGTGGGCTGCACCAGGCACAGATTGGGGCCAGAGCAGGCCTAAGGGGACTGAATCACTATCAGCTGTGGTGATTTCCAGACTTCTCAACCCACAAATGCCAGGAATAGCATGGAAGTTCAGTGGGGAAACTCTGTGGGACCTGGGTGAAAGAGGAGGCAGTCTGGTCTCAGCCTTAGGGTGGCAGAAGTGGTTGTGGCAATAGCAATAGCAACAGCAACAGTAGCTGCATTGGCTGCTTCCAGAACTCTGGGCCTACAGACAGGGGGGAATCCAGTAGCTGATACAGAATCCCAGAAGCCTAGAATAGTTCACCCCCCTCTATCCATACCTCTAGCTCCACCACCACTGGAAGCAAAGTCCTGCCTTGGCAGGTAGTTAGAAAGACAAGAATTTGGTGAGGAAGATGGGTAAACAGCATATAAAGAGTCAGACTATAAAATATTACTTTGGTGACAAAGAACATCAAAACATACAACCAGATGAAGACAACAAAGTCAAAGCTCCTACATCAAAAACCTCCAAGAAAAATATGAATTGGTCATAAGGCATGGAAGAGCTAAAGAGGATTTTGAAAATAAAGTGAGAGAAATAGAGGAAAAAATGGGAAGAGAAATAAGAGTGATGAAATAAATTCATGAAAAACAAGTCAAGAGCGTGCTAAAGGACACCCAAAAATACTGTAGAAAAGAAGACCTTAAAAATAGACTAGCCCAAATCCCAAAAGAGGTCCAATAAGTCAATGAGGAGAAGAATGCCTTAAAAAGCAGTATGGTGGGGGGGAGGCAGAGTCAAGATGGCTGAGGAGAAACAGTGCTTCCATGGTGCTCTGTCCCACGGGACTTCCAATTTATATAAAAAGAGACTCTGAACAAACTCTGGAGCTACAGAACCCACAAAATGACAGAGAAGCTAACCTCCTGCTGAGGACAGCCCAGCATCCCAGCAGGGAGCAGCCAGCACGGCACTCTGGGAGCTGAGCCCAGGCCTGCAGGAGTCTTAAGTCAGAGGTTTTAGCCCCAGGGTGGCGTGACCAGCAGCATGCTGGAAGGATTCTAGAACACCAACAGCTGTGGCATTTCCAGAATTACCAACACATAGACACCAAGAAAAAAATGAGAGGTCAGTGCAGTATGGACTTTGGGACTTGTGGGGAGAGCACAAAAGGCTCTTTCCCTGGGGGTGAGAAGCCGCTGAAGAGCTGCAGCTCTTCAGATGTTTAAAATCAAATGTTTAAAAATATATAAATATTATTATATAAATATAAAATTGTATAAATAGTAATAATATTATTATTAATACTATTTTACATATACTTGGGAAATAAGATATACAGGCATTGGGGTGCAGAGATTCACCTTGCCCTACTGAAGGAGTCAAAGGGGGCATGGAATAATATATGGGAGAAAGCAGATTTAATGAGGATAATCCTGTGGGACTGCTATTCTGGGGTGGTGGGTAGTGGAAAAATGGGGGAAAAATTGTAACTCAAAGTCTGTCAGAAATGAATGATCTAAACCAGAAGTTAATAAAGCATTTGAAAAAAAGGGTGATGTGTTGGTCAGATTCAAGGTCCTTTTGATGTTTTATAGCAATGAAAGTTTCTTTAAAAAAAGTTTGATTGGTCAAATGGAAAAGGAGGTCCAAAAGCTCACTGAAGAAAATTATACCTTTAAAGTTAGAATGGAGCAAACAGAATATCTTTATAACAAAAAAAGAAGTTATAAAATGTATGAAAATATTAGAAGAGAATGTGAAATACTTCTTTGGAAAGACCATTGAATTAGAAAATATATCCAGGAGAGATTAATTTAAAAATTATTGGACTACCTGTAAGTCAAATGAGTTAGAGGGATATCTACCCCAAACATGTGAAGAATTCCCTAAGTAAAATGAGCAGATGTGAATAATCTTTTGCAACATCACTGTGGAGTATTTAGAGCTTGTTCATACAGCAAAGACACTAAGGTTATCCACTTACTTCCTTGTGGGCCATCATCAGTCATCTTGATTTTTGACTTGCCACTGGACTTCAATGACATTGGAAGAGAGATTGAGACTGATGACTTTGTGAACTTCGCCTCACCTAAATCCAATTCATGAAAAGAGAAGACATCACCCCCATGATGTCACTGGTTCTCCTCTGAAGAAAAGCCAAACACCATTCAAAGAAGGTTATTAGATTAAAAAAATCTGAAATTCCTGATGTACAGGAAGGAACTGGGTACATTTGCCTTTACATTTATAAAAGACTCACTCTACTTTTGACACAAAGAAGGCCAAGTATAAACAATTAGAGAAATATCAGTAGTTCATGGGTGGGTTGAGACAATGAGAATGAAAATTCTACTTAAATCAACTTATTCAGTACAATACCAATCAAACAGACCAAAATATTTTATAAACAGCGGTAAACCAGTGGAATAGAGTAGGCACATGATACACAATAGCAAATTGTCATAGTAATCTCATGTTTGACAAATAAAAAACTCCAACTCTTTGAAATAAGAACTCACTACTTGACAAAAATTGTTGGGAAAACTAGACAGCAGTTGGGCAGAAAAATTGAATACTTTACATGTATATATACATATATATTTGTTTTCAACATTCTTTTCTACAAGATTTTAAGTTACATTTTTTCTCTCCCCGTCTTTCCCCTACCCCCACCCCCCAAAATCAAGCCTATTGAATACCCCTCCCTCCAATCTGTTCTCTCTTATATCCATCCCCTTAACTTTAAAGTAGGTCAAGATGGTTTTTCTATACCACAGTACTAAAGGTCTTGTTTCTTAAATGTTTGATAACTGAGTGAAACCAAAAATAGACATGTCATTCCTCAATTGATAGAAAAATCTTCAAAGGATATGAAGCAGTTTTCAGAACGTGAAATCAAAACTATCTATAGTCATATGAAAAAAAATTCTCTAAATCACTATAGACTAAAAAATTACAAATTAGTATAATTCTAAGTTACCACCTCAGACCTATCAGATTGACTGATATTACAGAAAAATGGAATGATAAATGCTAAAAATGATATGGAAAAAATGGGGCAGTAATCCATTATTGGGGAAGTTGTGAACTAATTCATCCATTCTGAACAGCAACTTGATACTATGCCAAAAGTGTCATAAAACTGTTTATCTACTTTGTTCCAGGAAAACCACTATTCTGTTTGAATCCCGAAGAGATCCCTCACTCTACCCCACTCCCAAAAGAGCAAAGTGCCTATTTATACAAAAAATATTTATAACAGCTCTTTTTGTGGTGGCAAGGAATTGGAAATTGGGGGAAAGACCATTAATTAGGAATGTCTAAATAAGTTGTGGTATATGATTCTGATGGAGTAGTATTGTGCTATAATAAATGAGGAGGAAAAGGGTTTGAGACAAACCTGGAAATACTTATTTAAACTGATGCAAAGTGAAGTGAGCAGAAATAGAAGAACACTGTACATAGGAACAGCAACTCTGTATAACGATCAACTGTGAAAGACTTAGCTATTATCAGCAATAAAATGATTTAAGACAGTTATGAAGAACTTAAAGATGAAAAATTTTGTCCACCACTAGAGAAAGAACAGATGGAATCTGAATTCATATAGAAGCATATTAATGATGTTTACTAAAATTACATGAAGTTTTAAAAATAAATGTTAACAGTTATTCATATTTTCTCTGAGGCTTGAACCTATTCTTGAGAATAAACATAAAACCTTTGGGTTTTTTTTTTACAAATGCTTTATTAACTTCTGGTTTACATCACTCATTTCCACCAGATTTTGAGTCACAATTTTTTCCCCATTTTTTCTCTACCCACCACCCCAGAATAGCAGTCCCACTAGATATCCCCTCATCCAATGTGCTCTCTCCCATATCTTCTCCCATACCCCCTTCGACTTTGCCATTAGGGCGAGGTGAATCTCTGAGCCCCAATGCCTGGACATATTGTGAAACATTTAATTTTAAAACCTCAAATGTCAGATCCATTCCCTTCCTCCCTTGTCACCCACTCCCTCTGAGAAGATAAGCAATTCAGCATGTGTTGTATATGTATAGCTATGCAAAACATTACCATAGTAGATATATTGTAAAAGACTCCTTATATTTCCCTCCCACCCATCTCACCTCCCACCTGGTCCATTCCCTACTTTGATCCTGTCCCTCTTCGAAAGTGGGTACTTCCAACTTCCCCTCCGCCTAGAATGCCCTCCCCTCCATCCTCCGCCCTCTCATCCCCCCTTCTCCTACTCTCCTGCAGAGTGAGATATCCCATTTAGTATGTATGTGATTATCTCCTTGAGCCAACTTCAATGAGAATATGGTTTTGCCTTTTTGCCTTTCTGCCTTCCTGTTCTTCCCCTCCCCTGCAACTACTTCCCCTTGCCTCTTCTACATGAGATAGTTTGCCCTGCCCTGTCTCTCCCCATCTCTTTTTGCCACTTTCCTCTCTCACCTCTTAACTTCAGACCTTAAGTATCATCCCTTCCTATCAAATTCAATATGTGCCCTCTATCCATGTATACCTGTAAACATATGCCCATATACCCTTCTTCAATTATTTTCAAAATGAGAAAGGTTTCATCAGACACAGATATTGTTTTTCCATGTAGGAATGTAAATAGTTCAACTTTGATAAGTTCCTTTTGATTTATTTTCCTTGATTACCTTCTCAAGCATCTCTTGCTTCTTGTGTCTGAATGTCAAATTTTCTATTCAACTCTGGGTTTTTCCTCAAGAATGTTTGAAAGTCCACTATTCCACTGAATGACCATATTTTCCCCTGAAACAAAATACTCAGTTTTGCTGGGTAGGTGACCCTTGGCTTCAACTGCAGCTCTTTTGCCCTCTGGAATATCATAGTCCATGTCCTTTGATCCCTCAGTGTAGAAGCTGTCAGGTTCTGTGCTATTCTGATTGTGTTTCCACAATATTGAAATTGTTTCTTCCTGGCTGCTTGTAGTATTTTCTCCTTGGTCTGGGAGTTCTGGAGCCTGGGTATAATATTCCTAGGAGTTTTCTTTTTGGGATCTTTTTCAGGAGGTGATCTGTGGATTCTTTCAACCTCTATTTTCCCCTCTGGGTCTAAAACATCAGGGCAATTTTCCTTGAGAATTTCTTTAAGGATGAATTCTAAGTTCTTTCTTTGATCATGGCTTTCAGGTAGTCCAATAATTTTAAAATTATCTCCCCTGGATCTATTTTCCAGGTCAGTGGTTTTTCCTATGAGATATTTTACATTGCCTTCTATTCTTTCATTTGTTTGGATCTGTTTAACAGCATCTTGATTTCTCATAAAGTCACTAGCTTCCATTTGCTCTAGTCTAACTCTGAAGGAATGAATCTCCTCAGTGAGCTTTTGAGTTTCTTTTTCCATCTGGCAAATTTGGCTTTTTAAGTCATTTTTCTCCTCATTGCCTTTCTGAGCCTCTTTTGACATTTGAGTTAGTCTATTTTTTAAGATGTTATTTTCCTCAGTCAGGCTGTTGACTGTCATTTCATACTTTTCTTGCATCTTCATCATTTCTCTTCCCAATTTTCCCCCACTTCTCTTATGTGCTTCTTAAGGTCCTCTATGGCATGTAGCCAGCTTGTATTTTCATTTGGGGCTTTTGGTGCAGGAGTTCTGACCTCACAGTCTTCCTCCTTGCTTTGATCCTCTTTGCCCCTAAAAGAGGAGTCCAATGTTGAATTTTTCTGTATATTTTGTTTCTTTTGCCTAGGCATGTTGCCACTTAATTACTTGATTTTTGGGCTTGTTGCCACAGTAGGACTCTGCCACCAGACAGGAGAGCTTCCGCCCAAACGTGGGGTCTTCACAGCTTTCGCAGGTTTTGTGGCCTCTGTAAAGCTTCCACATCCTCTGGCAAGCTGGATACCCACCCCAAACCTCCACCCCAGACCACAATCCAGATCCAGGCAGTTTAAAGCAAGAGCGATTAACTCCCAGACTGATTGCTGGATCTCCCTACATTTCGCAGACCAGGAGCTAGAGCCGCCAGTGACACTGCAAAATGGCTTCTGTGCCACATTTCTTCAGCAATTTTTCGCCCCCAGTGGAGGAAGTCAACTCATTCCCCAAATACTCTTCCCAAAGTCAATAGGACACTAACCTCTCACTTTGTCCTAGGCGTATATGTGATGATAATTCCGGAATCAACACAGCTGCTGGTATTCTGAGGTCCCTCCAGCTGGCTGCTGGCCCAGCCGCCCTAGGGCTAAAACTGCTGCTCAAGCGGGCCTGGGCTCAGCACCCAGAGTGCTGTGCTGTCAGTTCCCAATGTCCTGTGCTGCCTGCTCTCAGAGTGCTGTGCTGGCCCCTCCCTGCGGGGCTGCTGGGCTGTTCTCAGTGGGAGGCTAGCTTCTCTGTGTTGTTCTGTGGGTGCTGGGGCTCCAGAAGTTGTTCAGAGTCCCCTTTTACATTGTTTGGAGGTAATCTGGGGGTAGAGCACCTTGGAAGTGCTGTTTCTACTCTGCCGTCTTGGCTCCACACCCCTGGGATTTTTTTTTTACCTCTAAAAATAGAATCCCTTTAGTACCTTGGAATTTTTTCAATGAGATTCTTGAAAATCTTAAATTCCTACAAACCATTGCCAAGATGGCTGCAGGACACATACTGGAGCATTTAAAAAAATGATAAAAGTTTATTTTTATCTTTAATGAACCCCAATGTAGAAGTATATATTGAGGACTCTGCCATAAGGAGTTTAAAATACACCTAGGGAGACAAGACACAACATTTTAAGATAACCATAAAATACCAAAGTGAGTGGTATTGACAAGAATACTAGACTACAAGAGTTCAAAGAAATGACCTAATGTTTCTGAGGCTAGAGAAAGTTGAATGAGGTTCAGCAATTCTCAGCTACATGTCCAAGGAATCATCATTTTATCTGTATGGTCTACATTTTCCTTATGTATGAAACAAAAGTGTCAGTTTAGATGATCTATAAGGTCCTTTTCAGTTCAAAATTCTATTTTCCTATAAGGAGGACATGCCTAAGAAGGTCATAAATGTGTGTCATAAAAAATCAGACCTGAAAGTACAGATTAATAACTTTTCTTGTCCATTTCCTTACAAAAGAGGTGAAGAGATTTCTGAAAAATCTTTAGTAGCTTGGTTTTATCAGCATCCTTAGATCCACCTTTGTGGGAAAAGCTTGTACCCATAAGTTGTTCTCAGCAATTCAAATGAGCAAGAAAGTACAGAAGCAAAGTATCAATCAATGAGAAGTGGCCAACAGCCATACCAACTTGGGTCTTTGTGACCTTTAGAAATTGACTGCTTCTAGTCTAAAGATCTCTCAAATTGCTAGTATAAGCACATCCATCTTTCTCATCATTGTGGCAATAGAATTCTAGGAGCACAGGAAAAACTTAAGCATGAGAAAGGGTAGCATTAAGGAATAATTCTTACCTTCCATCTATTCTCTGAGAAGCTTTTTATAAGAATTTGTTGTTGAATCATATTTTTGTCATCTCTGATTCTTTGTGACCCCATTTGGGGTGCACACAGTAGGCAATCAAAAAATGAGCCCACAGATTCTTTGAAGACATTTTATCATAGTATTCAATACAATTTCAGTGCAACAATAAACCGTTAGTAAGCAAGCACCTAGGCTTCATAAAGGACACAGCACGAGATGCTAGGGATGCAAAGACAGAAAGCAAATAGACCTTTCCTTAAAGAAGTTTTGTTATACATACGTTTAAACTTTCATGGCAATTGACCCAGGGTTAAGCAAAGTCCACACTCAAAAAGTCTTGTCTATCACAAGATCACCTGTCAACTGATTGTATCCATATCAGAAGAAATCCCACAAAGTTTCTACCTAATAACCCTTGGGATTGTGGTGTTTGTATATGTCTGTATGTATGTATCCATGTGTGTGATTATTCAACGTGATACTGTACTAAAGGGATGAAGGAAATAAAAGGACAAAAAATTACATGGTAACTTTATTATATATTTAAAAGGAATAGCAAATTGTACATAATAGATTTGCAATTTCATGCATGATTATCTTTTTAAAGAATTATATGATCTAACATATGGAAATGCTTATTTTACTCTACAAATTAAAAATTAAATAAAAAACTTTAAAAAATACTGGGGCAGATTTTTATGAAGAATGGAAAGTTTCCCAAAGTAGTTACTATTTGGTGAGATGGTTGGAATCAATTAATCATTCAGAAAGCATTTATTAAATATTTACTGTGTGCCAGGTGAGAAGACATCGTTCAAAGACACCCTAAGTTTCTTTTTTGTTGTTTTATTTTGTTTTGTTTTTGTCTTTTTGGCAAGGGGAAGGCAGGGCAATTGGAGTTAAATGATTTGCCCAAGGTCACACCACAGCTAGTAAGTATTAAATGTCTGAGGTTGGATTTAGACTGGGGTCCTCCTGATTCCAGGGTGGGTGCTCTATTCACTGTGCCTCTAGATGCCCCCAACATCCTACTTTTCTAATAAAATCTAACAGGTTGGAAATCTAGTTAGAGCAAAATAAAACTTGTACCCGTCAGAAAGAGTCACCAAGAGTAGCAACACAAAGCAATGCCATCAAATAGAAGCTGCAACAATTCACCAGAGGCACAGTCTTTATATGTGTGAAATAGAATTATTTTGTTGGTTTTTCCAAAAGTACCCACTCAGGAACCATGAATATTCTGTAAGTAGTATTGAAAAACTTAGGAACCTTTTATTACCTGAAATCAAATGAGGAAACCAGAATGTCTCTGCTAATCTTATATTTTCTCCACTGATTTCACACCCAACTTGCTAGCTAGTAGTAAGGGAGGTCATTAAAAGTTCAGGACAACTTTGATCAAACTTTTATTTGCTTCATTAACATTTATGCCCCCACCATGTGAGGGGAGAAATAGGATTTCTTTCAAATTATAAATAGTATTTTGCTGAATTGTCTGCCAAAGAATGTGCTCATTTGGGAGGAGATTTTTAACTATGCTATCTATTATCTCAAAGACAGGAACCATTTAAAGTCTCATCCTCCATCTGAAAAGAATTGTCCTCTTTTGCACATTTATGATTTAACTGAAGTGTGGAAGAATTTTAATCCATAAAATAGGCAATATACATGACTCAGTATAAATGCTAACCTCCTCTCTAGCAAGACAAGTTTTATACTTATCAGATTCATTTAAAGCTGCTCAAAAATATGCCATGTTAACTTTTTTAAACCTTGTCAGAAATAACTTTTTGCTGTCCTTAGATTTCTTTACTGCTATTTTAATAACATAGTTACTCAACAACAATATCCAAATTGTCTTTAGATCTGCCTTGAAAACATTTAAAATATTATTATCTATTGGGTGAATACTTTTTTTCTAGCTATTCTAAATCAAATCTTTATTACAAAGGGATTTTGCAATTATAAAAATCAATGTCATCCCAGGAAAATGAAAGAGGCAAAGAAATATGTCTAGCTAAATAAATTGTGATCTACAAATATAATAGAATACTGTTGCTTTGCAGGAAAAATGATGAATAAGGAAATCACAAATTTGGGAAGATTTGAACTGAAGCAGTGATAAAAACTGTACCCAGAAAATGATGTACCTGTAAGATACATGAGGGTACCCATATAATAAAATCAGATGGTTGAGATCTTATGTACCTTGCATAGATTTATGATTTTGAATCAGAACCAATTAGATTCCAAGAGATACTACATTTTTTTTGTCTCTGGGGAGCAGGTAGAGGGGCATGGATCAGCACTTGCTCCTTCCTGTACCTGTCTCTAAGAGAGGAACTGTCCTAAAGCAGGGATTCTTAGTTTATCTACATATCATTGAGCATACAGCAGGTCTGATGGGGCCACTTCTCAGAGTATTTTATAGGGTTTAAAATTCATAGGGATATAAAGGAAATTAATTAATAGAAATGAAGTTAACACAATATTCATAAAATCAAGTTTATAGACCCTAGGTTTAGAATTCTGAGGCTAGATATGTATATATCCAACACACCTTAATAAAGGTAGTCTAAAGTTAAAATATTTTGAAGCTTGGGATAAACATCATCTCATTTGATAGCTCTCAAGAGAAGATAATATTTTGTTTATTATTATAGACTTAGCTACCTCCCCTTTTAACACTGATTACACAAAAAGTCATGAATAGTTAGTATACTTCTATATCAAAGTAAACAGTACACAGAAATTGTGTACTAATACGTGTGTGTATACTAATTGTGTACTAATAAATATATACAGATTTGAATAGACAGAACAGACCTAAAATTAGATTAGATTAGAATAGACCAAATACCTTCAACTCAACCAAGAAGAAAACAATCTCAGCAATGGGAATTTATTCTCAGTAATCTCTAGAACTCAAGTACCCTTTACTAAGAGATATACTCAAGATATGCTCAGGTAGTCAAGTACTCTTTACTAAGAGATATAAAGGCCATATTTCAGGCTAGCTGCCTACATATCTGGCTACATAGAGATCTCTCTGGTTTACTAGCCAAATGTCCACATCTGTCTTTTATAACTGCCTCATTTGAAATGACCAGATTCTGTTTACACCCGCCTCCATTTGAATGTACTTTATATAGATAGAAAGATTGATACATATATGTACAAAAACATATATATATATACACATATACACACACACATAAATATATATGTATATATACATATTTTCATACATACACACTTGCATTAGATTCTAGTTTTAATGTTGCTAATTGAAGGTGGGCCCACTGGGGATTTCTTGGAGACTGCAGGTGCTTCTAAAGCTTTCACCCCTCCCCATCTCCCAAAAGCCCTTCAGGGATACACAAAGCAGGATATAGCTCCAGAAACCACGCTGCAAGGGCCCTCATCATCATCGACAAAAATTTCTCTCAGATCTGGAGCCATAGGCGAGGCCAGAGTCATTGGAGGACAACAGTTTGAGCAGGTGCTCATGCACAGAAAGACATATTTACAAAGATTGAAGGTTTTTTTTTTTTCATTCCTGAGCTTGGCCAATATACTAAGGCAAAACAATTTTGTGTTAAAAAGCAACAGCATATAATTTATTATTTTAGATTACCTTCTTAGAGATCATTTTAATGGTTCCAAACATCTCTATGAAAGAGCACAGGTAATTATATGAAATGGTTTCTAAAAACTTGATAGCACTCAATCAATCAACAAGAACCTGCTAGTCCAAGTACATCTATGAATACAAACAAATCTCAACCGAAATTAGAAGAGGAGAAAAGGAGTCAAAGCCAGAACTGTAGGAAGAGGAAACATTACCAAATTCAATTTATAGACCAATGATCTCATCTAGAAGGAGAACACATAGTGAAAGCGAAGAAAATTCAACTGAGTTGCCTAGTGAAAGACATAGAAGACTACACAAGTCAGAGAGCATTTCCCTAACATTTGATGAAAGATGTACCCCATGAGTCATGGTGAGATATACTGTGAGCAAAGCAATAGCAGTGACTAAACAGGAATCCCTACAAGTCTGGGTAGTGAAACTGGTGCGTTAAGTGAAAATTCAGATGATTCAGTTTCAAACCAGTTCAGTGCTGAGTTTAAAGGAGTCTTTTTATTCAGAAGATTATAGTCACAATGAAAAAGGATAATAATCTGCATGTGAAGATGAAGTGATTTTGTTGTTTGGTCATATCCAGCTCTTTGTGACCTCCATTTGGGGTTTTCTTGGCAATGCAACTAGAATGGTTTGCTAATTCTTTCAAAAGCTTATTTTGAAGTTGAAGAACTGAGGCAAACAAGACTTGCCCACACTCACACAGAGAGTGTTTGGGGCCAGATCTGAACTCAGGTCTTCCTGCCTCTGGGTCCAGCACTCTATCTATTATACCATGTAGACGCCTTTGTTAAATATATCATATAATAATATATCAGAAGAAGGAGCGTGATGAAGACCCTGAAATATCCTTAGCCAACTATTAAAAGTGTACTGTCTGTGATAAAAATGAACCCTCCACTTCTACCACATTGCTGCAGATGTTGGGCTGTGTGAGAGAACTGCTTTCATGGGGAGAAAGGGGAAGTATTGCATAAAGATGAGCTAGGAAGTCCAACAAAAGGGGAGGAAGAGGCCTTTGGAATTCCACAGTGTAAGAAAAATAAGATGAATAAATCAAATATTCATATGTTAAGGAAAGTGTGGAAAAATAGCATAAACATAAGAATCCCAAGAAACCCCAATCATCAATATCTTAAAGTATCATCTGTAGTAGTCAAGAAGATGTTAAAGAATTTGAGAGTTGGGGGTGGCCAGGTAGTGTAATACAGCACCAGCTCAAGAGTCAGGAGGACCTGAGTCCAAATATGGCCTCCGACACTTAATACTTACTAGTTGTGTGGCCTTGGGTAGTCACTTAACCCCAATTGTCCTGCCTTCCCCCCTCTAAAAAAAAGAACTTGGGACATGAAGTGCAAGACAAAGAAAGAAGTATGAAAACCATTCTTCCCCCCAGGACCATAGAGGATTTTCATCCATCAGAGCTGGATTAAGGATATTTGTGTTTTCCATGGAAGGACAGGTCATTATATAGCATGTTTCATATGTGCTAAGAAACTGGAAAAAATGACTTATTCAGTGTGCAGGTAGCCAAGTCAAATGATTGTGCTCACATATTTTCCTGAGATGTAGGGTACTAGAAATGGAACCATATGTATGGAATGTTTAAAAATGTTCACACATGGCTTATGAAAGTTATCTAGAATTTTATTTTTGTGCATATTTTCCAAGATAATAAATATTTAATTTATTTTATGCGAATCAAATGAAATTTGCTACTTGTAAAGACTTTTAAAATTTTTTTTCTTCCTTTATGCAAGAACATATTCTAGATATTGTTTTTCAATTTTTCAATACTTTTTTAGTTTTCATTTGTATCATTTATAGAGGCAGCAGTATATTGTGGATAGAGTCTAGAAGATCTAGGTTCCAATATCATACTGGACACTTAAAACTTACTTGTTTCTGGGGGAAGAGCCAAGAAAGCAACATAGAAGCAGGAAAACTCCATGAGCTCCCTCCCCCATAACTACATCAAATACCTATAAAATATGACTATAAACAAATTTTAGAGCTCCAGAACCCACAAAGTGACAGAGAGGAACAAACCTCCCACTGAAGGCAGCCAAAGAGGTGGACAGGAATGGTCCATCCAAGCAAGCTAGGAGCAGAACCCAGCCCTGCCTGAGCCCTGTGTTTTAGCCCCACAGTAGCCACAACCAGCAGTGGCTGGAGTGGACTCCAGAGAATGGATAACCAGCAGCTGTGGCAGTTTCCAGAAATATCAACCCATAAATGACAAAGGCAAAATAAAAGGTCAGTTTAGAACTCTGTTGTAACTGGGGGGGGGGGGGGCACAGAAGTGTGGTCCAGCCTCTGTCCCAGAGAAAGAAGCAACAGAGGAGTGGCAGCTGTGCAGCTGCCTCCACAAGGCTGCTTCAGAGTTCCTAGCCTGCAGATCATAGGGGGTCCAAGCTACCATTCAGAGGGTAATCGCTCCTAATTTAACCTCTCTGGATCTGGATAATAGTCTTGGTTGGTAGTCCTGAGATGTGTGACCAGTGAGCCAGAGCTTGTGGGGGCTGTAGAGACAGAGCTTTCCTAATAGCTCTGGCAGCTGCAAAAACCCCAGCTATTTGGGACAAAGCTCTCCTCTCAGGGAGCAAAGTTCCATTGTGGCAAAGAGTTCAAAGGCAAGTAATTTAGTGGTAACATGAGCAAGCAAAGAAAGCACAGCAATACAGCTTTAGATTCCTCTTTTGGGGACAAAAAGGATCAAAGCATGGAACAGGAACATGGAACAGAAGTCAGAACACCTGCACCAAAAGCTTCCAATAAAAATATGAATTCATTACAGGCCATGGAGGAGCTCAAGGAGGATTTTTTTTTTAATTTTTTTTTTTTAAAGCAATTGGGGTTAAGTAACTTGCTCAAGGTTACACGGCTAGTCATTTGATTTATGCGTGGGTGCTCATTTTCTGAGGCCGGATCTGATCTCGGGTCATCCAAACACCGAGGCCGGTGCTCTTACTCACTGCGCCACCTAGCCGCCCCTTTAGGGCAATTGGGGTTAAGTAACTTGCCCAAGGTTACACGGCTAGGTTTTTGTTTGTGCGGATTAGGTGTCGGAGGCCGGCTCCGAACTCAGGTCCTTCTGATTCCAGGGCCGGCACTCTATTCACTGCGCCACCTAGCCGCCCCCCAAGGAGGATTTTTAAAATAAAGTAAGAGAAGTGGAGGAAAAATTGGGAAGAGAAATGAGAATGAAGCAAGAAAATCATGAAAAGCAAGTCAACAACCTGACTGAAGAAAATGACAGCCATAAATATAGATGAAATCAAATGGGAAACGAGGTCAAAAAATCCAACAAGGAAAACAATGCCCTAAAAAGTCAAATTGAGGGGGCGGAGTCAAGATGGCGGAAAGGAAGCAGTAACCTCGCTGAGCTCCTCGGTCACTGTCTCAAAGGGTGAATCTCAGCGGATTCCTAAGGGACAGAGCCCACTGGAAGACAGAGTGTGGCAGAATCCAGCCCAGGAGGTTGCCCAGTGTGTCCGGACTGGTAGAGTGCAGAGCGTGTGGTGTCTGTACAGCTCAGACCTAAGAGCAGACAAGCAGACTACACCAGAGAGAGCAAAAGCCCCAGCCTGCAGACTTACGGAGGACAAATCACAGTCATCTCGCAGAGGGAACGGATCATTGGAGCCAGGTAGGAGAGTAGGGCCCCCAGTGGAGACAGTGGCTTCTCAGGCTGCATTCAGCCCCCAGCCTGGAAGTTTAGAAACTGCCTGCCTGTATAATACAGGGGCTGGAATGGCAAAATAAATTCTAGCTGCTCAGATCCTCCCATCCCTCCTTCATGAAGCAGAAAACCCAAAGATAAGTCTCCCACCCAGATTGAAATCCCAAGTTAATGGAAATAGCCCCAGGCTTGAGAATCTCCA
>WOXC01007451.1:0-257890 GCA_011680675.1 Gymnobelideus leadbeateri | reverse complement strand
CTGAGACATCTGATGGGAAGGCCCTATCAGGTTACAGTCAATATTTGTGACAACAGATTTCATCACCATGGCAACAGCTCCACTGGCACAAGCACAGCAATCTGATGGATTGGTTATATGCTTGGCTCATGGCCTACATTTGTCTAGGAGGGTACTAAAGCACACCACAGACACAGCATCCATTTGGATGCTAATGGTGCTTTGGAGAGTCATTCATTTCATTCAATTCAACAACCAATCAGTAAACATTTAGAAAGGGCCTACTATGTGCCAAGCATTGGGAATACAAAAAGTGACCCTCAAAGATCTTACAATCTAACAAGCATTTGTTGTTTGTCTTTGATGTGTGGGTCACTTTGTTAGGGACTAGACAGTCAAAAATCAAACAAGATCATGTCTCAGCCCTCACAGAGCTTGCCATCTTGTGAGAACAAGGGGAGGAGAAGAAATATTAAGGCAAATACTCGATTAACTATAACACAAGTCTTCAGCATTATAAAATGTGGGGGATGAGCTTAATCTCCAAGGTATCTTCCAATTCTGAATATGTGTTCTTACTATCCCATGATCCTCATTTATAATAGAAATAAAAGGAATTAATGATATATTTTATATCAGAACTGGAGAGAATACTTATACTGAAAGAGTGAGTAAGGGTGGTGGGATATATTGACTCAGAAGGGTATCTTGCCCACAGTTTACTGAAGTAGTAAGATGTGCCTGTCTGCAGAATGAGCATTTCAAAGTATCTTCTCTGGGAGAAGAGTCAATATGTCAGGGAATGATTCCTTGGTGGGGAACAGAATCACTCAGACCAGGTATTTTGAGGTGTAGCTGAGCACTGTCACCCCAGGTATCAGTGTTGGAACTACAGCTGTTCATCCTTGCCTTGATTCAAGCACAAATTAATTCCCTAAATCTGGCTCACAAGGACAAAGTTTCAGGTCCTCCCAAATAATAATAAGATGCCCTAGTGTTATATAACACTACTTTACATACATTATCTCATTTAACCCTCACAACAACCCTGCGAAGTAGGAATTCCAGGAATTATTATTCCAATATTACAGATAAGGAAACTGAGGCTGAGAGGTTGCTATTTAGTCACGCAGTTGGAGAGTGGGATTTGAGCCCAGATCTTTCCTTATACCAAGTCCAGCACTCTTACTATTACTTCACAGGGATCTCTACAATAGTTGGAACTATGAGAGAAGCTTAATTGCCCAGCAAGGACAGTCCAGATAACCCTGAAGGCAGTAGGGTCCAATGGAAAGAACAATGGATTTAGAATCACAGAACCTGGGTTCAATGTCAATTTTGCCATTTACTGTCTGTGTGACCTTGGGCAAGTCACTTAACCTCTTTAGCCTAAGCTTCCTCATGTGTTAAATGATATTCAACTGTATGATCTCTAGGGTCTCCTCTAACTTTAAAATCGATCTTATTTATAATGGAGGAAAGGAGGCCTGGGCTAATAGAGTTTTTATAAGTTCAAATTCTTGCTTCAGGCTAGCAACACACAGTCTGACCCTTCTGACTGAGCCTTTAAAATATGAAAGGGAGGGAAGATGTAGAGTAACCATTAGTACTAAACCAGCCCTTCCAGAGAAAAGCATTAGAATAGATTGCTGTATATATGCTGAGATATGTGGTCCTTAGTCACAGGAAATAGGCACCTCTGGGGAAGGTGGCCAACCAACAGCCAGTGGCTATAAAAACCTTGGCAACCATGTAGTATGTTAAAGGATAGAGGAAGGATGTCTAGACCCATATTTGACATAAATCAGTTCTCACCCAGATACATGGAAGGAGGCCAAATCACACAAATCTTCCCATGTAGCAAGGAAGGAAGGCTAGGTTTTAAGGGGCACAGTTACCAATAGCCTTTGCCAATAAACCTGATGAAAGCATTGGCATCTTAGCTCCCACTGAGGCTGCATAAAACTATCATATAAATGCAAAGCTAGGACAGACTTCTGGGCTTTCTGTGTTTCTACACTGGTCCCCATAACTGCAAAGCTGATTGCCAAAAATGAGAGCTAGGTGAAACCTCGGTGTGGCTGGACTTGGCAACTCTGGACAGCCTAGTTACCTGGGATGCTTCTCTGTTTGTTGGTATCTACGTGTCTTTATGTTATATGTATGTCTCTAGGTCAGAGGTGGGGAACCTGTGGCCTTGAGGCCACGTGTGCCCTGTAGGTGCTCAAATGAGGCCCTTTGATTGAATCCAAACTTCATACCTTTGGCCTGGAGGTCACAGATTCCCCAGCCCTGGTCTAGGCTCTAGCCTAGCTTGAAAGAGATATAGATGTGAAAATTTAGTGACATATCTACTCTAAATGTTTGTGTAAACTATTTGTACCTGATCTGTAGTAGAGCCTTCCTTGTATTGGTCTGATCAGCCACAGTCAAACACGCTGTACCTTGACCTTGACATAGTGATGTCCTTTTGGTCCTCTCTGAGAAAAAAAAGAACAAACAACCACATCTCTAGGGATTGCCTCTTCAATGCAGTGGATTCAACTATGAGCTTCTCAATGTCTTAAGGCACAACATAAAGCAAAGGATTTAGGCAACAATAATGCTGTTATAAGGCCAGCAGTATCTTCATTGTGAACAACACCTTATGAGGTAATCAACTGAAAGTACCTAATTAAGCACCTAATATGTTCTGAGCAGTAAACTAGATGCTAGTAAAACAAAGACAAAAATGGAACCATCTTTCCTGATCTTTTGGCCATGCCCCAAGACAGATTAAGGACTGTCCTAGTCAGATGTCATAGAACTCTGACAATACCGGAAGCTCCCAAATATATTGTAAAGTAGCCTATATCATACTCACAGATCTGCCTTAGACTATGTTGCTTTCAGTGCCCTACTATGGAGGAGAGTTAATCAAGATGTATCTTCCTGAATTTCAGCCTTCCAGGAAGGAGCCCCAAAATATGCATGTTGTGGCAAAGGAAATGATGTCAAAGGAAGGATAGGAAGAAAAAGGCAGTCATGAACGATAAGAAGGCCATAGAGGATAAGGTGGTGCTATTGCCAGAAGGGGATTTCCACATTTACTCAGAGGCACACACTTTTAATAAAGGATATTTTTCTTCCCCTAACTTTTATATTTAACCAATCTCATTTTTTTTTGGACCTGAACTAGAGACATGGTCAGTTTTGCTTTCCAGTGGACCTTTAGCTATGAATGTAAATGCAAGATGAATCAGTTAAAAATCAACAAACGTTTCTCTACTATGTGTAATGTGCTCAGTGCTAGATCCCTAAAGATGGAAAATGACATGTTCCTCACCTCAAAGAAATTATTATTTAGTTGGGAATATAAGAGAAGAATAAAAATAAATATCTAATGATAGAGAATATGAACAGACCAACTCATTTCTCTGCTCATTCAAATGTACAATATAAATTCTTCACCTAAAATTCAGTAGATAGAGTGATGGGTCTGGAATCAGGGAGTCCTGAGTTCAAATCCAACCTTAGAGATATACTGGTTTTGTGTCATTTGGGCAAGTCACTTAACTGCTATTTGCCTTAGTTTCTTCAACTGTAAAATGGGAGCAATAACAGAGGCCAACTGAAAGTGTTATTATGAGTATTAAACATAGTGCCTGGCATACAGCAGGTGCTATATAAATGTTAGCTGTCATTGTTAATATTATCCATTTGGTTTTTCCAGAGTAGACTACTAGGATGATTCTTCTGAGTGTACATTTATCCAGTTGAGGAAGTCCTGCCTTGTTCCAGGCACACAATCAGCCCAATATTAACCACAGAAAGTATGGGGAATGTCACAGTCTACAGGGACCCTAATGCATTTTGATTCTACTGGATGGTTTCATAGGGTCCAGACCTATCATTTCATTGGTGTAGGAAACTGTCTAATTCATGCATTTCAGCAACTGTTCTGTGACTTAGAGAACTGCTTGGGGCTCTGAAAGGTAAGTGATCTGCCCAGTCACAATAGTATGTGTCAGATAGGACTTGGGCCCATTTTCTACTATACCTTGCTACCTCTTTATGCTATACAAGATATTTCCATGAGAATGGAAATAGTTTTGATAAGCATATACATAGCTACTTTGTGCCTAGCCTGACAACTGACACTCAGACAACTATTGAATGAAATTATCTCTACAGTTGAATCTGTTGTAGCACTTCTGGGACCATTTCTCCCCCAAACAGAAACCCACACTCACAGTTTGGGTCTCCAGAGAACTGCTGACTTTTCCTCTTAAGATTAGAGGGTCATGCTGAGAGGTATCATTAAAAAGCCCTGCTAAGTAGGCTTCCCGCTGATAGTCAGCTAGTCCTCTCGGCATACTTTTAACAACGATGGTATAGTAAGAACAGTTGGTATAAAAACAATCCCCTCTCCTGAAAACCACAGGCCCACTTTCCCCCTGAATACACAAGTCCCCCAGAGAGACTAGGCTCAGATTTAAAGTACAAACGTAGCAAGACACACATTCAGGGAACATGCGTGGCAAGCAGGCACTGAGTATCTCTTTCTCCCATTTTGGAGTTCCCGTGAAAATCTTTTTAGGCGTTGCCTCAGTTAAACTGAGACCTGATAAAGACAGCTTAAAAAGGTCAAGGTCTCCCACAGCATCCAGGGTCACCTCTTGTCATCCTGATCTATGTTTTGCTACTGGACCCAGATGGCTCTTAAGGAGAACGTGATTGGCTGCATAGCCCTCCCTCACTTAAATCCAATATTTTTGCATGTCATGGCATCACCTCCCTGCCGTCATGATCCTCTTCGATAATGAAAAACAAACAACTACCTTAGATAGAGTACTCTACTGGGCACTGAGTATAGTGCCTATCTAGAGTCTATAGCTAACATTTTCTCCATTATGAGGAGTCACACTACCTGAAATTGCTTCCTCTTTTGTGTGTCTGTCTATACTTCTGTATACATCTATTTCTTTGTTGGTCTGCGTTTGTCTTCATTGTTCCTTTCTTTGCTTCCAGCTATATTATGGTCCAGTAATTCCAATAACATAGTCAGTACAGGTGGGAGGGCTTATACTTATTCTGATTTCAACCTCTCCAACCCTTCCTCCCATCTTGCTGCCCTATGATATGGAAGCAAGGGTCTGCCTCCCTATGGGATAGTAGGGCCTGAGGTCCTCATTTCCCCAACTAAAGTCTTCTCCTACTAAATTGGATTCCTCTGAACTCCACCATCAAACTGTCCTGGTACTGTATTGCCTTTTGCAAAAAATTCTTCTTGTTCCTTAAATCTCTCAGAAGTGTAGTTAGAATATTTGGTTAGAGATTTCCAGCCAGATTGGCTGAAAGAATGGAGGAAAGTTGTCCAGCTTCCTCACACCTACTCTGGCAAAAATTGGAAATTTGAAACATATCATATATGAAAGCCTATGAGAACCTATTGTACATGACTTCTTCCTCTTAAGAAATACACAAAAAAGGTAACTAGAAGTCCACTGGCAGCCGGAAATGGGACTACCAGAAAAGTCAGTCTAAAGCAGACAACACTTGTAATGAACAAACAATAAACACAGTTCAAGATTGGAATTCTTTACAACTCTCAGTCAGTTGTATGCTTGAAGATGTAATCCACTATATAAAATTGTCTGGGAAAGGCTGTCTGTTGCTTTCTAAGGCACTAAAAATGAACAATGAACTGTCTTGAGAATAAAATTGGAGAAGAGAGTAGGCTAGATAACATTTGGGAAATTATGCAGGACTTTTATTGATTCCAAGTTGCTCCCTAACATAAAAGTTGATTTTTTTTAACATCAAGATTTTTCTGGTTCTAGTAAATAACTGTGAATTCATGGAATGTCATGATCATACTTTAGTGGATTTACAACTGGACAAGGGCATCTTGTCCAACCCTTTCGTTTTTTACTGCTGCAAAAATGGAGGCCTAGAAAAATTATGTTACTTGTCCAGGGAACTATCAGAAATGAGATTTAAACTGAGAGCCTTTGATTCCAGAATTTTCTACCATACCCTTTGATAGCACAATGACATTTTATATATTTTAAAAAAGAGTTTAATGTCACTTCTAGCCACAAATGAAAATAAACTTTAAATATTTTGTACTTAAAGCAATGCTGGAATAATATATAGTAGGCTGACCTTAGAATTGAGATACCTGGATTCAAGTCTCTCTCCTAACACATCCTGGCTGCATGAATCTAGATATGTTTTATATATGCCTCAGTTAACTCTAAAACTGAAAATTATAGGTGAGCTGCAAATCTGCATTGGTGGAGGGAGTTTCACCATTGGAACATATATGAATACTGATGAAATCACAAGACTAGCCCCAATTTAAAAATACATTTTTTCTTATGTATGTACATATCTCCCCTGAAAGGTGTAAGTTCCAGGAGGGCTGTTGGGTTTTTGTTTGTTTGTTTTTTTATTGCTGACTTTGTATTTCTAGAGGCCTAGGACAGTGACTGGCACAGATCAGGAATTTAGTAAATTCTTATTGAATTGGATTGAAATGAACCAGAGCCAGAGAGAACTCATTCCAGAAAAAGGTGCAAAAAAAGGATCACTGCTGCCCTCTACTGTTAAGGAGAAATCTAGCCATTAAAACCAAAACCACAGATGATTTCTTTCTTTCACTCCCACCTGGATTGTCATTCTTAGCGATGTCATTAATATTGATTGAGTATTAAAAGAGTAGTGACTGAAAATGGAAAACAAATTCCATGCTATGGAGAACATTGCATTAGCTATGTCTCTGGCCTTGTAATATAAGTATGCTGTCTAAGGTATTAATGAGCTAGTTCAAGTATGAGATGAAAAACAAAGAACAGGAAATAAGAAGTCTCCTGTGTTTGTTTCAAATATATTTGTGCTCATCAACAAGGAATAACAGACATAGTCTGAAGTTATATTTGGAATCAGGAAGACCTGAATTACAATCCGACCTCTGACATGACATGACATGAAAGACCCTGGTCAAATCACTTTACTTTCCTGATACCTCAGTTTCCTCATCTATAACATGGGGATAATAATACCTGAAGAATTTACTCCACAGGATTGTTGTCAGGGTCAAATGACAAGTGCCATTGTATTTTTTGTCACAAAGATTATTGCTCACAGCTACTGTAACACTTTTTTCTTTTCTCTAGGATTCTTAGAGACTAAGTGACTTGATGAAAATGTGACATGTAGTTCTGTTCCTGTATTCTAATATTTTTCAAAGTTTTGTAATTTGCATTATTTTATATATGGAGTCACAGAATATCAAAGTTGGGGAGGACCTTTGCCATAAGAGATAGCTCTCTGAAAAAGAGAAAGGCAAAGGTACATGGGGAAATTCAGGTGATGGAAAAACAAAAGATGCCAACATTTTTTTTTTCAAAGGAAATCAATCAGTCACTCCACTCATTTAGAGATGAGAGAAGAAACCCAGGAAGGCAAAAGTAACCAGCCCAAAGGCCCATGCCTAGAAGTATGGCAAGTGAAAATTGAAATGACTGAGAAAACAAAGGTTTGCACTCCTGAGCATATAGATTTATTAAACAATACATGCCAATTGCATAACAAATTAGAACCAGGCCCCTCAACCTTGGCACTAGATGCCAAATACAGGGGACAAACAGATTTTTATTCATTGAAAACAATCAAATAAGACCAATTAATTAAAAGAAAACAATTAACCAGGATATGAAATTAGGTAATTTGATTCCTAATTGGAGGAAAGATTAGGGACTTTTCAAGTTGAGAGGGGGAGAATAAACAGATACAATTCCCTGAAATCAGAAAAAGAGGTTTCCCTACTCCCCTCAAGTGTCTATATTCAATCAAAGGAACATGGAAACAGCAACCGATTGACCATTATAGGGCCAGTCTTCACATAAGACATATGGGTTGCTTCAGATGTATAACTGAGAGAAAACTCCTTTTATCAATCTTTGGATCTGACCGAGTTTCTGTTCAGCATAACCTTGTTGTTGCATGACATCAGGGAGGTGATCCCATGACATGTAAGTGAATTGGATTTAAGTGAGGGAGGGCTGTGCAAAGTCCCCAGCCTCAGTTTCTCCTCCAAAGCCATCTGGGTCCAGTGGCCAGATAATAGATCAAGACAACTGCAGACAGCTGTATCAACACAACCTTAGTTGTATCTCTAAGCAGCAGGTAGAGGTGGTCCAGCTTCCCAGTGAGGCAGGGCTAGGTTTAAACAAGACAATAAGGTTTTCTCCCAATTCTCACAATTGAATAAAGTTTCCTCACAAGATAGAAATTGAACTAGACCCATAATTGAAGAGAAAGGGAACAGAGTTAGCTCCAGAATTGAGTCACAAGATAAAGTCAGTGTGGTTCTCTCAATTCTCACTACCACTTGCTGTTCCAATTCCCTCAAGTAGGTGGAAGAGTCAAAACTTGAACACCATGTTTTCTAATTCTAAGGCTAGTGATCTTTCTATTACATCATGCAGCAACGTACAGTACCATCTGGAGGACCTCTCTAGGACTCCAGAAACACAGAGCTGATGTAACTTTATGTGCTCCTGCATTACAATTCCTGTCCACTAGAGGTGTCTTGGAAGTGCATGTAATTACACAGACACACAGACACACACAGACACACAGACACACACACATACTTTATGCGCCTATTCTCTGAAATGACAAAAAGTGGAAGTAGTCAGTGTTGAAGGGGCTGTGGAAATACAGGTACACTCATACCTTCTTCTTTTGAATGTCTCAAAGCTTTTAATTCTTTTTAAAAATTTTATTAAAATTCTAAACATAAACACCAAAAAAGGGAACATTTCCATATACACAACAGGACACAAAATGAGGATTGCTTGTGAAATTGTGAATCTGCATTTCATGTTGCAAAAAGTAGATAACAAATTCCATGCTAATTTCCAAACTGCCCTACTTTTCTGATTCCTTCTGAACTTCCTTCTGTTAGCTTTTGTGTATTTCAAACTTTATTTCAATGGCCTTTTTAAAAAAATCACATTGCTAATCTTCGTTTCCTAATCCCTACCTACTCAATTAAAAACAGCAACAATTAAAAGAAAAAGAAAAGCTTTGAAACTAGCCTGCCCTATGAGGCGAAATAATCTTAGGTTGCACATCAATGTATATATATTTTTTAAATGTATGTTTTCATGAGGCTCTGTGTGTATTCACATGTGTTCATGACTATAAATAGTTCACAGAGAATTCTACAAAGAAAATGAGAGGTGCAGAGTTCAAGAGAAAATAAATTCTCCATCTTGGGGCTACTGCCTCTACCCCCAGGAGATTATGAGTACTGATGACTGCAAAGAAATGTCTGGAAGTGTGTGCATGGAGGAGGATACAAAGAAAGGAAAAAAAACCAATTCCTGCTCCTCTAGGAGCTCATGATCTAATGGGGGAAGACTCCACACAAAAAGAAGTAAAGTGGGAGCAGGATATCTGAATCCAGGGCTTGAAGAAGACCCTTGGAAATTTACTGAGCTCTTCCAGTTTGGGCACTGAAGCTTAGCTTTGTAACAAATTCTTCCTCACTTCAAAGTCCCTTTCCACTCCTCAGCTTAGCTTTATGATGATTAGCTTCATTTCAGTCATTTTCACCTCCTCTATTCCTTAGGGAATCTTAGGTAGAGGAGTAGCTATGGATAAAAGTGAAAGTAGTCTAAGGCCCACTCATTGTTTTGGAGAGGCCTCTTCAAATTAAATTAAGGAATTCACACACCTACAATTTCTAGGGTGGGGAATGGCTTTGTCTTTTAGACTTTGTATCCTTCGGCTTTTTCTAAAGTCTTCACTGTGACCACCTCTCCCTCCTCAGCTTTCCTACTGACTTCCCTATCTTCCTTTAAGTCCCAAATAAAGTCCTTTATTTTATTGTAAGCCTTTCCTAAAGTCTCTTAATTCTGATGCCTTTCCTCTGTTAATTATTTCCTACTTATTCTGTGCATATATAGCTTTCTTTGTATATATTTGTACGCATACTGCGCACTCCTTGAAGGCAGGGACTATCTTTTGTCTCTTTTTGTTTCCCTAAAACTTAGCACTGTGACTGAAATATAGTAGGTGCTTAATAAATGTTTAATGATTGATCGACTTTTAGACAAATAATAGCCATTACCTGATTTACTACCTAACTCACTGAGAAAAAAAAAACATTTCTGAAAGTAGATTGATGTCTTAGGAATAAATATATTAGGATGAGCAACTACATTTGGTTTTCGGCCTCCATTTTATGACTAAATAGTCCATATGTGAATAGTTTTGTTCTCCCTGTAATAATATTAGCACTTGAATGGTATTGTTTGGCCCACAAATCTGTTAAATGATTGGAGGCCATCTCTAGTAGTCCTGATCTATATCTTGCCACTGGACCCCATGGCTCTGGAGGGAAAAAGTGAGGCTGGAGACTTTATACCCTATATATAGCCCTCTCTCACTTAAATCTGATTCACTTGCAAGTCCTGACATCATCTTCCTGAAGTCACTGACTATCCCCCAAATCTGGTAAGTAATGGTTAAGTACCTGCAAATGGCAATGAGTATGCTGTCCCAAATTTCCCAGAAGTCCCAAGGTAACACTTGCTAATGATATTAGGAAACTAAAACTTTGATTGGCAGTTCTATAATGGATAATTTCATCAGCAGCTGAAGTAACTAATCACCAATCAGAACAAAGATATAACTTGGGAACTCCCTTCACCAGAACCATAAAAACCTCCAGCACTAGAGACCCTAGCCTTCACCTTGATCTAAGAGTGCTTTAAGACAGTTTTCTGCAGCCTCTCTCTGGAGAACAGTACAAACTGCTGGTTGATGGAGACTCACCAAAATGCCGCCTTCTCAGAAGTGAGGGAGGAAAGGAAATCCTTGAGGAGCACTGGGATGAGCTTTGGCAATCAGGTTGTTGGTTTGTTCCTAGAGGGGTTGATATTAGTGTATTATCAGCCTTAGTAAGCATAATATTAAGGACTAAATGCTTTGGCAGTAAAAATCTGGGCCTTAACTTTATGGGTTCTTTGTTCTTGGCATGTGGAATTAAGAATTTCAGGATATAGCAGGCCTCAGACCTGGGTTTCTGAGGAAGCAGCATGGGGGATTCTTTCTACTAGTCCACAGGAAAAAATCTCTGCTTTTTCTCTAAAAGCATGGTACAGCCTTACCCAAGAATTTCCTTTGAGCCCAGAATAACAATAACAATAGCACTAACCTGACCATTTAAGGTTTGCAACGTCCTTACATATTATCTTATTTGATTCAGGGGCTGGAGAAGGTACAAGCTGCAGTCAAGCAGCATCCAACAGCGACCAGAGGGACAAGGCACAGACAAGCAACATCCAGGAACATCCAACAGCATCCAGTAAAGACTTCTCTACCACCAAGATCAGCAGGAGCAGCACAAAAAAAAAGGGATCATCGTTTTGTTGGAGAGGTAAATTTCTTTTCCTTACACGTACTTTGGCTTCTCTTCCCTGGGAGTGCCTTGGTCCCACACATTTCCTGTATGAGCTGTTCAACTAGTGATCTCTATTTGTATTTAGTCTTCTTCCCATCAATGGTGGCTGTTTGTGGAAGAGTTTGAACTGTTCATTTATGAAAATGTTTAGCTGCTACTTTTTTTTTTTATTACATTTCAGCAAGTGCCTTTGCTTTGAGCTTATTGTATACTCTTGGAAGTAAATAGAACGTTGAGGGTTTGTGAGCCATAGTCTTAGAATTTCATGTCTTCACTATATCTTGAAACTTCTGTGGTAGCTGTCCTCTCCTGGAGGGACTGGGCTTTGGCCTTTCTTTGTATGCCCTGTGCTTAGCATATTTCTAGCGCTTAGTAAGCCCCAGAGACATAATTTCTGGGTAATTTAATCATTTTATTAATAATGCCAACATGTTTATTAGTAAAAGGAGGGTCATTTGCTTGTTTCTTTTAGACCAAAGATAATCATGACTGCAGCTCAAGCAATGAGAGAATGAAGATTACTATGAGGGGTTCACCCAGGATCTTTGATTATGTCACTTCCTAAATTACTGCCTTGGGCAATCTATTCAAAGAATTTATTCCTCGCCCAAGCCTGAGCCAAACAAAACGGCTGGGTGGGGTCTGAACAATAAAGTTAGTCCAATCTCATTATCGTTCTTTGAGAGACTGAACTTTAGAAAAAAAGGCGGGAATCTCCCCTAATCATTGATTATTGATCATCATTTCTCTGTTTTGTTGACTGCCCCCAGGGCACTACATTTTTATCCCTATTAGATTCCCCAGTTATCTTTTTGGATCCCCCATACACTATTATCTGATTGCATTTTATATTTGCAGTCATCTTCCCCTACAGACGTGGTTTCCAATTTTTTGTTTTGTTTTGTTCTGGGAACCCCTTTCAACAAGAACAGCAAAAAAAAAAAAAAAAAAAAGGCTCGGGTCTAATTCTGCCTTTGCCACCCAATGTGTGAACACGGGCAGGTCAGGTTGTTTTCTCATCCATAAAATGGGGAGACTCTTGGCCCGGGACCCGCCCCTCGCGGGGTCTCAATAGGTGTTTAACACGTGTCTAGTGTGCGCCAAACTCGAGAACTGGATGAACAATTACTGTTATGGAATTTTTTTTTTAAGTATCACCTTTCCATTATTTTTCCCCAACTATTTTTCTTCCCGATTTTAAATACTAGCGGTGATGTCAATTGCGACTTTTGACAAAAGATTCCTCTTTTGACTCTCGCTGGAAAAATTCCCCCCAAAGAACCCTCAAAGCCCCGCAAAAATCACAGAGCATGCGCAGGCGTGGGACCCGCCCGGCAAGAGGCGGGCAGATCCTAAACAGAGTGTGCGGGGAGGGCTAGTGCTTTAACGGACGGCTCCGGCAGCCAATCAGAAGGTACTTCATAAGGGAGCTGGGGGCGGGGGAGGTGCTTCTTCCTGACTAAGGCGGCCGGAAGTCGGCGGCCATAGACGCGGTTTATCCGCGACGCTTTTAGAGACTGCTTGGCATAGTGGGAGGTGAGTGCCAATTTCTGTTTGGGACTTGGGATCTCGGCACTGGTTTTTTTTTTTTTTCCTGGGGGATTCCTCAGCTTCCTGAGGCGTCGGCCGGGGGAAAGGCCGCTGGAGCTTCGGGTTCCCGGCTGGTGTGAGAACCCTCGGCGTGCTCGCTCCTTCCTCCTTCTGTAAACAAATCCCCGCCCCCTCCCCCTCAGTTTACCCGCCCCTCCGCGGCCCTCTGCCAGGGCGGGGGTCCCGGCCCCTCCCCGTGGAGGTGGGAGAGCTGCCCCGAGGTTTTTGGGTACGTGGGAGGTGTGTTCCCCGGCTCCAGTGTGGTGGCTTGGACGGGGTGGCCCCAGGACCCCCTCCTGGGAGGCTTGTCCTTCCTGGCCCCCTGAGGAAAGCGCGCCTCTTAGAAGGTTCCGTGGTTTTGTGCATGTCCACCCCCTGCCGCGGTGCCCTCCCTCATCCTCACGTCCCGGCTCTGCTCGAGCCTCCTCTAAAACGCACCTTCCCCGAGCAGCCCTCCCCGTACCCTTTAGTGCCAGTGCCTTCCTCTGCTGACCACCCCCCTCCCCCCAATCTGGTATATGTAGTTTGTGTTATGCTCCTGGTGGGAAGAGACTCATTTTTGTTTTGTAACTCTCTTTGTGTTCCCGCACTTAGCAGTCTCTGGCATAGGAGCAGCTTAATAAATGCCTGTTGACTTTTACAGTCCTTCTGTTAAAACTGAATGAAGCTCATTTTAGAGTGGAAGGATGGCCAGAGGGTGTTGATCTGCCAAGCAGATATTTCTATAAGGGCCTCGGAGAGGTTAAGTGACTTGCGAAGGGTTATTTTTCTAGCGATTGGTTTAAATGAATCCACAAGCATTCGTTCCATGAGAACTATGGGTTAGGCATTGGGGTTTCTGAGACAAAACAAAAGCCCTTTGCCATGAGCTTGCTTTTACCAGAACGAGATACAATGAGGGCTGGGAACTAGAGAAGGTTTTTAAAGGGAGTTTTGAAGGAAACTAAGAAGGGTAGATAAGAAGACACTGCACACTGCATGGGGACAGAAAGTCATGATTATAGGATATGAAAAATATTTTAAATTCTCTTGACTAAAAACCCCCCCCCTTTTTTTTTTTACTGATGAAACTTGGTTTGGTGGTATGTAAAGCAACTTTTTCCAGCTCACATAGGCAGAGCTGGAATTAGTCTAGGTTTTTTTTTGGTTTTTTGTTTTGTTTTTTAATTTGCAAGGTAGTGGTTTTTACCACTATGCCCTGTTCTCTACCTTAGAGATAGGACTTTACCTAGATAGGATTCATTTGGCTTATTAGTAAGGAGATAGGGAATTCCAGGTGAGAGGAACAAGCCTTAGTTATTTTTGGGACAGTGAGGAAATGTACCATTCTAGTTGAGGATGCTTTCAGGCCATCACCTTGCAGTCAGAAGCTGTGGTGACCTTGACCATATCACACAAATGGTAAGTGGCAGTCTGAGACCTTGAACCTATGTATTCTAATGGTGTGTCCACTGTCTGTGTACCCATGTTCCAAGCCACCTTCATCCCCTTCCCCATCCTAAAAAATAAAAAAGAATAATGGACTCTTACTTTTTTTTCATAACTTCTTTTATTTCATTTTCATTCATATGTTCATATATGAATTCATATATTACTAGTATTTTGATTGATTTTGATATAAGGAAATTTCAGGTTTGGAGGATCTGCACCCTCAATGGCCATCTAGTTCAGCCCATTCCCCAGAAGGGAGTCTCATTATACTACACCTGGCAAGTGGTCATTAAGAACCTTTTTATGTTCAAAGCACTGAACTAGTCACCAGATGCTAGTGTGATACAGAGAAAATAGTAATAATGAAAACCCATTGTTGTCAGGGAGCTTAAAATTCCCTGGTCTAGAATTACTAGCTGGTTCTTGGACATTTCTGACTTGGATATTCCATAGGCACCTCAAACTAAATATATTCAAAACAGAATTCTTTCTCTTTCTACAAGCTTAATTAGCTTCCCTATTTTTAAAACGAAGGGGTTGGCTTAGATGGCTCCGAAGATGGCCTCTGAAATCTTTTATGGTTCTAGATACATCCTTCTATGATTCTGAATTGCCATTTCCCATCTAGTCAGTGGATTTTTGTTAGTTACTCTTTCTACATCTCTCAGATCCTTCCCCTTTTCTCACCTGGCCTATCACGGAGTTTAGCTGTTCATTCTCTCTTAACTGGATAATTATAATAGTGTCCTAATTAGTTTTCTTGCCCCAAATATCTTTCCCCTTTCCAGTTCATTCTCCACACAGCTGTCAAAATGGATATTCTCAAAGCAGCCATATCACTCCCCTGCTTAAACTTCAGTTGGCCTCTTATTGCCCCCAGGATCAAATACAAACTTTTCTCTTTGGAGTTTAATGCTTTTTGCAGTCTGGCTCCAGCCTACCATTCCAAATATATTACCTCTGTTCACACACTTTATAGTTCAAACATACTGGCTTGTTTTCTGGTCCATCTTCCATTGTGTGCCTCCATACCTGGAATGTATTCCCTTTTCTCTCTGCCTCTTAGAATCTCTCGTTTCCTTCAGAGTTTGGTTTAGTCACCATCTTCTACATGAGACCTTTCCTGGTATCTGCAGATGGAAGTACCTTCTTCTCTCCTCTTACCTATCCCTAAATTAAATATACTTTATATTATCCTGTTAGAGTGTAAATAAACCCTTTGAGGGCAGAGAGGATATCTCTGTATCTAGGGATACAGATACACCAAGCAGTGTGTCTGACATACTATCTTGTACAGAGTAAAGGGCTCAATATGTGTGTAAGGAATGAATCCTAATTGGGACGCTTGCTCAGCTCTTTCAATTATATAATACTACCTTATATTGTGGCATTGGAGCATTCTGATTAAGGAATCCTTTGGGAAAATTAAGGAGAAGATTGTATCAATGTTGATAAAAGTTTGCTTGTCATTCTGCTTCAGATTGAATCTGTCCTTGCTGTTTCAGTTGTTTATTGGACTGTTTTAGACAGGGTAGTGCAGTTAAAAAAAAAAATTCCCCCAGGAGTGTTGAGCATTGATGAATGGCTGGTTAAAAAAGGAACCCAGGAAGAAAGCTCCTGATTTTTTTTTTTTATCACACCTTCCCCTTTGTGTACAAGGAAAATCTGCTAACCAAAGAGATTCTCTTTCCTCTGGTCCCCATACTTCCCAAAAAAAGGCCAAAATAAATTATTTGAGTGTCACATTTTATTCTTCTCTGTTGAAACAGTAAGTAGTTTGTGGCTCTGATCTGATCTTTTGTTATGTCTGTAGGAACTTGGATCTTTCAAAATGGGTGAACCTCAGCAAGTGAGTGCACTCCCTCCACCACCGATGCAGTACATCAAGGAATATACAGATGAAAACATCCGGAAAGGTCTAGCTCCTAAGCCTCCACCTCCAATAAAGGACAGTTATATGATGTTTGGCAATCAGTTCCAGTGTGATGACCTTATCATCCGCCCTTTGGAAAGTCAGGGCATTGAACGACTTCACCCTATGCAGTTTGATCATAAGAAAGAATTAAGAAAACTCAATATGTCTATCCTTATTAACTTTTTAGATCTTCTAGATATCTTGATTAGGAGTCCTGGAAGTATAAAACGAGAGGAAAAGCTGGAAGACCTAAAGCTGCTTTTTGTCCATGTGCATCATCTTATAAATGAATACCGACCCCATCAAGCAAGGGAGACACTGAGAGTCATGATGGAGGTACAGAAAAGGCAGCGTCTTGAAACAGCTGAAAGGTTTCAAAAGCATTTGGAAAGAGTTATTGAAATGATCCAGAATTGCCTGGCTTCTTTACCTGATGATTTGCCCCATACAGAAGGAGGAATGAGGTTAAAAACTGAGCCAATGGATACTGATGACAGCAGAAATTGTATTGGACAAAATGAACAGCGAGAACATTCTAGTCATAGAAGAGACCAGATTATAGAGAAAGATGCAGCTTTGTGTATCTTAATTGACGAAATGAATGAAAGGCCATAAAGTCTTTTAAAAATTTGTTGTACAAATTTGGGGGGGGGGGCGCGTTATGTAGCCAAAAACTGTATGGCATTGTCTTGCTTGATACTCTTGAAACTTGTATAGAAATATAAATTTGCCTGATCATGATGTTGTGCATTTACAAGTTGGAAATTTTTTTTTTTAACTTAAGTTCTTAACTACAACTACGGGTGAACAAAACAGGTGAAGTGTTGCCTAATAATGGCTTGAGCTGAATCCACAGATTTTCTTCTTTTTAAAAATAGGGTACAGTTGGCACTTTTCTGAAGAGAACTGAATACATCTAAGTCAGGTTGCAAACTGTTCTCTTAATTTTGTTTTATCTTTATTTTTGTTGGTCCTGCACAAATGAGGTTCATCTTTGAGTTGCTGAAAATGCCCCATAGCATGTTAGAGTTTAACATTTAAATAATTTAAAAGTAAGCTTAATCATAGTTTGAGCAAGGTTTTTTCAGGTTATTTGTAGTTTGTATTCATAAAAATCTAATCCCTAAAGTATGAAGCAAATATTTATTTTAAAACTGCACAATTTGGAATAACTTTACAAAGAATAAAAAAAAAAACTTGAGTGGATTGAATTCAGACCCCTTTTTTAAGTTTTTGGTCTTTTGTGTGTCAGATTCATGATTTGAGGGAATTTCGAATTCTGTTATCTCAGTGAACCTAGAAATGGCTATTATGAAACTACTTTGTGAATATATAACCACTGATAAGCCCATTAATATGATGATGAATATTAAAGTTCAGATGTATTCCTGGATGACTGGGGTGGCAGAAGTAATCCAGAAGCATGATTTTAACTGAGCTTTATAGTTTTTACTTTTCTGTCAAAGTGAAATCGAGTTTTTTCTTCTTTGAGTAAAATCACAATGTAGTGGCACTCAGGAAAGAAAGAATTTATAAATTGCATTGTTAGCTCCTGGCTATTGGATACATTTGAACTGCTCTGAAAAAGTGCAGTTAAGAAACTAGAAGTTTACTGCAACATAGTAACTTTCAGATTTTTCCTAGTGTTACAGAACATTCTGATAATATTGGACTTCAGAGTGGCATACAAGTAGAATTTGGAAGCTAGAAGGAATCCACATGATTTCCCCTGAAGTTGTTGAAATTTAATAAAAACTCATGTATGTTATAATATGAAACAACAAAGAAACAGACCTCTTCATTCTCTTATTTCAACTTCTACGGTCCCAAATGTGGAGGAGGAAGAGACTGTTCAACACGCAGGACCAAATCTCGGGCTCAGATTGCCTGAGAAGGGGTCCAGGCCTGGGGTCTGGATGATGTTAGATGTTACCTCAGAAGGAGCAGGTGAGATGAGAGGTGACTCAGGAGGTAGCTGAAGTGATTTTGGTCACCCCTAGTCATGGCCAGACTGGCTTCTAAACCAAACTCCTCATCTGGGTAAGATGGAATAGAATGAGGATTGAAGTCTGAAATCAAGTACCATGTCCCCAGAGATGAATAATGTCCCCTGTAGGAGTCTAGCCATTACCTTACTCCAATGGTGTTTATAGTAGTTCACTCAAGTACACATGTAGAGGGTGAAAACTGACATGAATAACTGGATGATGGGTCTCAGGAACTGTGGCCACCTGTAGCACATCTTTCTATGCTACCGTGTAAAAAAAGTCTCCCAGTACAGAGCACACAGCTCAGGTATGGGATTGGGACAAGATTGAGGGTGCTGAGTCCCTAGGGTCTAGAATAGTGCCAAGGGAGGGAAGCAGGTCAACAGGAATCTCATTTCTATGTAAAAAGTTTTTTTTGGGGGGGGTGTTGTATAATAAGTTTAACGAGTATGTAGAAGTTGGGCAGACTGGGAAATAAGTTAACCTGAAAGGACCTTAGTTCTTACACATACACATGCATACAATTCCCTTTGCCTGTTCCTCATCTATAGAATGGGGGTAATAGTAGCACCTACCTTCTAAAGTTGCTAAATTGTTCCATTTGGCCTTAGAGAGCCAGAAGCAATGAGTATAATTTGTAAAGAGACAAAATTAGGCTTGATGTCAGAAAAAAAATTTTTTTTTTTTTTTAAAGCAATTGGGGTTAAGTAACTTGCTCAAGGTTACACGGCTAGTCATTATTTATGCGTGGGTGCTCATTTTCTGAGGCCGGATCTGATCTCGAGTCATCCCAACTCCGAGGCCGGCGCTCTTACTCACTGCGCCACCTAGCCGCCCCTTTAGGGCAATTGGGGTTAAGTAACTTGCCCAAGGTTACACGGCTAGGTTTTTTTTGTTTGTGTGGATTAAGTGTCTGAGGCCGGCTCCGAACTCAGGTCCTTCTGATTCCAGGGCCGGCGCTCTATTCACTGCGCCACCTAGCCGCCCCCCAAAAAATTTTTTTTAATTAAGAGTTGTCCCAAAGTGAGATGGTTTGCTTGGGGAGGCAGTAGGTAGCTTTCCAAGCTTCTTTTTTTCTGCTTTCCTCTCATATCTAGTCACCAGGTCCAGTTGGTTGCACCTTTAACATATCCCAGTAACCTGTCTCCTACTCCCAATTTTCTCTGCTACCTCTTAAACACAAGCCCACATTATTATCCAGTGGCTCTACTTCGCTTTGCTTTCTGTCAGGCTTTCCCACCTCTACCCTTTTCCCCTTCAATCTGTCATAATGCTACAATAATATGGTCATGTATTCCCCTCCCAGAAATCTTCAGTGGCTCCCTATTTGCACCCTAGTGAAGTTTAAATTCCCCTTTCTAGTATTCAAAACCCTTCACATTATACTACTACCCTCCCTTTTGAGCCTCATCTGTTACTTCCCTCCATGCATTGTATGCTCTAGTCAAGCCTCCCTGACCAGCAACATCTCAATGATTTTCCCCATCCTCTCATCCATGCCTGGAATGTCAGCAATAACTTTCTCCAACCAACCTCACATAGCACTTTGTTTTAAAACTCTTAATGTACTTTTTGTGTGATTGGGTTATTCCTAGCTCAATAAACTATTTTCTTCAGAATCAAATAAAAACTCAAATTCCTTTGTTTGGCCTTTGAACCTGGTCTCTTCCTACTTTTCCAGACTTCTTACCCATTTCTCCCCTCTTTGGTCCAGACAAACTGGTCTGCTTGCTGTTCTTCACTTATGATGCTACATCTTCCATCTCTCTTCTTTTTCACTGGTGGTACCCATGCCTGGAGTTCTCTCCCTCCTCATTTCCACCTCCAATTTCCCTTGCTTTCTTCAAGACTAAGCTCAAAAATCACCTGCAAGAGGCCTTTCCTGGAGGCCTCAGCTGTTAGTACCATTCCTTCTTCCATTACTTTTTGTGTACACTGCACATTGATGTAGTCAGGTAGGGCAGTGGATAGATAGAATGCTGAACTTGAGTTCAAATACTGTCTCAGACACTAGTTGTGTGACTCCAGGGAAGCCACTTAACCTCTCCGTCACAGTTTCTTCATCTGTAAAATGGGCATGATAATCATACCTACAGTGTAGTATTATTGTATGGATTAAATAAGACATCATGTGTAAAGTGCTTTGCAATCCTTCAAGTGCTATGTAAATGCTAACTATATTAGTGCTACACGTACATCTTTCATACACACACACACACACACACACACACACACACACACACACACACACACCTTCCTCATTAGAATGAAAATTTTTGGAGGACCAAGAAGTTGGCTTTCTCTTTCTGCCCTTAGTGCTTAGCTCAGTGCGCTATACATAGTAAGCACTTAATAAATGCTTATTGAAAGTGTAGCCCCAAAGAAGGGAGGAAAGGCCTTCCTGTGGTCCTTTGAGGAGGTAGGCTTGCCTGGGGTCACACAGGTATAGAACACTGAATATATTTTAAGAGGTTTTTTTATTATATTGATCAGTTTTGCTGATTGTCTTTTTATCTTTTCTTTTAAAAATATTCTGTGTTCTTTGGGATGGCTCTCGGGAGGAGGGGAGGAGGGATATAGGAGGAATTTAAGCAATATAAAAAAGAGATAATAAAACCTTTATTTTAAAAAATGTTTGTTGGTGTATTGAAATTGTGATTGCTCTCTCTGTTGATGATTTATCACAGTACTGGCCTGTGAGCTCTCTGAAGGCGGGGATGATGTTTTATCTAAGTTACATATTACTTAATTATACTGGACAGAAATTTTCAGTGGTCCCGCTAACATTTATCTGAAGCAACTTTTGTTGATGTGCTAAATTCTATATTAAGCCAATATTTAAAATTTATCAGGGTGTTCCTGACACAGGGACAGCAACAGCAAAAATTATGCCAACTGGCATTACTTGAATTGCTTTATAAATACCAAGTCCATTGTTGGTAGGGCTGTGAGACAGCTGGTACTCTAACAAATTTTTGATAGAATTTTGACTTGTGCAAACATTTTGAAGAACAATATGGCAACATGCAATAAAAATTGCAAAACTGTACAGTCAGTGGAGAGCAAAGAATCAAGAATAATAATGATAGAATTAATAATATCTAACATATAATACTTTAAGATTTACAAAGTACTTTGTAGTGTTCAAGCATTTGATCCAATTATTGGACAATTCCAATTAGGTAACAAATCTAAAAGGATGATAGTTCCCTCAACAAAAATAAGAAAGTTCAGATAAAGGGTGGATTTTGGGGGAAAGAGGATGACTTCTGCTTCGGACATGTTGAGTTTGAAATGCCTGTGGGACATCTAGTTCAAAATTTCTAATAGGAAATTGGCTATCTGGGATTGGAGTTCAGGATATATATAGAATATATAGATCTGGGAGTCATCATCATGGATCTCCATGGATATGATCATTATACTCGTGGAATTGGATGAGGTAACCAAGAGAAAAAAGTATAAAGAGGGAAGAGGACCCAGGTTAAAGCCTTGGGCTACATCTGAAGTAGTTAGGGGGTAATAATATAGATAATGGTCTCAGGAAGGCTGTGAAGGATCAGTCAGCTACAGAGGAGAACTAAGGGTGAGCAGTGTTACAGAAACCCAGAAAGGATATAGTATCCAAGAGGAAAGAATGGTCAACAGGCTGCAAAGGAGTTAATAAGTATGAAAACTGAGAAAAGACCATTAGCCTTCATTCTCTTAGATTTGTGCATAAATTAGATTTGAGCGAGGCAGAGCTGCACCAAGGCATCAGCCTGGATCTCCTCCAGAGTCATTGGAATCCAGTGCTAGACCAGTGGTGGGGAACCTTCAACCTTGGGTTCACAGGTGGACCTCTTGGTCCTCAAGTGTGGCCTAAGTAATCCCTAAGGAGATTTGGTCTGTGAAGTTTGGATTCAGTCAAAGGGTTGCACTTGAGGACTGAGAAGGCCACATGTGGCCTTGAGGTTGCTGGTTCTCCACACCTGGTCTAGAATAAAAAGCCAAAACTATTCCTGATCTCTATGGGATTACATTCTATCAGGCTGAGGCTCTCTCCTTCTCTCTCTGTCCCTCTCTCTTTCTGTCTATGTCTGTCTCTCTCCATCTGTGTATATATGTGTATATATATATATATATATATATATATATATATATATATACACACATATATGTGTGTAAATATATGTATATATATATCATGTAAATATATCATTAGCAGTTGGGGGGATCAGGAAAAGTTTTGTGTTGAAAGCATTGTTTAAACTTAAATTATGAAGAAAGTAAGGCATTTCTGAGGCAGAGGTGAGGACAGAGTATATTCTAGGAATGAGAGATGGCCATTATCTGGCCAATGGACCCAGATGGCTCTGGAGGAGAAAGTGAATCAGGTGACTTTGCACAACCCTCTCTCATTAAATTCAATTAACTTTCTAGTCATGGCATCGGTTTCTCCTCTTCAAGAATAAAGGACAAACCACAATAAGAAATGGTGTAATGTTTAACTGGTTAACTATAGTCTCAGACTTGGGAAGAGAGGGAAGTCTAGTGGAATCTACATAGAGAATACCTTTAAGGAATAGAAATAATGTTAAATAACATGAAGTGAGGTGGTCCTTTTTATGATGTGTAATGAAATCACTAGATCAAGCCATATGGTCAGTTTTTTGGTTCTTGCCAAATTGCTCTCCAAAATGTTTGCACAATTCAGGAATACCACCTAGAGTGCCTATTTTCCTATAACCTAACCAACATGACTTTATCCCTCTCTTTCCTCCCTCATCAACATTTCTGTTCTCTAAGAGCTCTAATTTCTGTGGCAATAGCGATTGTTCTCTTTACCGGAACACTTGGTCTGCATTGTCATTAGAGCTAGAAAGGAAGGTAGGATAGGACAGTCAAAGCCCATGTGCCTCCTGAGGGCAGGGGCTGGAATAGAGCTCCTCAGAATGCAACCTCTTCATGAACCACCAGGTGGTGATCCAAGCTCACAGCTGCCAGTCGAAGTTCTTGGTGTGCTTTTATAGAGGTGGCTTCCCAGTGTGTCCTGGCTCCCTAACTTTCTTAGGTTTTGCTTAAGTTCCTTATCCATGTTACTAAATCTCTCCAAAATAAAAATTAAACAAACAACCCCCCCCCCAAAAACCTCATAGTAGTTTTCCTGCAGGATCTTTATCTCCTCATCTTTTCTTAATTCAAAAGGGCCAGATGAATGGATAAAAAATTGATTATGAGCTTACTAGGTGTAAGACACTGTGCTAAGCCTGGGAATACAAATGCTCTCCAAAAAAGAGTCCCTGCCTTTAAGAAATTTACATTCTAATAGAAGAATTCTACACATACAAAGGAGCTGAAAAGGGGGAGGAAGTGAGGAAGTGGAGAAATGGGCTGAACCTGGTTTGGAGCTGTCATGGCTGGCAACAGTACTTCCTCAAATGGATGTTCCAGGGACAAGCTCACCAATCCATCTTTTAACATTAAAATTCCCAAATAACAGAAGCAGCCATTCCCAGAAAGCATCTGAAATATTAGCTTCCTGATGTCTGTGACTGCCACATATGTCTATGTTATCAACTTCAATTTCACCAAGGGAACAGATAGGTCAAGAAGCTGTTTGTAGAGGAGGGCTACCCAGCATCCCTTGAGGCCAAAATCACAAATTGGGTAGAAAATCATTTCATGTGACTGATGTGATTGACCTTGACTTTGATTTTTGGCCAGTTCCCAGTGACAATTGAACTTAGATGATCAGTGGAATTGACACTGGAGGTTCCACCTTGGTCTTCTCCCAAGGATCTCTGGCAAATTTCCTTGGTGTCTAAGTAGCAATGAAGGGGCTTCCAGTCCCCATGAGCAGGGGGAAGTCCCCTTTCCAAGAAGCAGAGTGGTTACCGTCCTTCTCTGCTCTGCTTCTGCTAACTCAGTGTCTATGATGCAGCTTAAAGATATCTGAGTGTTTTCCTCTTCTGTCTTCATGTATGTTTTCCATTAAGCTGACAACTCTTTGCATTTTAAATTGTAATGGAACATTAAAAGGTCTTATATAACTTCTTTTTTAGATGAAAGGTTCCAGGTTTCAATTGCCAGTTCCCTGCATTTCTACTCAGTGTCTGGAACTAAGAAGACTTGTGTTCAAATCTGGCCTCAACTGTCTTACTGTGTGGCTCTGGGCAAGTCACTTAACCCTGTTTGCCTGAGTTTCCTTATCTGTAAAATGAACTGGAGAGGGAAATGGAAAACTACTCCAGTACTTTGCAAAGAAAACTCCAAAAAGGGGTCACAAAGAGTTGGGTACGACTGAAAAATGACTAAACAACAACAGGTACCTAACTGGAAAAATTAAGGGGGAAATGTTGAAGGCCTGAAGCTTGCAAAGGATTATAGCTTCCAGTTTCTGTTCCAATTCAACAAATATTTAAATCTTTACTGTACATAAAGCACTTTGCTAGACTCTGAAGATAGAAAATGAAATTAATTCACACTAAAGTATTACTGAGGTTAGAGATCTCCTCAGACAAGAACACTGGGCATTTAGAGATTTGGTTTCTAGTCATACTAAAGCTCAAAGGCAATATGAAACTGAGCAAGACCAGTGATGATAAAGAATGCTATCCACTATCTCACAGAGGAGTAAGAGACTAAAGATGCAGAATATATATATATATATTATTTATTATGAAGGTTTTCTTTTTCTTTTTGGGGGGCATGGGGTGGGGTGGGAGGGAGAGAAAATAAATCCTTATTAATTAAAAAAATCAGTTATTCAAACATCAGTTATTTAAAAATTGATATACTTCAAAAATTGAGACACTTCTTTTTTTTATTCCCCCCATACCTAGCCTAGCTTGCTATAAACCAGGAACTGAGCAACTACTTGTTAAATGAACAGTTTAACCTTTTATATTCCCTAGAGAATATATACTTTTAAAAGAGGAAGCTTGGAGATGTAATACTTAAACCTAGAGATATGAGTTTCCAATGGTGGTATTTCAGGTTTTTTGGCCTTTAAGGAAGAATATTATTTTTTCAGGTGCTGGGGAGTGTTCAGTTTATATACCTAGGTCTTCACTCTATATTTCTCTCTGTTGGAACCCAGTTCCCATGGGTTCAAGTATAAACCCTGTATATAAGTCTCCCAAAGTGATATATTTACCTCTATCTTCTGCCTGCTGCCCATAGGACATATCTATACCTGAATGGTACATAGATAGGCATTTCAAAGTCAATGTGTCCAAAATAGAACTCATTGAATTTCCCTCCCTTCCAAATTTCCTTATCTCTATTGAGGGCACAACCCTTTCTTCTACTCATCCAAGCTAGTGACCTCTTAGTCTTCCAGATTTAGTCTCCCAGACTCTTTCTTTCATACCTCTCCCCAGCCCAGCTCTTTTATCCAATAGGTAGCCAAGTCTTGTTGATTCTATATCTGGGACATCAAATACCTTTCTCTCCACTCACATTGTTGCTCTATCCTACAGGCCCATATTACTTTTCGACTGTATTATGGCAATATCCTTCTAATTGGTCTCCTTGCTTCTAGAGTCTCCTATCTCCAATTCAATGTGAGTGCTGTATGCTCTCAAAATAATCTTCCTGAAGCAGTGATCTGGCCTTGTTTACTTCTTTGCTCTAGAAGATTCCCGGTTTCCTGTTGCTTCTAGGTTAAAATGCAGGTTTCTTAGCCTTGCATTTAGGGCCCTCCACTATCTTGCTTATACCTACCTCACCAGACTTCTTTTAAATTACTTCTCTTCACACACTCTATGTTCAGGCCAAACTGACCTAGTAACTCTCTCCTGAACTCAGCTTGCTTCCCTGACTTTTAATGGGTTGTCCTCCAGGGCTGGAATACACTGCCTTCCTCATCACTCCTCAGAGCCCCAACCAACCTTCAAAGCACAACTCAGATATCCTTTCCTGATCCACCCCCAGAAATGTATCTATATTCTTTTTTTTTCTTTCTTTTTGGAGGGCAATTGGGGTTAAGTAACTTGCCCAAGGTCACACGGCTAGGTTTTTGTTTGTGTGTGTTAAGTGTCTGAGGCTGGATGGGAACTCAGGTCCTTCTGACTCCAGGGCCGACGCTCTACTCACTGCGCCACCTAGCCGCCCATCTATATTCATTCTGCAGATAGTTTTCATATACTTATGTTTACTTGCTGTTTTTGTCAAGTAGAATATAAATTCCTGAAAGGGGGTTAGAAGTGGAGGGACGTTTAATTTTTGTCTGTATCCCCCAGTGCCTAGTATAGTGTCTGACATAGCGTGTGTTCAATAAATCTTTGAAATGAATTGAACCTCCTTGAATCTGCTTTGCTCTTAGTAAAATGGAGATGCTGAGCTGTGCACTGCCTACTTCAGAGTTTTTGTTAGGAAGTGAATTTGCAAACCTTAGAGCCCTCAAATATAAAAATGTGAGTCATTACCAAAGGGTGTCTATAGTATCAATGACATATAAGAAAAATGGAAGAAACTCATTTAACTGTGGACCACCTCCCAATTTTTTTGGTCACTATTAGCTTTAAATTTTGGTATAGCATGTAGCAGTATATTAGTGTGGAGGAATGGAGTACTGGGCTTTGATAGAATCTGGAAGACATCAGTTCAAAGGCTGTCCTTGACACTTACTAGCTATATGACCTAGGACAAGTCACTTAACTTTTATTTTCCTCAAGCAAACTCTCTGGGATTTATCTACTAAGTCTAAGTCACAGACTCAGATCCTGGAGAAAATCCCAGCGACTGTGTATTACCGCATAAATCCTCTGGAGGAAGCCAAGCCTTGGATTCTCAACTTCTTGCAAATTTATCACACCCTTGGGCTTCAAAACTCAGAAGGGGAGGAAAGAGAAAACCAGCGAAGGTGGAATAGGGGGGTGGGGCCTTTGTGAATTGTCTAATGGAGAAATACCAAATAAATATATTTAAAGGGGGGGTAGAGGATCCTTTCTCGTTTCTTAACCTAAGTGGACCTTATTTGCAAAAGTGATTGGGGGCTAGACCAGTTAAGGTACTATGGTTCTTTACAAGCCTTGAGCCTTCCACAATATCACCTGCTAATAAAAGAATAGCAGCAGCCCATGGAACTTTTGCCTTGTGACTTGCAGCCTCAGGGATACTGCTCCCCTTCATTTCTTTTCTCCTTTTCCCACCTGTGCGTGGCTTACGCCAACGCGAGGTGTCCGCACTGCCACCTCCACTCCCTCCTTCCTCCGTCCCCAAAGCATGTACCTTTGCTGCTTGGCAAAATCTTTTTATTTATTTATTTATTTATTTTTTAACCAGCCACCACTAATGTAAAAGTGGAGACACGGATCTACCGGAGTTAGGCAGAGTCCTTGTGCCGGTGTGCAGCATTTTCTGAGTGTCACCACCTTCTGGCTGTCACATAGCTGACATTACATGGAGTTGCCACCCTATTCCTCCAACTGTGGACTGAAGGAGGTGCTTGGTTCAAGTCTCTGTAAAATCACCCTTGAACCTAAGGGGCCGCGCAGCGAGCAGGTCTGACAGTAAAGGGACAAACTTTGTTTCCGCGCTGACCTATGTTTTTAGGGGGAATGTAAAATGCTGCTTTCTATGACGCTGCGAGCAGGATTCGAACCTGCGCGGGGAGACCCCATTGGATTTCAAGTCCAACGCCTTAACCACTCGGCCATCGCAGCAAGGCCACAGGAGGTTTCTTTCCAGTCTCATTTTTATTGGGAGATAATTACCTGTCTCCCGTGTCAACTGCCTGTCTCGACGTGTCTTTTCGTTCATCTTCTGTTTTTACTTTTACTACATAAGCAATATAATGATATATTCTGTACCGTACGTGCTATAGATATTGGGGATTTGAGAGTTTGGGGTGTGTGTGTGAGAGAGAGAGAAAGAGAGAAAGAGAGAGAGAGAGAGAGAGAGAGAGAGAGAGAGAGAGAGAGAGAGAGAGAGAGAGAGAGACAGAGACAGAGAGAGACAGAGACAGAGAGACAGAGAGAGACAGAAAGAGAGAGAGACAGAGAGAGACAGAGACAGAGAGAGACAGAGACAGAGAGACAGAGACAGAGAGACAGAGACACAGAGAAACAGAGACAGACAGAGACACAGAGAAACAGAGACAGAGATAGAGAGACAGAGACAGACAGAGAGACAGACAGACAGTCAAAGACAGGAAGAGACAGAGAGACAGAGACTGAGACAGAGAGATACTGGATGCTCATGAATTTTTTTCCCCACAAAAGAATGATTGATTCAATCTTTGACTCCACCAGGTGCAGGGCTGGAGGCTCGACCACTCTGCGCATCTGCACCTGCACCTGGACCGGGTGGACTACCTTAACTCCCTCCCCATTCCTTCTACCCCCGAGCCAGCAGCCCAAGGTCCGGCTCCCTGCCGGGTGCTGGAGAGGAGCTCCGCTGCGGACTCCTCAGGAGAGCCCTCGGAGATTCGTGAAGCTCTCACGTCTCCGTCTTCCCTAGCTCATAGTGCTAAGTGTTAGCATCTCCACTTTACAGAGGAGGAAACAAGCTCGAAGGTGAAGTCAGGTGACCAGCATCACAGAAGGAATACTTAATACTCGCTAACCCAAAGATAGCTTTGATCTTTGTAGAGCTCCTTACAGATATAATAGCGGGGGAGTGGATTTGGAAAAGATGCTCTAGCTTCACATTAAATGAACTCGAAGTACTTTCAGCTAGTATGGTTTATCCAGTTTCCAACATGGGTCACAATGTTTTCAGTAGCTTTATGACCTCTAGTACTTTCTCTGTCCCGTCCCCCAATTTCCCTAAAATGTTGGGGTTTTGGGGGGTAGGGAGAAAAATCACAGGAACTAAATGCTTTTAACCATAATTGGTTGTCATTTTACTTCAAGATGATTGACTGAACCCCACATATATGGTAGATATAGAAGAGATTACAAAGGTTTTTAAATCTATCCCCTCTTATTTTAACAAATGAGACACAGAGGGGGCGGAGTCAAGATGTCGGAGTAGAAACAAATGAGACACCGAGAGAGTAAGTGTCATGCTCAAAGTCCCGGGTCATCCACTGACATCTTTATTCCCGTGTAGATAAGACATTCTGACTGGCCCCTGAGAGGAGAAACTGTAGCCTCCTTCCTTCATTGCAGAGATAGGGGGATCTGGGTGTGGACTGTAGCACATACTGCCAGATTCAGTTGACCTGTGAGTTGATTTTGTTGAACTGCTTTTCTATCCTCTTCTTTTGAAGTTTTTGAAAATTTAATTTCATAAGAAATGAAAGTGAAAGTCCATAAGAAGTATATCACACAAAATATACACAAGGTTTCTGCCAAATTGAGAGAACACAACAGAGCATAGTGTCAGTGTCAACACCTAACAGCTCTCACCATTTACAGCAAGCTAGGGGAGCATGTTATAGCATAATGTAGTCTGCACCATTGTAATGTATAATGAGGTAGAAAAATAGAGAAGTCCCCTCAAATCTGCTCATGATCCTTTCAGCACAAAGGAAGACCATTCCCCACACAACCCACATATGGGAAAATCTTTGCAGTGGAAGAAAAATTCCCAAGGGAATGAAATGTTTTGTTCTACACCATTAACGGCACTCAGAGTACTACTAAGGATAGAGATTGTAAGTCAGTTCAGCAGAAGTGTAGAATTCTTTGACAGCTTTGTTGTTTGCTGTGGTCCCATTTTGGATTTTCTTGGCAAAGATACTCAATTATTTTGCCATTTTCTTCTCCAGCTCATTTTACAGATGAGGAAACTGAGACAAGCAGGGTCAAGTGACTTCCACAGGGTCACGCAGCTAGTAAATATCTGAGGCTGGGATTTGAACTTGGAAGATGAGTCTTTCTGACTCCAGGCCCAGTGCTTTATCCACCACCATCTAGCTGCCAGCTAGCAGTATACAAAATGGCTTGAGCAAGTTGGTATTTCTCATTCCACCTCGGTGAATTAACACACATGACTTTGCAGACAGCATCCTTGCAAGAATCTGCATTTGACACATGGTAAGAGCTGCCTCCTGCTTCCAAGCCAGCTCCTTTCATTCACAATTGAGCCTCAATGGGGGGCCTTGACACTCCATCCCCAAACCTGAACCTTCCTATGATCTCTGTAGTATTTTATTACATGTATTACCACAGTCAATGGCATGTTTAGTAGACTGTTTGTAGTTAATAGTGCCAGCCTCACTGTTTCCTTTGTATGGATTCCAGAAGTTCTGGGATGCATGTTTCTCCTTTCTGCAGCTTGATCTCAGTACTTCATCTCTCTTTCTCCCTTAGTTTCAAAGCTTCTAGTTCTTGCTCAGACGGTCTATCTAGAAGGTCTCTTGATATCTATGTTTTGCTTATGTATGTCTGAAAGTTGCTGATGTCTAATTAAAACATCTGTGTTGAGAAATTGCCTTCTACAGAATGGTAAGCCCTTTTCTTCCAATCAGTCAGTTTTCCTTCTTTCCTTGCAATTCTTTTAATCTGTTCTACATCATTATCACCACTAAAAACAGCACCTAGACCATGACAGTGTGGATTTTCTTCTCCATTTTTCACCAGCTCTGGGATAAGTTGCTGTCTTTCAGCCAAAGCTTTCTTCTTCTCAAAGAGAGCAAAACCAGCATCTGCTGTTGCAGATTCTCTCCTTTCTTCCTCCCGAAAGGAAATTACAGGCTGGAAGCTATTTTTGAAGTTTGCTTTTTGTTTGTTTAAGCTCTTAACCCAGCCATCCATGTCTTTGCCAATCTGTCATGTTGTTTGGCTCTTTTGTTTCTCTCTTTTCTCCTTCCTTTCTTTGATGGAAGTTTGTGGTTGCACTACACATTCTGCTGCAGGCGCATAGGTCTCCTTCCCTCCAACCCAGGGATAACAAAAGTTATCAATAAAAAATAAAATTGACTTGCTGGGAGTTTCAGGTAATTATTGCAGACATTTATATAAGCACATTAAAAGTTTTAAAAGTACTTTACAAACATTTTCTCAATTTGATCTTCACAACAGGTTTGTCAGGTAGCATCACAGACATGTGTTTTATTATATCCATTTTGCAGATGAGGAAGTTAAGGCTTATTGAGATTGCATATGCTAACGTGACTAGTATACTTGTAAGGTGAATTCTAAACCCTCATTTTAATTCCTCTATGCTATTTTGACTACACCATGGATGCATTTCCAGTCTATATTGCAAACTTTTTGCTCAGAAGTGTATCTTTACCTGGTTTGAACTAAAAGTGGTCCATTTAACAAACCTCCTGCTCCTTTGTCCATGGGAGCTGGACTGAATAGTAGAGGCTTAATTAGTTACCATGTACCTGAATGATGTTTTTGCTTGGGTAGATGGCCCAGGATACAGAACAACTTTTGACTCAAAATTTCTCCTTTTTCTTTCATCTCTTTCCCTCTTCCATTCCATTTCTCAGTCATTTCCATTCTTTTTTAGTGTGATACAGTCAGTAGTACTCTGGAGCCAGCTCATACCAATTGTTCAATTTTCAGTGTGAGCATTTACACTTTGGAAACCAGTAACAGTATAAATCAGGACTTGATTTACTGTTTTGTTGATTTCCATGATGGAGAAAATATTAATATTGAAGATTAAACCTAAAAATGTGTTGTGAGGGCATTCCTTTCACCAGGGAGCTTGTTAAATACTTACCAAACAAAGCCCTGGACAGTAGAAAGAATGCTGGACTCGGAATCAGAAGATGTGAATTTGAAGCTTTGACTTTCAGTTTCCTCACCATCTTAAAAAGCAAGTAATAAGCACCATTGTACAACCTTCCTCATAGGATCATTGTGAGGGAAGTATTTTGTTTTGTTGTTTTATTTTTAGTGTGGATCTGTAATTTCTTCAGTTTCAAGAATTGCTACTGTGGAAATTCCCTTCTCTGATGACCACAATTCCTCTGTAATTACTGACTTGATGAGTTGACTGGTGACACTAAAAGAAGTGACTTGTCTGTTGTTATACATCCTGATGTGTGTCAGGAGTGGACCTCAAACTCAGGTCTTTGATTAGCTTTTTCAAAGGAATATTTATCAAGAAAATATAGCATCCAACATCCCCTTAAGCCACAGGTACTATACCACTAGGACCCTGAGAAGGGGTTAAGACTCAAAGTAGCTGTTCTAACATTCATGAAAGTGGCTGAAGCAGGCACTATGGAGTGCTTAGAGCTTGGTCAGACATTGAAGTTGCCGACATCATCCACTGTATCCTGGATCATCACCAGTCATGTTGACTTTTGTCCTGTCACTGGATTTTGATGACTCTAGAAGAGAGAGTAAGGCTGACAACTTTGTGAAACTCTGCCTCACTTAAATCTAATTTGTGCATGAGTCAAGACATCACCCCATGGTGTCATTGGTCCTCTTTAAAAAATGAACGAATTAGGTACAAAACATTTGCCCCCCACCAAGTTGATTTCTAAACATGGCAGCATAGCTAATGGTAAGTGACTTCCTCTTGTAGGATCTGGTATCTTGGCTGTGGGATCAATCTACTTCTAATCTGTAGCATGTTCTTTGGGGCTATTTTGGTAGACTGCAAACTCCAGCATAGATCCTGGCTCCTGGACCTGTGACAGCTCTCTAGAACTTTCAAAACTCATTAAGATCACAGCCTATTGAGTTCTATTTCCAATATTCCTTCACCTAAATGAGGAAACAACAGAAGCAACGGTAGAGTTCCATGTACATGAGTTTGTGTCAGCCCAAGAAGGAGAATAGGTCCTTGGTGACAAGGCCTCCCTATCCATAGGCTTATAGTAAGTAGTCCTGGCCTCCTCACTTAAATGTTGCCAGGCAGGAAAGAGGCCCTCTCCAACCTTCCTGACTATGTCTAATACCTATTCATGATGTCTTTGGACATTGCTTAGAAGTTGCCAGTGCAGGGGGCCGCTAGGTGGCACAGTGAGTAGAGCGGCTGCCCTGGAGTCAGAAGGACCTGAGTTCAGATCTGACCTCAGACACTTAACACACACAAACAAAAACCTAGCTGTGTGACCTTGGGCAAGTTACTTAACCCCAATTGCCCTCCAAAAAGCAAAAAAAAAAAAAGTTGCCAGTGTTTGATTTAGACATAAGTCAAAATTTGCTATATTACAAATTGACTTCCATGGTTTACGATAAGTACCAGAATTTAATCATCCTGAAATAATGATTTTTCTATTTTGTTCCCATAAAAACTAGAGGCATTGGAGGTCCTGTGCTGCTGGAGATTCAGAACCATTAAAGAACCTGAGCTTCACTTGAAAAGTCCTGGACCAGAGACAGTAGAGGGTCTGCACTGCTGGGACCTTGAAGCACCAAAGACATGGGCATGCCTCATCCCACACCACCATGACATGAGAATCATAGGATAAGAAATGTCAAGGTAATAGGTTCCCTCTATGATTAACAAACTCTAATTTTCTTCCCCCTAATCTAGGGGTGGGAAACATGCAGCCTTGAGGTTACATGTGGCCTTCTAGGTCCTTAGGTGAAACCTTTTGACTGTCTCAGTTTTACAGAACAAATTAAGGGGATTTGTTCTGTGAAGTTTGGATTCAGTCAAAGGGACTTGAGGACCTAGAAGGCCACGTGTGGCCTTGAGGCCACAGGTTTCCTACCCCTGCTTCCTTCTAATGTTCAGTCCTTTCAGTCATGTTGACTCTATGTGGATTCATTTAGGGTATTCTTGACAAAGATACTGGAGTGGTTTGTCATTTCCTTTTCCAGCTCATTTTACAGATGAGGAAATTGAGGCAAACAGGGTTAAATGACTTACCCAGGGTCAGACAGTTAGTAAGTGTCTGGTGCCAGATTTGAACTCAGGGCTTTCTGATCCAGGACCAGAGCTCTATCCACTGACATAGAGCTGGGATACCTAGCTGGCCCAGTCTCTCTGATTCAAAGCTGATTTCTGCTAAAGGCAAAACTTTCTCCCCAGCTATCTTTTCTCTTTGGGCCTATCCCTTGACAATCTATTCTTCTCTACCCTCCTCCACTATCCTCTTATCAAGTCCTCTTCTGCTTTAACAACTTTCCCTTCATCAAAGCCCTTTTCTTTTCACAATTCTACTGAAGGTTCTGAACCTCTTCTTCAGTGCAGGAGGATTCTTCATCATGACCCCCTGGGCTAAGGGGAGGATTTAGAATCTATGATTTCCTCTCTAACAGATCCAGGCTATGACTGATGGCACACTAATCCCTAATACATGCACTCACTGCTTTATTCAATGTAAGCAGTACAAACATTAGCATCTAGGAATGAGCCACCAACTTGTTCCCTAAAGGTCCAACTTTCCTAAGGGTGTTTCATAATGATGTTCCCAACAAGGTTCCCCCTTTGCCTAACTGGACAATAGGTCCCTGCCCAAGCACCTTGTTTAATGGTTACTTTTTGGGCCCTCCTGGCTCTGCATGAATGTAAATAGTAAGGGTCCTCCCCTCCCATTTTTATTTTATTTTATTTTTTATTAAAGGGGCTATCCCTTAACTCACTTCTATTCACTGAATGAACATTGCATCACTAAAGGTGAAAAGACTGTGAAAGACCTTAGCTTAAAAGGACCAAGGTCTCCCACCACATCCTGGGCCATCTCCAGTCTTCCTGACTGATATTTGGCCACTGGACCCAGATGGCTCCGGAGCAGAAAGTGAAGCTTGCACAGTCCTCCCTCACTTAAATCCAATTCATTTACAAGTCATGGTATCACCTCCCTGATGTCATGGTCCTCTTCAAGAACAAAGAACAAACTGGAGGTCGTATATTCTCCTCTGAGGTGACAGTCTTCCGTCAATCATTGTTGCTATTGAGCCACTATGGGATGCTCAAAATTCCTCTTGAAAGTTCAAGGAATTCAGGATTCTGCTCTAGTGGCCCCCCAGTAATTTTCTGATGTCTGGAGCCTCCAGTGTATGTTTATGGGTTTAACTAAGGGCATTCACCTTATTTTTGTTTGGTGATTTATTAAATAATTTATTTTTTGTTCCGTAGTTTCCCTTCATCAGCTAGGTACCGATGGATGAATTGCTTAATCTCTCTTTCAGCCTCAATTTCCTTATAAATTGAAATTAATAATACCTATAGTACTTATCTCTCAAACACCTTGACCTCTTCTCAACTCCTGACCTACATTTTTACTATACCACAGTCACCCATAGAGATGGTAATCAGAGTTAGGTAGTTGGCATAGGGCATTGGGTCCCAGATCTGAGTTTGAATCCTGTATCAAACATTTACAATCTTTGTGACCCTGAGCAAATGTCTTACCCTCAGTTTCTCATCTTTAAAATGGAAATAACAGTAGCACCTACTTCACAGGGTTGTTGTGAGGATTAATTGAGATAATATGTGTAAAGCATTTTGTAAACCTTAAAGGACTATAAAAACATGTTTTGTGACAGGCCTCTGGCTTAATAGGCTTCCACTTTTGCCTTTGCTTTCTCCAACAGGGATCACAGTGCCATACTCCCCTAGTGTAGATGTGGCTGTCAATAGGTTAAGTCCTTGTCTGGGTACCCAGTTTATGTCTAAGGAAGTGTGGGCCAACCAGAAACATGCAGGAGCTGGGAATAACAATGGTAAAACAATGGGAATCAGTTCAATGCAAAGCTTTACTGCAAGCAATGAGGAAGAGAGGGAAAGGGAGAGAAGAAAATGAAATCTAACATACATGAACTTAGGTATAGACATGAATATAATTCACATAAAAGCAGCACTGCATTGGGGAGGACAAACACAGTTCTATTCTGAAATGAGGGAGTGCTCCTGCTGGTGGAGAGGATGTGCTCCAAAGGGCCTTTCTGAGAGTGAAGTTCTTATACTTTGATTTTTCATTGGTCTCCCTGGAGTTGGCTGAATTGTATATCAGGGTGTGTCAGGACAAAATATCATTTGGAGAGTTAGTTATCATGGAGAAAAATGAACTAATAGTAGACAAAATATTACTTGGGGGCAATTTGCTTATCAGGGAGAAAGAGAAAATGGCAGTAGACAAGATATTATTTGGGGGACACAGCTGTTTTTACCTACAAAAATAGTGTTGTCAGTATATTTTCATGAGTCTGTTCTGTAAGCATATGTCCTCTCTTAAGGAAAGTCTATCAGGCTTAATCTTATAACAGTATCTTCCATGCATAGATTTTATAAGATATAACCTCCCTTAAGAGGAAACTGTCATGGCAGTCTCAAGCCAGGCCCAAACTTATAACAAAATATTAGCAATTATTGTTATTATAATCCTAGATTTCTTCATCATCCATAACTATACCATTTCCATAGTCCTGAACTCTGAAATTTCCTTCTCACATTATAATCTGTGGGTAGCTAGGTAGTGTAGTGGATAGACTGCTGCCTGGAATCAGGAAGGCTCATCTTCATGAGTTCAAGTCTGGCCTCAGACACTTAACTTGCCTTAGTTCCTCAAAATGAGTTAAAGAAGGAGAGGGCAAATCACTCCAGTATCTTTGCCAAGAAAAACCCAAATAGGGTCATGAAGAATCAGATATATATGAAAAATAACAACAACAACAAAATTATAATCTATTTCCTTCTACCTAGACATGGACTAAGAGTACTAACAGATGACATTAACATTTGCAAAACATTTAACATGTTGGTGCATTTGAACCTTGCAAAGATCCTATAAAGTAAGTACTGAAGGTTTTAATTATTCCCATTTTACAGATGAGGAAACTGAGGTTCAGAGAGATAACCTAAGTGATTCACCTATGGGAATCTAGGTAGTGAGTACCAGATGCTGATTTGAATTCAGATCTCCCCTTCCTCCAAGTCTAACATACTTTCCAGCAAATACCAACCTGGTATTTGCTCCTCTAAACCCTGGACTAGAGCACCAATCACTCCACAAGCATTTATTGTTATTACTATGCTGGGTGCTAGATTTAAAGACAAAAATTGAACAGGCCTTGCTCAAAAGGAGTTTCGGTGATATCAAGGAAGATGATATGCATACATGTAAATATATGCAAAATTTGAAAATGAATACAAGGTAGGTTTTCAGGGAAAAATACCTGGAACTAGGGGTTGGGAGAAGGCTAAGAAAGGTCTTATGTAGGAGGGGGCATCTGAGCTGAGCTTTGAAGGGAACTAGAGATTCTAAGAGGGGGAGGTGGGGAGGGAGCTCCTGTGTTTCCAGCTGTGGAGGGACAGCCTGGGCAAAGACAGAGAGACAAGAGAGGGGATGTTGCATATGAGGAACAGCCAGAAGGACAGTTTGGCTGAATCATAGGGTGTGTGAAGGAGAGTAAGTCTAATAAGACTGGAAAAGCAGGTTGTGACTAGGTTGTGAAGGGCCTTAAATGCCAAGCAAAGGAGTTTACATTTGATTTGCAGGGTTACTATTGGAGTTCATTAAGCAGAGGAATGGAATTGTCAGATCTTATACTTTGGGAATAACTTTTTAAAAAATTTCCCTCCCAATTTAGTCTAAAAACAATTTTTAACATTTGTGTGTTGTTGTGTTTTTAAAAGTTTTGAGTTCCAAATTCTATTCCTTCCTCCCTTCTCTCTCCCCTCCCAGGAATAACTCTTTGGCATCTGTGTGAAAGATGAATTTGAGAGGGAAGAGACTTAGGGCAGGGTGACCCATTAGGGGATAATTGCAATAGAGTATGATTACTGGGGAAAAAAAGCCAACCTATACTTTAGCATAGTCAATTCTTGGCCTAGGGTCGCACATCTTTCCATCTGCCTGATTCCTTCTAAACCAATTTTTCATCCTTATTGGGATGTCCAGAAGCTCCCGGTTCTCTTCATCCAACACTCCTTACCTAGTCTCACTTTCTTTTCTTCTCAGTTCTGCTCCCATAGTTGATCATTTCATCTTTACACTGTGCTCTGTCCTTTCTTCGCTTTCTGCTTGTGTCTTCCCACATTTCAACACCGGAATAGCCTCTACTACTTACTTTTGTGCTGCCAAACTCTGCTGAATTCAATCTCACAATTCTATGGTCTAGGTCCACGAAAAATTCATTATTTAATTTCACCTGGGTGTTCATAGTTGCCCAGAAATGATTTATTACTTCCCCAAGTAACTCCTTATCTCAGTTGGCATAAGAATTGTTACAGGGGTGGCTATGTGGCACGGTGAATAAAGCACCGGCCCTGGAGTCAGGAGGACCTGAGTTCAAATCTGGCCTGACACATTTAACACTTACTAGCCATGTGACCTTGGGCAAGTCATTTAACCCCAATTGCCCTCCAAAAAAAAAAAAGCAAAAAAAATTGTTACAAACCTTCTCTTTTCTAAATCTCCATCACTTTCCCTCTGGATCAGAGGTTCTTAACCTTTTTTTTGTATGTCACAGGTTCCTTTGGCAGTCTCATAAAGGAGGTAGATCCCTTCTAAGATTTGTGCGAGCTCCTGTGTGTGTGTGTGTGTGTGTGTGTGTGTGTGTAAACAAATTGAAGGAAATCTTGAACTTAAATTATACTAATAAAGATATAATTTCCCCCCTCATCCAAAGTCATGGACCCCAGGTTAAGAAGTTCTAATCTAAGCAAATCTTAACTCATATTTTACTGAGAAGGAGAAAGTAAGATGCTCTTTTCTCTAAGCCCTTCTATATCATGCCCTGTTCTCTCCTTTTCTTCCATTTTGGAAAAAGAGGTGGTCCTTCTACTTGCCAAGACTAACCCTTCTCTTGTACCCTTGATCCCATCCTCTCCCATGTCCTCTTGGAGCTTGTCCTATTGCTTATTTGCTTTCTTTTTTCTCATCTTCATTCTCTTCTTGCCTATTGGCTCTTTCCATGTTCCCTATAAATAGGCCTCATTCTTCTCCACCTTTGAATGTATCAGTCTATATCTCTTATTTCTTTCATAGCCAAATTCCTAGTAAGAGTTGTCTATACGTGTTACCTACAGTTCATTACTTTCCAATCCATACTTTCCATCATTTTCCAATCCTGTCCAACACTTCCCATCACTTTCCAATCCAATCTAACACTTTCTATCACTTTCCACTTAACCCTGCCACTGTACTGGAACTAATACATTGTCCAAAGGTACCATTGACTTTTTAATGGGGGAAGGCACTAGATCTATGATTTTCTTGGTATAGTAAGCAAATATTGATATAGTAAGTAAGTTTCTAAAAATGCAGGGCAGCAACTTCTTTCCAATTTATAGTCTTAGAGATTCGCCCTGGTCCTGGGAGGTTAAATGACTTAGCTGGGATGTTAGAGCTAAAACTTGACCCCAGGTCTTCTAGACTCTGAGGCCATCTGTCTACCCACTGTTTCTCCCAATTATTTTGTGATTGTAAAACCGATTAGCTTTTTCTTAGTCCTCATTCTACTTGACCTCTTTGCAGCTGTAGTCAGCCACTGTCTCCTTAGGATTATTTTCTCTTCCCTTTGTTTTTAAGACACTGCTCTTTCCTAGTTTTCCTCCTACCTTCTGACTTTTCCTTCTCTATCTTCTTTAGTGGATTATTCTCTATCTCCAATTCCCTAATTTGCCTGTCCCACAAGATTCTATATGGTTTTTCTTCTCTCTCCACACTTCCTCTCTCTCAATAGCTTCTGTGCATTTAATTGGTCAATCAATAAACATTTAAGTCCCTACTCTGTGCCAGGTACTATGCTAAGCACTGGGGATACAAATATGAAAAAAAAAATATAGTCCTGGACCTCAAGGAGGTCAATCGATTCAATTGTCAACTCTACATAGATAATTCTTTTTTTTTTGAGGATTTATGTGGCTTTATTTTTTTTTATCATTAAACAAATGCTTTATTAACTTCTGTTTTACAACATTCATTTCCGTCAGATTTTGAGTTACAATTTTTCCCCCATTTTTCCCCTACCCACCATCCCGGAATAGCAGTCCCACAAGATATTGCTTCCTCCAATCTGCTCTCTCCCATATCTTCTCCCATACCCCCTTTGACTTTTCCATTAGAGCAAGGTGAATCTCTGTGCCCCATCGCCTGCACATCTTATCTCCCAATTACAAGCAAAAGAATATTAATAATAGTATTTATATATATTTGAAACATTTAATTTTAAGACCTCGAATTTCTACATAGATAATTCTTAAATCTATGTAGTTAGGGACCCTGAATACCCTGGGGATAAAGAGGAGGAGCCTAGGAGAAGGAAGTGCTTCCCCTCTATACTCTGCCGTGTGTAGGTGTGTGCATGTGTGTGTGCGTGTGTGTGTGTGTGTGTGTGTGTGTTGCGTGCATGTGAACTGTTATCTTTATCTTCTGTGCAGAAAAAAAAATATGAGCCAGGAAGAGATTGACTGTCTCAGTCTTGCCTGTTCTAAAGACAAAACATATAATCCAAAGAAGTAGCTAGTCAAAGGGGACTACCCCCACCCGCATGGCAGAGCACCTCCATGTTAGGCAATATGGGCACACTCCAAAGACCCCCGGGGGTACCTACCATGACACTCTGGGCATGTTCCAAAGGCCCCATTACTCATTTCCCTTCTTTTGAGATTTATTGTCCCTTCCAAATAGGCAGGGATGCCTTTTTTTTTTTTAAACAATAGTCCTCGTTCCAAATTTAGAACAGTTCTGTGGTCCCTAGGGAGGCATAAGCAATTTCCATTCATTCGCTTCTCCAGTGCCCTTTGATAAAGTCTCAACACAGCCACTACTAAGTCTCTCTTAGCTATCCTACCTTCATACCACTTCTCACATGGTAAACATCCTACTTCAGCCCTTATTACCTCCACCTGAATTGTCATGAGAGCCAACTCTTTAGTCCCACTTCTTCAAGTTTCCTTTTTGGTCCTTCCTTCACACAGCTGCCAAAGTAAGATATCCAAAACTCAGGAATGACCATGTCACACCCCTGCTCACAAAGTTCTAATGTCTCCCCCAGTACCTTGAGAATCAAATACAAACTTATATGATTGGCATTAAAAGCCCCTCACGATCCATTCATGTAGAGATGAAATCTTCGACACATGTAGAAAGAAGGGTATAATATGGTCAGACCCATAAGAGACATCAGTTGGATTTCTTTGACCATAGTAGGCAACTAAAAACACGTGTTGAAGCAAACTAATAAAGGTAATACTACCTTACATTTAGACAGCATTTTACATTTGAGCTTCTTTTTGGTAGAAGGGTTGGTAACAGATTTGACAGAAAGAGAATTCATACATTGATCAATCATGTTCCCAGGAAGAAAGAGCTGGTCCATTAGATTGTAAACTCCTTGAAGACAGGGACTATCTTTTGCTATTTGTATTCCTTTTGCCCAGCACAATGCCTGGTTTGTAATTGGTGCTTAATAAATGCATACTGACCAAGTGACTTTCCAAAAAGGAAAGTCAAATAAATAGCAGAGAAAGGGGCCCATGGATGTCACCATATAGAGATGTTAAATTATCTTGGGGGGTTATATTGCCAATGAGATACCTATAGCAGCTGCTATGAATATGCAAATGTATTTCCAGGGTTGAATGGAAAACTATAACAAACTCTTCTTCGAAGATGAAACCAAGATATTTATTCAGATACCAGAAGGTAGATCCCACCATGGTAACAAAGAAGTTTATACACATCACTAATCCAGGGAGCACTGCCATCCCCAAGCCTTCCCTCCCTTTGGCCTCCCCACAAACAAGCTCCCCAAGGCAAAATTCCTCCCTCTCTTTCACTTTAGTTACTCTGTCCCTTTCTCCCAGCTCTGCCTCACTCTCTCTTCCTGCCCCATCCTTCCTGCTCCACCCATTCAGCAAGCTCCACCAACTATCATGGGTTCCATGTGACTCAAGCTGTGGGCTGGGTCAGAGCTCAAAGCTGCTCACATGGGCCTATTAAGGGGCAGGGAAGATCTTCAAATTCCCTTAACATTACAGGGGTCATTGTTCACAACATGAAGCTGGTAAGACTTCTTCTGAATACTTTTCTGCAACTTTTTCAAGAAGTGTCAATAGACTTTAGTAAACACCTGAATGATCTGTTGTTATCTTTAGTCAACCATTAATATTTAAAAGGAAGGTGCTCCTTCTCTTCTTTGAACAGGTAGAAGGCTATGGGTATGGAATATCATATACACTATCTGACTCAATTGATGTTTTGGTTGCTTTTGCTGAACTGATTTTTAGTTAGAAACCTATATCAGGACCTTTATTTTAAAAAATATTTAATGGATGAATTACTGGGTGATGAAGGGGACAGGATATATTAGGAAATAAAGATAATATTAAAAAAAAGATGTCCATATATGAATTTTACAAAGACGAACGCATGTTTGTTACTGCTCTTAACATTTATAAATTCTTGCTGCGACTCTAGTTTAGTTGTCATTCGGAACCACTGATTAATTCTCCACATGACCCATCTTAACACTTATTTCCCATGTGGGCCATTGCAAACTGCAATATGGAAGACCCACTAATGAAGGGCACTCTCTCGTCTCTTTGCTGATCACGTTTGGGTTTGGGCGTTGAAAGCGTCAGATCAAAAGCTAGAGGTAGGAATAGGTGATAAAACCAAAAGGTATTGATTCCAAATAATTTGGGTGCTGTGCACGTTTGCAGTTCCGCTGGGAAATGTGTTTTGTCCACACCTCTTCACTTCTGAGAATAGGACATGACTACTTCAGAGGGTATTCAGTAATATGATGACTAATTTCTCCAACCTATGGGGAGGAGGGAACAATATTTCAGAAGGTCATGGTTAACGAGGCAATTTTCTTGGTCTCAGACCTTAACACCTTTCAGGCTAAGCTCTGTGGTTCAAAGAGCCAGGCTAGTAGGTGATTTCCCCCCCTATTACAAAGGGAAAAGACATTTAAAAATATTTTGCATTTATGTTACATGTATTTATGTGTAGATATATCTATATATTTGTATTTATTTATCTGTGTACGCGTTATTTCCATGCACAAAATATAAGCTCCCTGAGGGCAGAGACTATTTTGTTGTTGTTGTTGCATCCCAAACACCTAATATAGTCCTAGTATATGCTAACAGCTTAATAAATACTTGTTGAATGATTGTACATGTAAAACCTATATCGGATTTCTTGTTGTCTTGGAGAGGGGAAGGGAAAGGAGGGAGGGAGAAAAATTTGGAACTCATAATCTTAGAAAAATGAATGTTGAAATCTATCTTTACATGTAATTGGAAAAAAATACTATTAAAATGAGAAATTAAAAAAAAAACTGTGTTGAATTGCATTGAAATGAATCTGTGGTTTCCAATCCTAAAGTGTCTTTCCTGAGTCCAGAATTCCAAAATCAATGGACTGAATCAGCCTTCAGTTCTAAGCTATGGCTCCTTGCTAAAAAAAGTCAACCATTTATTTAATAGTTTTTTTTTTCCTTTCTGTTCACCATTGCCTAGCAGGGTGGGGAAATCCTTACAAAAAAGGCAAGAGTTATTGGAAGGAGATATTTGAAGATTTAGATCTTGAAATTGAAAGGGATCCTAGAGGTCATTAAGCTCTACCCCTGTATTTTATAAGTGGGGAGACTGAGGCCCACAGAGCTGTGACATTGGGATAAAGAAGAAGCAGCACTGGACTTTGTGAAAGAATGGGTGACCAGACCTAGGTCTTTGGATTCTAACTAGCAATGAAACACTAGACAAATCTACTTCTCTCTTTAGGTTTCAGTTTTCTCCTCTGTAAAATGCTGTTAATTATAATGCAACTAATTATATTTGCCTTACTTATCTCATCTGCTTCATAAGATAATAGCACTTTCAGCTGGAGGGGAATTTAGAAATAATCTGACCAAAACTTCTTATTCTATAGATCAGGAAAATAAAATTTAATAGAGATTTAAGTAAATCGTCCAAAGTTAGCAGATAGAATTGGAACCCAAATCTTCTGGCTCCAAATCCAATGTTCTTGAAAAAATGTCTTGAAAACTACAGAGTTCTATAAAGATATGAGTTATTATTATTAATTGCTAGCTTGTGGTAGATCTGTAGCTATGGTTCAGATTTCTTGAGTCCGCAATGAAGCAGTGCTCTTTCTACCACTACGCTAAGAGGCTGAGAGCTAGGTCATTGGGTTAGAACCCCTTTAAAGGTTTTTAAGGACTCAGGGTATGGTGACTCTTTCATCAAAATTGATACTCTATGTCCTGAGCATCACTGGACAAGTCTCTGATTAGTCTCTAGGGTAAAACATTATAACAACTATGATCCAAAATGATCTGAATAGGCTAGAATATTGGGATGAACCTAACAAGGTTACATTTAATAGAAATAAATGGAAAGCCTTATATCTAGGTTCTGGAATAGGTTTCTGAAGTAGAAAATGCAGAGGACATGATTAGATTTTTCTGAAAAAGATTTGGGGGTTTTAGTGGACTACAAGCTTAGCATGAATCAACAAAATGACATGTTGCTCCCCAAAAGTTAATTTAACCATGAATTGCCTTGAGAAAGACATAGCTTACAGGAATAAGGAGGTAATGGATCCATACTTGACTCTTCATTAAATTAAGCATTTAATTATCTGGTAAGAGCTACATTGTAAAGAAAAACAACTTTGAAAGATTTAAGAACTTTGATTAGCCCAATGACCAAACATAATTCCAGACAATCAAAGATGAAGCGTGCTACTCACTTCTTGACAGAGAGGTGATGGTGTCACGATGCAGAAAATTACATGTGTTTTTGGACATGGTCAGTGCAGGAATTTGTTTTGCTTGACTATGTGTATTTATTATAAGAGTTTTGATTTTTTTCCCCCGATGAGAGGGAAAGAATTGATTTTTGTTAATTGAAAAAGAATAAAGAAAAGAAAATAGTGTTTGTTGAATACAAAAATAAAAAGAAAGTTAAAAAAAAATCAAATTAAATTCATGCTATGGGCCAGCCACTGCTAAGGGCTGGGGATATAGAGACTAAAATATCACCATGCCCTTAAGGATCTTGCATATACTGTACACATCTTGTGGCTCTGTTTGCTATTTGTTTTGTTTGTGGTTCTGTTTGCTACTAAGCTGGTGAAGAGGAAGGGAGAGCTTATCAGTTACTTCATTTTGCCTCCTCCCTTCTTTTCACTCTCTTCAGCCACTGGGGCCTCCTGTCCTCTCCCTGCTTCTTGCTCAAGCCAACCTCTTCCTTTTCAGGTTGGGGAGAACTGTCCGTCACCTTCCCCAAAGCCACCAAGAGGGAGCCAGTGACTGCAGACCAAAATGCCCACATCGGTGTCTCTTCCAGTCTGTTTCCTGGCTTTTGCAGCCTCTGGAAAGGGGGTTTAGGGGTTTAAATACCAGTAAATACAAGTAGGTATTTATAAGACATATACAAATTAAATGACCTTGAATGGGAAAGTATTATCAGTTGGGGAAACCAGGAAAGGTCTCCTGCAGAATATGGCCCTTGAACTAATTCTTTTTTTTTCTTTTTGGAGGGCAGTTGGGGTTAAGTAACTTGTCCAAAGTCACACAGCTTGTTTATGTGTTACGTGTCCGAGGCCGGATCCGAACTCAGGTCCTTCTGACTCCAGGGCCAGCGCTCTACTCACTGCGCCACCTAGCCGCCCCCACTTGAACTAATTCTTGAAGGAAACTAGGGTCTCCCTATATTTTGCTCAGCTCCAGGCACCACCTTTTCAAAAATACTGATATTGATAAGGCAGGTGGAGAACACACAGAGGAGAGCAAACAGAATAGTGAAGCAACTCTGGTTTCTGCTCTATGGAGACTGGTTGAAAGAAATGAGGTTCCATAGCCTGGAGAAGAGGAGACTGGGGGTGGGGGAGAGGAGGAAGGAGAACCACTGGCTTCTACCAGTTGACAGACTGTTTTGTGGAAGAGGAAGTAGACTTGTATTATTTGGCCCCAGAGCACAGGATTAGGAATGGATGGAAGTTATAAAGAGGTCATTTTAGGCCTGATGTTGTGCAGAGAATAAGAGTGAGCTGAGACCTGGGTTCAAGGTAAATTTAGGTGTGGATTTATTGATTAAGTGTGTGACTGCCTGGAGTATACACTCAAATCAGGCAGCCCCAAATTGGGGTACATACAGTGCCTATAAAGGCTAAAACCACAAAAACCACTGTTGGGGAGGGGAGCTAACATAAGCAATGACATGCAGAAGCCAAGGACTGCCATTGATTAGATCTATAGCTCAGGGCTAATGACACAAGGGAACAAGGGTACAACTTTTCCTGGAAAGGGGGTCCCTCCCAGAACAGGGTGGAGAGTACAGGGTGATATACAGGCTAGGGATCATGTTCTGAGTACAGGGTGGTCTCTTCTTAAGATAAAATTTAGATAAACTTGAACCATAATCCCAGGACTGATCCTTGTACATAGTGATGATATATAAAATGCTAATTCAGGAAGTAGGGGGTTAGGGGACTTCGCCTTGGGCAATACCCAAGACCATGCCTTAAGCTGTTTCAAGCTATTACAGGGTGTAGGATACAGACAAAGACAAACATAAAGGGGCTTAATGGTAGGCTCCAAGTCAGGTGGCATGTGATTTGGGTTTGGGTACAACAATATCAGATAAACAAAGAAAGAAACACTTAACAGATAGAACTTGGGAAATGTGGGTAAGGTTAATATATATACCGGTATATATATATATATATACCGACATACACACACACGTATTTTAACACATTATCCCATCTCAGACACTTAATAGCTATGAGGCTTTATGACCCTGGGCCAATCACTTAACCTTAGTTTCCTCATTTGTAAAATGTGAGTGTTAGACCACATGCCCTCTGAGGTCTCTTCCAGCTCTATATCTAAGTTTCTCTTTTGACCAGCAACCCTAAGGGTCTTCCCCTCCCAGTTGGAATTTTTTTTTTTAATTAAAGAGGCCATCCCTTGACTCACTTCTTAAAGAGGCCTATTCACTGAATAGGCGTTACGTTACTCAAAGTGAGAAGTTGAAAAGACCTTAGCCTAAAAAAGGGCCAGATTCTCTCACTGCATCCTGAGTCATCTCCAGTCATCTTGATGAATATCTGGCCACTGGACCCAGATGGCTCTGGAAGACAAAGTGAGGCTGGTGACCTTGCACAGTCCTCCCTCACTTAAATCAAAGACAACTGCAAGTCATATCATCATCTCCCTGATGTCATGGTCCTCTTCAAAAATGAAGAACAAAGCACAACAACAGCAACAATCTACTTATATTTCTCTACACAAATGAAATGGATTCTCTCAGAAGACAGTGCCTCCTCCTCATCTTCTTCCACCCATTGGAGCCCTTGAAGCAGAGTCTGGATGATCATTTGTAGGAAGTATTAAAGTGAGAATTCCTGTTCTGGTCCTAATCAGTCAACAGACATTTATTAAGTGCTTACAATGAACCAGACACTATGTGAAATGTTGGGAAGATAAACAAAGGAAAACCAAACCAAACCCAACCTAAGAATACTACTTTAAGGAGCTCACATTTCAATAGGACAATTGATGTGGGAGACTTCATGCAAACAGCCATGTATCTGAGATCTATAAGGTGTAAATGGAAGGTAAGCTCAGAGAAAAGTACTAGGAGACAGGGAAAGGCTCTTGCAGAATGTGGGACTGAAGGAAGCCGGGGAAGCCAGGAGGCAGAAATGAGCAAGGAGAACTTTCTGAGCCTTTAGTGGACAGTTAGTGAAAAGGCATAAGGTAGAGAGATTGAGTTTTATGTCCAAGGAACAAAAAGAAGGCCAGCATCCCTGGATCCTATGATCCAGTACATGGAGAAAAGCAAAGCATGAAAAGGCTGGAAAGGTAGAAAGGGCCCAGTCTGTGAGAGGCTTTACAAGTCAGATGGTTGGTTAGATTAGAGGCCCCTCTCAACTCTGAGGTGTGTGGTGATTCCATGATACGTTCAGCATGTTTGTTAGGGGATGATGGGTATTAGAGTAACAGTTGAATGTGTAGTAAGAAAGGGAGGTGAAGCCCACATATAAAAGCTGAGGCTTAGTAATGGGGTACACACACTGATTCAGGTTTCAGCATCATTTCCTTGGTTTTTAAACAAAAACTGACTTTGCAAGTGAGCATTGAATTGCAAAGGACAAAGTAGCCTCAGATTGCATTTAGTCTAAGGGAGATGGGGTTTAAATATAGGCGCGTGGTTAATTTTCATCTGAATTAATGACAACATCTCTCAAAGCAGGTTTACCCCATTATTTCCTTTCTAGGTTGCTCCCAGCTGCTTGTGCAAATCTACCTTGTTTCTCTCTCTCTCTCTCTCTCTCTGTCTCTTTTTCTGTCTCTCTCTGTCTCTCCATATATATGAGTACATATAAAAATGTACTCATGTATACATAAATCTACCAAGACCACATATACATATATTATATGTATATATATATACCTGCATATATATGTATATTTACTGACTATATATGTATATATATATAATATGTATATATGAGTGCATGTGTACCAAGATTATACATATATATTATTTGTATATTATATGTACTAAGACTATAGGAGTAAATGTGTGTGTGTGTATATATATTATACATATACATATATATATGCATATAGATCTACATATCTGCACATAGATATATAGCAGCCAGGTGGAACAGTGTATAGAGTGCTGGGCCTAGAGTCAGGAAGACTCATCTTCCTGAGTTCAAATCTAGCCTCAGACACTTCCTAGCTGTGTGACCCTGGGCAAGTCACTTAACCCCCTGTTAGCCTCAGTTTCCTCATCTGTAAAATGAGCTGGAAAAGGAAATAATAAACCACTCCAGTATCTTTTCCAAGATAATCCCACATGCTGGGGTGGCTAGGTGGCACAGTGACTAGAGCATCAGCCCTGGAATCAGGAGGACCTGAGTTCAAATCTGATCTCAGGCACTTAACACTTACTAGCCATGTAACCTTGGGCAAGTCATTTAACCCCAGCTGATGATGTGCAATCATCTTTTTAAAAATTATACTATGTTATGGAAATGCTTATTTTATTCTGTAATAATTATGCATATGTGTATACATACTTATGTGCATATGTGTGTGTGCATAATATACATAATATAGTCTTTACTGATATGAGTACATTCTTTCTCCTGTTTGAGTGTGAGCTCCTTGTGGGCAGGCATTTGTTTCACCTTTGTCTTTGCAGCCCCTCCAACTAATGGATTGTGCCTAGCACGTTGTTCATGCTTAATAAATGCTTGTGGATTACTTGATTGATATTCCAGTGTGTTTGTAGGGGAAGAGCTCTGGAATGGGGTGAGGGGACCAGGACTATACTCTCAACTTCACCACTAACTTCCTGTAGACATCTCAAAACCCCTCTAAATCTTCCCCCATCGTCCCCTTCTTTGTTATTGTCTTTGAGGATGAGCAAGATGAATTCTAAGGCCCAGAAATTTGTCCAGACTTCCCCAGGCTTTAAAAACAAACAACTTTACTTGACCCTGCCATCCTCTTAGGCCATTATACTGCATTTCTCTTCTTTTCATTGCCCAACTCCTAGAAAGAGTCACCCATACTTGATGCTTCTATTTCCTCACCACCCACTTACTTTTCACCCTTTGCCATATGACTTTCAGGCTCACCACTCTACTGAAAGCCAACTCTTAAAGGTTAACAATGATCTAGCTGCTGAAGCTTGGGCATTTTCTCAGTCCTCATCTTCCTTAAATTTCTATAACTTTTGACTACCTCCTTCTCCTGGACACCCTCTCCATCTCTACTCTCCTTGGAGTCTGTGACAACCTTTTCCCTGGTTCTCCTCCAAACTGTCTTATCACCTTTCCTTAGTCCCCTTTTGCTGTATCCATATTTCATCCCTTAAGCATGGCCTACCAGGGCACTTTCCTTTTCATTCTCTATACTAGTCTTTCTTGTTGATGTCGTGGCTTCCTATGGGTTTGATTATCATCTTTTTATGTAGGACTTAAAAATTCTTATACTTAGCCCTAATAGCTCTCTTGAACTCTAGTCCTGAATCACCGACTATCTACTAGACAATTTTCTTTGAATGACCCATTAGCATTTCAAACTCAACATGTCCAAAGCAGAACTCAAGCAGCATTTGCCTATTAAACAAACTCCATGTGATTGTGATAGAAGACTGCTGTGGTCTATGATGATGAGCTTAGTGATTGTAGAAAAACATGGATAGATTTGCATGAAATAATGAAGAGTGAAATGAGCAGAGCCAGGAGAACTTTGTATATGGTAAGAGCAATATTTTTTTAAGAACAACTTTGAGCAATTAAGTCATTTTGATGATTATAAATACCCAAATTAGCTATAAAGGATGAAGGAAGATGCTATCTGCATCCAAAGAAAGAACTGATAAATGGAAGTATGTTTAAAATGATTACACACACTGACTCACTCACACACATAACCCACACACACACAACCCACACACATTTGTTTCTAATGGTAGTCATCTCTATGTTGGGGTGCAGTGGGGTGAGAAAAAAAGAAATTTACGTGATAACTTTATTATATATTTAAAGGGAATATCAGGTTGTATATTTTGTATGATTTGCAGTTTCATGTGCAATCATCTTTTTAAAAATTATACTATGTTATGGAAATGCTTATTTTATTCTGTAAATTAAAAATAAAATAAATTAATTAATTTAAAAAAATAAAAGATTCCAGTTGGTTCCCTATCACTTCCTAGATAAAATTAAAAATTCTCTGATATTAAAAGTCATTTCGTAGTCTGAAAATGGGTGCCTCACAAGTTATACTGTTAAGGATGCCATTCCTAATCAGTCAGGTTATTAACCAGAGTGTTATCCTAGACTCTTCCCTTTTTTCTCATTTTTCATGTCCAATAAGATGATAAGTCCTGTCAATTCTCCTTCCACAACATCTCTGATATCTTCTTTTTCTGTAAATAAAAAATTTTAATTGTAATGTTTATTAAAGAAAAAATACTTTTTATCTTTGTAGAAAATTTTGCATTCTGCTACTGATTTGGTGCTAGAAACTGGAAATCATAGACATCTTTAAGGGGGTAGAACAGAAATTCTCAGCTGTATTTTCCTATGGCTACCAGTTTGCATTTGAATTAGTCATAGGTAAAAATCAAGACTTTCCTTTGAAGAGTTTGCTCTCCATTTTAAAAACTAAATTATTTATTTTTAGTTTTCAACATTCACTTCCATAAGTTTTAAATTTTCTCCCCTTCTTTCCCCCCCCCCCCCTTAATATGTTCTTTCTATTTGTGCAATCCATCACCTATCACAGAATTAAAGAATTCTGGCATTAGAAGAGCCTTCAGTAGCCATTGATTCCGAGCCAAACTAAAAAAAAAATCTCCACTATAACATTCCTAAGAGGTGGTCATCTGTCGTATGCCTGAAGATCTCCAAAGAAGGAAAGCCCACTCTCTCCCAAGGCAACCCATTATACTTTTTGAGAATTCATATTCTTAGGAAAGCTTTTCTTGATGTCAAGTCTAAATCTGCCTCTTTATAACTCCCATTCATTTTTCCTGTTTCTAGCCTCCAGATCCAAGCATGATACATTACCCTTCAAATGCTTCAAAACACCTATCATACATATTTCATCTGAGTCCACTCTAGGGTAAACAGCCCCACTTCCTTCAACTGAAAGAGGCCATTCTTTGCCTCATTTTTTAAACCCTTAATCACTGCATGGGTGCTGCCTCAGTCAAACTGTGATCTATTAAAGACCCGAGCTTGAACAAGCCAAGGACCCCCACTGTATCCTGGGCCATCTCCAGTCCCCCTGATCCATATCTGGCTACTGGACCCAGATGTTTCTCAAGGAGAAAGTGAGACTGGTGACTTTGCTCAGCCCTCCCTCTCTTAAATCCAATTCACTTGCATGTCATGGCATCACCTCCATGATCTCCTGGTCTTCTTCAAGAATGAAGGACAAAGGGCAATAACATGATATAGACTCGTGAGCCTTTGCCCTCCTTGCTGGCTATCTTCCTCTAGAACTTCTTCATCCTGGCCCCTCACAAATGTACCCAGAACTAAACACAATACTTGGAATGTGGTCTAATTTAGAGTGTATAGTTCAGGTGTTTTTCAGTCATGTCCCACTCTTCACGACCTTATTTGGGGTTTTCTTGACAAAGATACTGGAGTGGTTTGCCATTTTCTTCTCTAGTTCATTTTACAGATGAGGAACTGAGGCATACAGGGTAAAGTGACTTATCAAGGGTCATGCAGCTAGTAAGTATTTGAGCCCAAATTTGAACTCAAGATGATGAGTCTTCCTGATTCCAAGTCTAGTGCTCTATCCACTGTGCCACATAGCTACCCTGACTAAAGTATAGGAGAAAGGTTACTTCCCTATTCCTAGAAACTATATTTCTCTGAATATAGTCCAAGATTGCTTTCACTTTTTGAGCTTCTATGTCATAATACTGACAGACTTTGGGTTTACTCTAAAATTACCAGAATTGTTATTTTAAACTGTTCGCTGATAATTGCCTCTTCTGTTCTGTATTTGTATAAGTGACTGTGTTTTGGTACCAACTGCAAGATTTTATATGTATTTCTTTTTGGTTTCATCTTATTATAATGTCACTGTTCTTGGTTATCAAGACCTTTATATACTCTTTTATTCATTGTGTAAGTTTTCCCTACTAACTTTTTTTCATTACCAACTTTGATCAAGATGTCTTTGCTTTTATCTAATCACTGAAAAAGAAAATGTTAAATAGCACAGAACCGAGTATAGATTACCAGGGCATTCCTCTTGAGACTTTCTGTCAAGTTGATTTGAACCATGAATCTTTGAGTCTAGCCATTTAACTAATTCCAAATCACTTAATTGTATAACTTTTGAGTCTATATCTTTTTATCTCCACACAAGAATAGTATTAGATATTTTGCTAAATTCTAGTAAAGTCTTTCTATAGCATCCTTCTGAATTACTAGTCAAAAGACTGACAAACTGCAGTCCATGGATCAAATCCAATCTGTTGCCTATTTTTTCATGGCTAGTAAGATAAGAATGTTTTTTTTTCATTGTTCATTACATTTTAAAAGACAATAAAACTTTACTTTAAAATGTAAGAACCATTTTTAGCTCAAGGATCACAGGTCTGTACTTGTCCAATAAGCCTGTAAAAAAAAATAAGGTTTTTCTGATTGCAATAATTTTTTTATGACGTTGGCCATTAGTAATCATTGCTTCCTTTTTAAGATTTCCATTATCAGTCTCTTTACTGATCTATTCTAGAATTTTCCCAGGAATTGAGCAAAGTCAGGTTCACCAGATCATAGTTTACACACCACTCTCTTTTCCCTTTTTTGAAAATGAAACTGTACTTGCTCTTCTCCGAGCCTTTGGTGCCTCCCCCATTCTTCACTTCTTTTCCATACCACTGACAGTGGCAAACACATCTATCAGCTTTTTCAACCTTTGGGAATATAGTTCATCTTGGCCAGGTGACCTAAGTTCATCTAGGGCAACTAGTTGCTCTCTTGTATCTCCTTACATATCCTGCACATCTTTTTCTTTTAGCCATTTTTATTATGTCATTTCAAGTGCAAAGCTAATTCCCTTTGGCAGAGAAAAAAAGCAAAATAATAAATGAATAGTTCTGCCTTCTTTTTGTTGTCAGTTATCATTATCCCACCCCTAAGTTTTAGGGTTAAGTGACTTGCTGAAGGTCATACGGCTAGTTTTTGTGTTAAGTGTCTGAGGCTGGATTTGAACTCAGGTCCTCCTGACTCCAGGGCCTGTGCTCTATTCACTGCACCACCTAGCCACCGCTTCTTTCTTCCTTCCTTCCTTCCTTCCTTCCTTCCTTCCTTCCTTCCTTCCTTCCTTCCTTCCTTCCTTCCTTCCTTCCTTCCTCTCTCTCTCTCTCTCTCTCTCTCTCTCTCTCTCTCTCTCTCTCTCTCTCTTTCTCTCTCTCTCTCTTTCTGCATTAGGTATATTAATGGTGTTCAGAAAGGACTGAAGGGGAGGAAAGTGGAGGTAAGGAGACCTGGAGGCTGACTATTGGAATAATACAATTGAACGATAATAAGGACCTGAATTAGTGGGGGTGGAAAAGAGAGAGCAGAGGCAGAATTGATATGACCAGAGGAATTGATGAGAGATTGGAGTGCTAAGTGAAAAGTGGCAGGGAAGTAAGAAAAAGAAGCCAGTAATGACCGAAGGTCTCAAATGTCAGAAATTCCTTTTGCTCTCTGCTGTTGCTATGAAACTGTTGCCTTTGTAAGTGTGTGTAGCGTGAGACACGATCAAGCAGGTGAGTAACAGTTTCTGAGGTTTCCTTTTGTCTCTGGCTCTCATTTCAGGCCCCCAGCTCTGAGGTGATGCTGTGCTAAGCTAGGACGTTCCCACAAAGGGCACAGTAAGTGTCCCTCATGGTTCTCTGGGAACAGACAGCAGACAAGGAAGTAGAAGTGAAACTAGGAAGTTTCAGCTATGGCTGCATTTCCATTAGTGATTTCAGCTGGTGCCATGTTGTTCCATCTCTTCATTTTTGTCCTTCGGTTGTGGCCAACTGGTAAGTAGATGATTTACATGGTTCTCCATGAGAAGGGCAGTGTGGTTAAGGGTGTGGCAGAGGCAGATGGGATACTCAGCAAGTGTGAGTGCTATTTTAAAAAGCTCTGCAAGTTAGTTTGCAGAGGGAGGCTTTGTTCTACCTACTCTCTTTGGATCCTGTGTGTAGACATCTAGTAGTTTAGCTACAAACATGGGACACATTAAGAGAGATGGCTTAGTCATTTTTTTAGGTGCTGAGTTTTTCCTTTTCTAGTTTTTATTTTCATAACTCCTTTCTTCTGGATATATTATAAGATTTTTATTATGACAGATTGTTGTTTTTCAGTGGTTTAGTGGTGTTTAACTCAATGTGACCCTACATCCATGGGGTTTTCTTGGCAAAGACACTGAGTGATTTGCCATTTTATTTTCCTGGGTGTCCCCTTTTTTCAGATGAGGAACTGAGGCCAATAGGGGTTATGTGACTTGCCCAGGGTCACACAGCTAGTAAGTGTCTGAGGATAGATTTGAATTCAGATCTTCCTGACTCTAGACCTGGTGCTCTATCCTCTACATCACCTAGCTGCCCCTAGGCAGATAGCCAAACTCAAAACAGGATGAGTGATTTAATCACTTCAGTGAGCCACTTGAAGAATTATTTTTCTCTCACATGCTTTTCTTTAATAAAAATTGCCTATCCCTATCCTTTCCTTTGCCTTAGATTCTTTTTTTTTTCTTTTTCAATTTGTACCTGCAGAGTCTTCAGTAAGTACCTACACAGCAGTGGTGGGTCAAACTGTCCTTTTACCATGTTCCTATAAAGTTAATCAAGGAAACGAAATTGTGCCCACATGCTGGGGTAGAGGGATCTGCCCTGCTTTTCAATGTAATGAAGAATTTCTCAGGACCGATGGACAGACAGTGACATCTCAGAAGACAAAGAGATACCAGTTAAAGGGCAACCTTGTTCAAGGGAACGTGTCCCTAACAATAGAGAATGTGAGAGAAGCAGACAGTGGGACTTATTGCTGTAGGATACAATTTCAAGGTCCTTTTAATGACCAAAAAACATCCCTGGAATTAGTGGTCAGACCAGGTAAGTGTCTTTTTTTTTCTCCTTTCTGAAATTCTTATGGGAAAACCAAAGGGCATACAAGAAGAGACTGTCAGAAATTCACAGACTCATGAAACATTGAAGATTGAAGGAATCTTGGAGGACATCTGATCCCATTAATATCTATATGAGAGCCCATGCAAGTCACATCTAACAAGCAGTCACTCGAAGTCTTCCGGTGGGGGTGGGGCATCACCCCCTGAAGCAACTTGTTCCACTTACCAATAACTCTTTAATAGTTAGGAAAATGTTTTTCCCTTTTATTGACCTTTAATTTACTTTGTTTTTGCAACTAAACATCATGGTCATTATCAACACGCATTTATTAAGCTCCGACTGCTGGCATTGTGCTAAGCACTGGGGATTCAAAGAAAGGCAAAAATACAGTCCCTGCCCTTAAGGAGTTTACATGTAATGGAAGGAGACAACATGCAAACAACCATGTACATGGAAGATAGGTACATTATAAATGGGAGAAATGTCACTTAGCAGTGCGTGTGGAGTGGAGAGGTAAGGAGGGATGGGAAAGACAAGGGTGAACCAACTTGGACGTGCCCAAGAGAGTCAATTGTTAAATTTTTGGTGTGAGCATTTATACCACAGAAATCAGTAAGCCCTACAAATCAGGGATTGATTTATTGGTCTGTTGATTATTTAGACTTTTGTATATAGAAAAATGCTAATAATGCAGATTAAGTTTAAAAATATGATGGTCATACATTTTTTCTCCCACTGCTGAGGCCATTCTTAGACACATTCCAGTACAACCCTATTAAAAAGCCCTTTGGGGGCAGATAGGTGGCACAGTGAATAGAGCACCAGCCCTAAAGTCAGGAGGACCTGAATTCAAATCTGGCCTCAGACACTTAACACAAAAACTAGCCCTGTGACTTTGGGCAAGTCAGTTATCCCCAGTTGCCTTCCAAAGAGAAAAAAAAAAGCCCTCTGGCATGCTGAGGTGGAATTGCTGCTGAGACACCAGTCAGAACCTTCCCTCCAAACTCTATACTTTCCTTGAACTGTGAGTTTTCATGGTCACTGACCTTCAAGGAGCTAAGGGAGAATGTTCTTGATCAGTATGAGACTAGGTTAGACTCTGGCTAAGCATTTGAGACAAAGATGAGCATGAGAATGACCTCCATGAGAGTAGGTCATGTTTCAGTTACATTTAAAAGTAGACTGAACAAGTCATGGCATATGATTGTGATGGAATACTATTGTGCTATAAGAAATGATGAGCTCAATGATCTTAGAAAAATATGGAAAGACTTCACGAAATAATGAAGAATGAAATAAGCAGAACCAAGAGAACACTGTATACAGTTAACAGTAATGTTGTTTTAAGAATGATTTTGAATGAATAAATCATTTTGACTTTTATAAATACCCAAATTAACTATAAAGGACATATGACAAAAGATACTATCTGCATCTAGAGAAAAAACTGATAAATAGAAGTATGTATAGAATAATTTTACATATATGTGTATATGTATATATCCATATCTCTTTGTGTCTAATGGTAGCCATCTCTATAGTGGGGGTGGGGAGGGAAGAAAAAAAAGAAAAAAATTTACGTGATAACTTCATTATATAATTAAAAGGAATAGCAAGTATGTACTAGACTTGCAGTTTCATGTGCAATTACTTTTTAAAAAATTATACCATTATGGAAAAGCTTGTTTTATTCCATAAATTAAAATTTTAAAAAAGCAGTAGGATAATAAAGGAACCAATCAGTAAATAGTTAATGATGAAGACTAGAAACTGAATTTCATTAGCTGAAAGCTCTAATTGAATTGTGTTTCTCCCACAAGTAAAATTCCAGAAAAATTTTGATAGAATTAGATGCACCTCTTTTTACCTAATCCTCTCCAACCATGATCCTTCCCCTTATTTCCTGTGCCTATATCTCTGTATCATTTTTTTTTCAAAAATTTTAAACTCAAATGCCAGATCACAAATATAGAATAGAGAAGTGAAACCAAAACATATCATAAACTTAAATATTGGAACTTAAATACAAAGTTAGAGAAAAGAAAAGCATGTCATGTGCATTGCAGAACATGAGAGGATTCAAAATATGTAACAATAGATTTTCATTTCAAGAAAGCCTATATGATAAATAATACTCATTGTGTTGAGAATTGTCCATCTTTTCTTTGCTTCCCTGTGACCTCTGCATCCTTTAATGCTGTCAATTACCCTCTTCATGATGCTCTCTTCTCTCTAGATTTTCCTGACATTGCTCTCTCCTAATTCTTTTATCTGTCTGCTTCCTCTCTCTCCTTTGCTCCATCTTCATTCAGGTTATCCCTGCAAATCATAGGGATCCCCCAAAGCTCATCCTGGGCACTTTTTCTATACTATTTGCTGATCTCTCTGCTTTCATGGAGTCAATGATCATCTCTATACTAATGATTTTAAAATCTAGCTCCTAATTCTTTGCTTCAACAAAAAGCTGCTGTAAATACTTTTACATGTGAGTCCTTTTCTTCTTTCTTTGATGTCTTTTGGTATAGGTCTAATACTAGTATTGCTGGATCTAATGTAGCCATAATCTGGTAACTTTGGGTACATGCTTCTATATTGTTTTCCAGAATGACTGTACCAATTTACAGCTCCACCAATGGTGCATTAAGAGGCCTATTTTCCTTTAACCCTTTCAATTTTTGTCATTTCCCCTTTTTTGTCACCTTCACCAATCTGAAGGGGTAAGAATATGAACCTCAGAGTTGCTTTAATCTTTATTTCCCCTTTTATTCAGGGTTTGAAGCAATTTTCCATATGACTATTGATAACTTCAACTTCCTCCTTGCAAAACTTCCTGTTCATGTCGTTTGTTTATTTTTATTAATTGGGGGATGAGTTTTATTCCTATAAATTTGAATCAGTTCCTTATGTATCTTGGAAATGAGGTATATAGCTTAGAGAACATACAACATCTGGAAGAAGAATTTGGCTGGTATCTGATCTTAGAGTGTTTCTTATGGGAAAGAGAAAGGATGGTGGAAAGAGCAGAGGTAATGCATCTTCCTGATGAATGTGAGATGAGAAGTAAGGCAGCATTTGATGTGAGAAGAGATTGACCTAGTAACAAGAATGAATCCAAGCCAGTTTCCTCACATTCCCAATTATAGGAGGAACACTTCTGGTAACATTTCTGGTGCCAACAGTTCCTTATTAATGAAGTAAGGAATTTTCTATTCTATTTTGAAGTGATGGAGGAATGGGGTGATGGGGAGTAGGGAAGAATTTAAGGTCTGGAAGGACTTTTCAGTAGGATCTGCTATATTCTGAGCACTCAGCTGAGTCAGAGACCAAATCCCATACAATCTTGGGGTTTAGAGTATGAAAGGGTCTTAGAGATCAACTAATCTAACCCTTCCTTTTACATAGGAGAAATGGGACATTCAGAGAAATCAATTTACTTGCCTAAGGTCATAGAATCAAAGATTTAGAATTGGAAGGGACTTTAGAGGCTGAGCCTAGCACTCCCATTTTTCAGATAAGGAAACTGAGGCTCACAGAGGTTAAGTAACTTGCCAAGGGTCACATATCTAGTAAATGTCTGAAGCAGAATTTTTACTCAGGTCGTCCTGATTCCAAGTTTAGCCCCCTAACCATTACACCAAGTTGTCTCTTACATAGGCAAAAGTGGCAGCTAGGTTACAAAAGGGGCAGCTAGGTTGCCCAGTGGATAGAATGCTGCCAAACCTGGAGTCAGGAGGACCTGAGTTCAAATCTAGCCTCAGATGCTTAACTAGCTGTGTGATGCTGTTTGCCTCAATCCCTCATCTGTAAAACAAGCTGGAGAAGGAAATGGCAAGTCAATCCAGTATCTTTACCAAGAAAAGCCCAAATGGGGTCATGAAGAGTTGGACATGACTGAAATGACTCAACAACAAGTAGTAGAGGACTTTATTGCCATCTCCTTCAAGAGGAACCTTCCCTTTCTGGGGATTGGATCTTTGTCTTTTTTCATTCATTCATCCATTCATTCATCTATCTATTTTTGCTAGGTTGGTTCCCACTATTCTTTAAGGATATATATATATATATATATTGTATTGATATAGATATATGTGCATATATATGTGTATATATATGTATTGATATAGATATATGTGCACATATATGTGTGTGTATATATATATATATGTATTTGCCACTTTAAAGTTTATAGAATGCTTTTGTAGCCATTATATCATATGATCCTCTCTGCAAACCTGTGAGATAGACAGAGATGATATTTTTTTTTTCAGATTTGTGGATAAGCAAAGAAAACTGAGCTGGAAACAACTAACTTATTTAAGGTCACCTGACTAATAAGTGGCAAAGCAAAACTTGGCATCATAGAATGTTAGAAGTGATCTGGGACTTAGAGACGTAGAGATGGGACACAGCCTCTCATTTTCATTGTTGAGGAAATTATAGTCAAGAGAAGTAACTTGTCCATAGTTTCATAGGTAGTGATTATTGAGGTTTAAGGTTTAGGGGTGCTCAGGACCCCAAAATATCAATATGCCAGGTCTTGCCACATGAATTTAACTCAAATGTTCTCTCAGCCAAAATAAAGCAAAGTTTATTAGATTCGCCATAATGGGTACTTTTTTTTTTTTTTTTTGCCTTTTGGAGGGGGAAGGCAGGGCAGCTGGGGTTAAGTGACTTGCCCAGGGTCATATGGCTAGTTTTTTGTTAAGTGTCTGAGGCTGGATTTGAACTCAGGTCCTTCTGGCTCCAGGGCCAGTGCTCTATTCACTGTGCACCACCTAGCCTCCCCAGTGGGTAGATTCTTAAGGAACTCAAGTATCTGACACTTTTATTGGACAAGCAGGCCAAAATAATCTGACACAGAATGAGTCAGCTCTAGATTGCTCTCTGCACCTTCATGGAGGCAAGATGGTTCTTATATACAGAAAGATTATAGGAGGATTTAGGGGTGGTCTAGAGGAGGAGTTTGGGAGGGTCTTGAGGAGGGTCTAAGGAGGATCTTGAGGATTAAGGGTGGGAAGTAGCTGAAGGCTACTTGGAGATGACAGACAATTGAGGGCTAGGCTAGTTTAAGGAAGGGTATAGACTTGGTATAGATATTTTGAAGGAAAAAGTTTAGGAAGTAGCTGGATAATGGAGGGCTAGGCTAGGTTAAGAGTAACAAAGATTTGGGCCTAGCTATAATTGAAGAGGTTACCCATAAAGAGGTTAGAGTTGCTCTGGGGCCCCAAAATACCAATATGCCGGGTCCTGCTGAATGAATTCTGCCCAAGTCTTCTCTCAGCCAAAGAAAAGTAAAGCTTATTAGAAGCTCACTTGCATTAGACACAGAGTCCTGTGCTAGGTCATTCTATGGCGCTCTCACTATTCTATGGCGCTCTCCCAAACATGAAGACAGGATGGGGTCTTATAAACAGAAGGTTGTGGGAAGAACCTAGGGGTGGTCTAGGGGAGGAGTTTGGGGAGGGTCTTCAGGAGGAGTTAATGAGGTCAATGAGTGATTAAGGGTGGGAAATTGCTGGAGACCACAAACAATGGTAGGTTAGGCTAGTTCAAGGGTGGATAGACACTTTGATAGACTCAAGGGTGGGAAGTCTAGTAACAGAGGGTGGGTAGTCTAGTAACAGAGACTTGGGCTCGGCCACAATGTAAGGCTTATTGCTTCATGCAAATGCCTCATCAAATGAGATGATTTAGTCAGAGTTCAAGGGGGTTCCCAGAGCCTGTACCTCAAGGACTCAAGGAGAGCTTGAGGGGGCTCCCAGAGCTCATACCTCATCATAATGAAAGGCTTATGGTCTCAGGCAAATGCCTCATAAAGTGGGAATATTCAATCAGAGTTCAAGGGGTTTCCCAGGGCCTGTACCCCATCAGTAATCATGGGTGTGCTGGAGCTAGCTTGAACTAGAGTCAACTGTTAAATGATCAAGTGTGAGCATTTATACCTCAGAATTTGGCAGACTGCAAATCAAAGAATGATTTATCGCTTTGATGATTGCCTGGACTTAAGAAAGAGATGGAGAAAATGTTGATAATGGAAATTAAATTTTTAAGTGTGTCAAGCATACTTAAAAAAAACAACAGAGAGCCAGTTGTTAAATACTTACCAATATAACACTAATAGTAAGTGGCAGGGCAGCTAGGTGGCAAAGTGTATAGAGTACTAGAATTAGGAAGGACCAAATTCAAATCTAGCCTCAGACACTTTGTGACCCTGGGTAAGTCACTTTAATCTTGCTTGCCTCTGTTTCCTTATCTGTAAAATGAGCCAGGGAAGGAAATATCAAACAAGACTAGTATTTTTACCAAGAAAATCCCAAGGATAGTGTTGGTGTACTATGGTCCATGGGGGTATGAAGGTCTGACACAACTGAACAACAATAAAAGTAAGTGGCCGGAGCCAGTAATTGAACCTAGGGATTTGAACCCATTTGACTTCAGATCCTATACCCTTCTGTAACATACCCACCTCCCTTAGAGATCATCTAGTGGAACCTCATTCTGTAGATGAGAAAAGTGAGTCAACAAACACACTGGGTTAGGCGTGCAGGATGTTTGACATTTATAAAGTATTATTCAGCAGTCACATGGAGCATCTGGCATACACCTTTCCCTTGTTTTCGATTTTCAGAGAATGTCAGGGGTAGAGAACTTCATCTAATCTACCCAACTTCTTTTTACAGATGAAGAAACTTAAAACCCAGGGACTATTTATGTGACTTGTTCTAGTTAATGACTGAGTTAGGGGTAAGATTTCAGGATTGCAGGATTTTCGAGTTGGAAGGCACCTTAGGGGCCATTTAGCCTAAACCACTAATTCTGTAGTTGGGGAAAATAAGTTCACTCCCAGAGAAGTAAAGCAACTTGTCTCAAGTCACACAGACCATTGTTCTTTCCATTATATCATATTGGGTTTCATGTAACTCTTGACTTGCAAGGTACTCTAAATGTATGTGAACTCTTTACAGTTATCCTTTCCTCACCTTGTGGGTGGGGAAAGGGGGGGGGGCAGGTTAGGAGTACCACCCATGCCATCTGGAAAATCTGCATAACAATTTTGGCCCTCCCTTCATACCAGAGAAGGTCTGATTTTCTTTCTCTTTTTCTTATGGGGTATTTATAGCACCTTATTATAAAATTTGGGTTGATATTATATAATACCATATATATATATATATGTATATGCATTTCTAAGTTTCTAAACTTTTTCATGTTATCTGCTGGCCTCGTATCATCTGTGGCTTCTGCAAAACTCCCCCCAAATTCCCATTTAATTTTTATGCCAACCTGCAATATATTGAAACCTCTATGGGGAAAGTCAAGATGTGGAAGGGATAACTGTAAATTATGTATGCTATTTGGTGAACTCTAATGTTCCTTGGGGCAGCTAAGTGTCTCAGTGGATAGAGTACCTCTCTTGGAATCAGGAAAAATAATTTTCCTCAGTTCAAATGTGGCCCAAGACACTTACTAGCTATGTGACTCTGGGCAAGTCACTTCCCCCTGTTTGCCTCAGTTTCCTCATCTGTATAAAGAGCTTGATGTCTAGGGTCAGAGTTGTGAGACTTGGTTCAGATTTTTGAAAGAATTCAATCAGATCTTCTCTTTAGCCAAAAGGAGCTTTGTTAATGCAAGAACATGCTGGCCTGAGACTTAGCTAGGAACTAAATAAAGGAATAATAAATAAAGGAATAATAAACATAGGAAAAGGACCAGACTTATATAACCAGAAAGTTACATAGCCTGTAGGATGATGATGTAATTTTAGGGTTTCTAAAGCGGGTTGGAGATTTAGGGACTGGATAAGTACAAACAAGGAGGAAGGTGGTTGCTTGCAAGATAAGGAAAAATTGTCAGGACACAGGATGGGAAAGATTAATGACACAGGATGGGGAACATAGGATAAGAGGGACAAAAGCAATTCTTTTGGTCCAAGTTGCATGGTATTTCAAGTTAAGAGGAAAAGGGCATTAAGGCACCTTCAGGTTACAGGATGGACTAAGAATGAGTCTCAAACTCCCTCAGGGGGCCTGGGAAAGTAACCCTTATTATTGACCCTTAGGGCACCTTGGTATCCACATCTTTAAGATGGAAATGGCAAGCCACTCCAGTATCTTTGCCAAGAAAACCCCAAATAGAGTCATGAAGAGTCAGATATGACTGATCAGCAACAAAAAATGTTCCTTTGAGGTCTAAATTCTATTTTTTATGATCCTGTATGAAACATTCATGTCACTACTATGTATAATTATTTTATGTATCATGATACGATGAGGAAGTAAGTGGGCCTGAGCTTGAATCTTGGCTCTAACGTTTACTATCTCAATAATGGTGGGAAAGACATATAACACTCAGGCCTCAGTTTCCTCATCCATATAATGAAGGGTTTAGATGGTATGACCTCTAAGGTCCCTTAAGGTTAATGAACTTGCTGGGGGAGTGGACATAATTTGATCAATAACATGTGAGACTGCAATAGCAAACAAATTCAGACTGAATTATGTTGTACTATTCACTTTCACAAAATGATTTGGTGCAAGAAAAATCAGCAATCACAGAACAATAAAAATTGGTTATAAAGGAGATGTCAATTTTAGTATATAGACTTCTTCCCTCCAGAGTAAGAAATCCTCAGTTTAAGATTCCTGTTGATTTAACAATGCCATCATGTGTTTTTCTTACTTTAAATTCCTTTTACAATAACAAGATAACTGAAGTTTGTTTAGATTTGAGATAAGCCTAAGATAACCCCCTCCTAGGCAGTTGGGGAAATACAGTCCCATTCAGCAGAGAAGTTTAGGCTCCCTAAGGATTAAAGGCATACTTGGCTAAATCTGCATTTAAAGGGGGAGCTCAAACCACTTTATAAACAGGAGAGACCTTTGAATTTCGTAGGAGGAGACCTAAGTCTGAGCCTGGGATTCTAGGCCATCAGTCCTCATTTCCTCACTGCTGATTGCTTAACTTCCACTCCTGTTGTCTTGAGGCTCTAAAGATGAATGAAGAGGGATTTCCTGAAGAGCTGGGTTTTGAATTCAGTTTTTAAGTGAAGTAACATTTAGTTGGCAGATAAACCACATCAATTCAATTGAATAAGCATTTATCAAAGGCAAATTATATGCCAGGTACCGTGGTAGGTGCTGGTGATACAAAGAAGAAATTAAACAGCCCTGTCCTTAAGGAGCCTACATTGTATTGGGGGGTGAACGAGGGAAGGGAGAAATGTGTATGAGAGTAAATACCAACCATGTAGAGTGATTTCGAATGAGGGCACAAGTCTAATGTGAATGAAATATAGTTCATAAGCATTAAAACAGAGGATCCAGAAGGCACAAAAGAAAGGTTGATAGGGATGTAGGAACTATAGGTCTGTCATGAATGGCTATTAGGGAATAGGTGATCAGGGCAGCTAGGTGGCGCCATAGTGCATGGAGGGCTGGACCTGGAGTCAGGAAGACTCATCTTCCTGAGTTCAAATCTGGCCTCAAACATTAGCTGTGTGACCCTGGGCAAGTCACTTAACCCTGTTTACCTCGGTTGCTTCACCTGTAAAATGAGTTGGAAAAGGAAATGGGAAACCACTTCTGTATCTTGCCAAGAAAACCCCAAATGGAGTCACCAAGAGTCAGACACAACTGAAATGACTGAATGTCGAATACAGAGCAACAACCTGAGAGTGAATGTGCCACCCCGCTGCCCATATTTGACATGCACCCTGAGACAACTTCTGCGTTTCTCACCTATTTATGCTATAGATTTTCTTTCAGGTGAAAAACAGTGGTCACTTAGAGGTTAAATTTATAATGATGAAATACATTGCATTAACCCTCAGGAGGTCAGGCTTAGCAGACAAGATCAAGCAGAGTGTTTCTGTCTGCCTGGCTTAATATTATTGAGTCCATGTCAATCAATAAACCCTTATTAAGCATCTACTATATACCAGGTACTGTGGATTAAGGTCTGGGAATCCAAAGAAAGGCAGAAGACAGGCTCTGCTCTCAAGGAGGTTACAGTCAAATGGGGGAGATTCTGTAATAACATTATATATACAGGATAAATTGCAAAGAGTTTCAGAGGTACAACACTAGAATTAAGGAGAATGAGAAAAAGCTTTCTATAGAATGTAGAATTTTAGCTGGGACTTGAAGGAATCCAGGGAAACTGGGAGGTGGAGATGAGGAAAGAAAGCACTCCATTCCAGTGAAAACCCTGGCCATCAAGAGTGGGTGTAAGAGATAAGAAGATTGGAAAGGTAGATGGGGAGGAGCAGGATGTGAAGGCTTTGGATACCAAACTGGAAGCCATAGGGAACCATTGGAGATTATGGGATCCCAACAAAAATCCTATGATCTATGGGAAGCCTTCCCCAACTCCTGTTAATTCTAGTGCTTTCTCTCTGTTAATTATTTTCTCTTTATCCTGTAGAGAGTTTACTTTGTATACATTTATTTGCATGTTGTCTCCCCCAGTAGATTGTAAGCCCCTTGAGGGTAGGGACTATCTTTTGCCTTTTTTTTTTTGTAGCCCCCAGTGCTTAGCACAATGCCTGACACATAGTAGGCACTTAATAATTGTTGATTAATTGATAGGAGTAGGGCAATGACATGGTCAGAATTATACTGCAGGAAGATCTCTGGCAGCTGAGTGGAGGGTGGGTTGGAGTAGGGAGACATGAGTCAGCAGATCCACCAGCAGCTACTGCAATCATCCAGGCCCGAGGTGATGAGGGCTTGTGGGCAGTGTCAGAGCAGAGAAGGGAGTGTAAGTGAGTGACATGTAAAGATAAAGTTGATGGGCCTTGGCAGCATGTTGGATATTGGGAGGTGAGAGGGAAGAGTCAAAGGTGATACCAAGGTGTGGTATATTGTAATTAACATTGATGGGAACCTTCTTTTTGCATGATGATAAAAAAGCAAATACTCGTAGCTAATAAAATAAGAATGGGGCAGCTAGGTGACTACTCCATGAATAGAGCACTGGACCTGGAGTCTGGAAACCCTGAGTTCAAATCCGACCTCAGACACTTAATAGCTATATGACCCTGGGCAAGTCACTTAACCTCTGTGTGCCTTAATCCACTGGAGAAGTAAATGGCAAAGCTCTCCAGTATTTTTGCCAAGAAAACCCCATGAACAGTATTGACATGCTATCATCTACAGGTTCACAAAGTGTTGGACATGACTGAACAAAAGCAATAGAAGAAGCACGTCTAAAGAATTTTGGTTTTGAGATCAGTGGTTCTGAGTTCCAATCTCAGGTCTGTTGTTCAACTACAGATAATCTTGATCAAGACACTTTACCTGTTTAGGCCTCACTTTCTTTTCTAAAATAAGGATAGGATAGGTGGGAGACCCAGGACAGCCCAGAAGATAGAGAATTGGAAAGTTAGGAGTTAGGGACCAGTTATCTAACCCCAAGCAAATCACTCAACCTTTGTGTGCCTCAGGATTTGTCTCCTAAATCATAGATGGGTAGGTAGAGGAATTTCCTATATTATTTGGTAAAATCACAGATTATCCTTGTGTTTTGTCATTTTAACTTATTTTTCTCTTCTTTTCTTTTCAGCTGAGACAACCACCTTCAGACTTCAAACACAACAGACTTCAAGAAATACCCAGTCTAATAACTCAACAGTAAGAGCTTGTTCTCACTTGTGAACTGATGTTGATGATGAATAAATGCTTATTGACTGACTGACTAAAGTCATCTAAGTCTCAAAAGTAAAATGAACTACCCCAGGAGGTAGTGAGCTCCATTTTCTTGGAAGTCTCTAAGTCTCTGGCTTCTCACTTATTGGGTATGTTGTTAGAGGGGATTCCTGTTCAGGTAGGGAAGCTACCTGAGGTCAAACTCGGGGTGTCTGTGATTCCCTGGGACTGAGTGAACCTTTACGCTTTCTCAGGCCACTACTCTTCACTTCAGAATGTAGTGGTACAGGAGCTTCCTAGTCCCAGACTGCTTTGGCAGGACTAAGGACTCTGACTGTTTTCTGCCCTGCCCATTACTTTTTACCTCCTGAAAACTCTCCCCTGAATAATTGTGGAATAAGATGGTGGCACACCAGTTAGAGGTATCTTAAATAAATTGTTTATTCAAGTAAGAAACAAAGGATAGGTATTTTCATTCTCTGAATATTAATATTTGAAAAACCCGTTAACCATTTTTTCTCCCACCTGTATTTATTCTTTAGGGAAAAGGTAAAGTACAGGAAAAGGTAAATGGTATAGTGGACAGAACACTAGGTCTGGAGTCAGGAAGAGCTGAGTTCAAATCCTACCCTAGATACCTACTAACTCTAAAATGAGGATAACAATTGTACCTATTTCATAGTTTCATTCACACATTTCATTGTGGGAATCAAATGGAATATCTGTAAAGTGACTAACCCAGGGCCTGGAATGTAGTAGATGCTTAATAAATGCTCCTTCTCTTCCCTTCTTCCCTTCCTCCAGTCTCCTCCTATTTCAGATGAGGAAACAGATTGAGACCTAGAGAGGGGAAGTGATTTGCACAAGATTGGGGGGGGGAGGCAAATGGGCAGGAAATCATTTCCAGCATAGGAGATTAGGTGATCCATAACAGAGGAAGGGGGTATTTCAGCTAGACCTTCAAGGAGAACTATGTCAATAGATAGAAACAGGGGGCAACAGGGATGAGGAAGGAGAGTATGTACAAACACACAGGGGCAAGAAAGGTCAGGACTAGCTCATGAAACAGCAAGTGGTTCTTTTTCAATGGAGTACAACCATGTACAAATAATATAAAAAATGAAGCTGGAAAAGTAGTTTGGAGCCAGATTGAATGTACTGAGTGTCAGGCCGATTAGTTTGTGTTTTACCTGTTAGGTAATGAGAAAACATGGAACATTTTAAAGTAGGGAGGTGATATAGTCATTAGCTCATTCTGGTCATTAGTAAGTAATATGGTCATTAAATATTAGGACAATTGTTTTGGCATTGGTGGATCACAGATTCCATAGACTAGAGACAGGGACATTATTTAGGAGGCTATTACTAAAATACAAGGAGAAAAAATTAGGTCCTGAACTAGGGTGTTGGTAATGGAAATGGAAAGAAGAGACCAATGTGAAAGAGATTTTGGAGGTAGTCCTAAAGATAGGACTTTAAAATAGATTAAATGGGGGCATCTAGGTGGCGCAGTAAGTAGAGCGCCGGCCCCAGAGTCAGAAGAACCTGAGTTTGGATCCAGCCTCAGACACTTAACACACACAAATAAAAACCTAGCCCTGTGACCTTAGGCAAGTTACTTAACCCCAATTGCCCTCCAAAAAGAAAAAAAATAGATTAAATGTGAAGCAAGAAAGAGAGAAGATTCAAAGTACTGAGGCTATAAAGATGGTTATGAGGCTCAAACGAGATAGTATTGGGCTTGGCATACCCTGGGTAAGTGGCACAACGTTGGTTCCATCAACAAGATATTCTTTGTTTCCAATTTATCTATTTCTCTTCTAATTTTTAGTACTTCATCTTTTGCGCTTGTTTTAGGTTTATTTGAATGTATATTTATATATTTGAATGTACATTTTTAAAAAATTGTTAATGGCAGGGGGAGGGGAAAAGGGAGGAGAAATCCTCCACGGAAATTAAAAAAATGCCACTAATGTATAATTAGCATTAATAAATAATTAACTAATTAAATTAATATGATTAAATTAATACAATTAATAAATTATAAAATAATATATAATAAAATGTATAATTTAAAAATGTTAATCTTTTTTTTTTCAATTTTGCTAATGTATGTCTTTAGGGATATGATTTTGCCACTATGGATAACTTTAGTTTCATCACAGAAATTTTGGTATGTAATTTCATCATTGTAATTTTCTTTCACATGATTATCAGTTGTTTCTATGATTTTTTTCTATTACCCATTCATTATTTCATATTTCATAGATCTCAATTTGAGCCTGTGTCTTTTGTTTATGGTACCTGAAGCAATGCCTGTTTTTGTTGTGCTGTGTCTGTAAAGGATGTATTTACTATTTCTACCTTTTTACATTTTTTGAAGTATCTCTCTGCCCTAATATATGACCAATTTTTTAAAGTTCCATGTGGTGCTAAGAAATATATATATATTCTCTTGTAGTTCCATTTAGAAGATGCCATAAGTCTTTTAGCTCTACTTTCTCTAGCAATTTGTTCAGTTTCATATTTTCTCTTGTTTATCTTTCTATTAAACTTATCCAAAATTGAAAGGAGGATATTGAAGTTTCATGCCAATATTGTGTTAGTGCCTATGTGTTCTTCTAGCTTAGTATTTCCTTTATGGATTTCTATTCTATGGCATTTGGAGCATATACATTTATTACTGATATTTGTTGTCTATGATTCTTTTCAGCATAATGCAGTTTCTTTGTTTAATTCTTTTTATTTTTTAATTTTAACTTTTTTTTTTTTGCTTTGCCAGATACCATGATCAAAAGCCCCACTTTTGCATTTACTTGATGAATAATAGTTTTTGTCTCATTGCTTTAGGTTTACTTTGAGTTTGTCTTAGATTATAGGGTTTTATTTTCTTATCTAATTTCCCACTTTTTAAATTTTGTTGGATTTTTTAATCCATTCCCATTTAAAGTTATGAGTTAGGTTTATATTTTTCTCCATTTGTCTCTAATGTTGGTGGGTTTTTTGGTTATACAAGCACACACTTACATATATATATGTATGTATGTATGTATATGTGTGTATGTATATATATACACACACCCCATTCTTCCTCTGTAAACGTAGTTACTATGTCTCTTCAGTTACTTTACCTAATCTTTTTTTTTTTTTTTTTTAAGGTGGCTCAATTCCAGCTCTCTTCCTCTCATCCTTGATCTGCCTTCCGATTTTTACACCTTTCCCTTTGGGGTTGTATTTACTATTTCCTTTTTCTTTCCTGACTTTATCTAGTTATTTAATCCTTTCTGTCTTTTTACCCCCTTTCAGTCAAGTAGATTCTACCTTCCTTGCCTCCCTTTCAACTAAATTTGTTCATTAGTTTTATTTTAAATTTCCAGCAAGGATTTCTCCTCCCTTCTTTTCTCCCCCTGCCATTATCCACCCTCTCTTTCTGATGACTGTAGATCACCTGCTCTGATTCTTGGTCTCTAGCCTTAATTAAACAATCCCATTCTCTGTTTCTTATTGAGTCAAAACTTCTGAGGCAGTTTCTGCCACTGCCTTATAGAGTCTGCTTCCCATTTCTCTTCAGGTTAATTTTTATCTCTAAAATTATTTCAAATACCTCTGCTATTGAATATCCATTTTTTTTTTCATTCATAGTTAAGCCTAGATTTGCATCGTAGGTGACCCTTGGCTGCATCATGAACTTAATTACTTTTTTTTGTTGTTGTTATTTTTTGGAGTGGGGAAGGCAAGGCAATTGGGGCTAAGTGCCTTGCCTAAGGTCACACAGTTACTAAGAGTGTCAAGTGTCCAAGGCTGAATTTGTACACCCGTCCTCCTGACTTCAGGGCTGGTGCTCTATTCACTGTGCTGCCTAGCTGCCCCAAGTTACATTACTCTTCAGAACACTTTATTCTCTCTGGTGGCTACAAAATATCCTTATGTCATTTCACTTTCTTTTCCTTTGTATTTGAAGGTCTTTCTCCTGATTGCTTGTAGAATTTGTTGTTCCTGGATTAAATTGCTAAATTTATCCACTATGGGTCTTGGTGTTTAAAACCTTGAATTTTTTTCTGGCTACATATTGACTCAGTTTTAAAATGTGATGTTTTGTTGTTGTTGTTTTTGAGTCATTCAGTCATATCCAACTTGGTGACTCCATGGACTGTAGCGTGCCAGACCCTTTTATCCCCATTATCTCTCAAAATCTGTCCAAGTTCATGTTCATTGTTTCCATGATATTATCTACCCATCTCATCCTCTGCCATCCCCTTTTCCTTTAATGTTATCTGTTTTATTGTATTTTTATTTATTTGGTTAAACATTTTCCAATTGCTTTTTTATCTGTTTCTGACACTCAGGGATGTTGTGTCTTGTATGTGGTCATGTTTTGACACCTCTGGGCCTAGACCAAGGGAATAGCTAAAGTTGCTTTATATTTGGCGCATGATTTCTGTTTTGAAGAAGTTTGAGAAGTCATGAGGTTCAGAAAAAATGTCTAATCCTCCATCTTTCTGTTCATATAACCTGAAACTTCCCATTAAGTTTGGAAACAAAATGTGTTTTCTGTGCAGCTGGCAATTAACCAGAAAGTTAGATTAATAGGTAACCCCCTTTTCTCTGAGCTAATACAATAATCATAGAGTCTCAGAGTGGTAAACCTTGTGGGGTAAATGCTATTATTATCTGTATTTTACTGACCAGTTGAGGCTAGGTATGAGTCTTGGTCTCCCTCAGCACCCTGCTCTCCCCAATTCCACTACAACCTATGAGTTACTGAATTTTCATGAGTTGAGGTAAATACATAGATACCTTGCTATTATTATTGCTTCTCCCAACCTAAAATTCTGTTTGTGTTTCCATAGGAAATAACTTCACCAGCTAATGGGTTACGAAAGTCTGAAGACTTCACAGGAATTGGGATATACATTGGTGTTAGCATCTTTATGGTACTAGTCTTAGCTTTTGCCCTTGGTATCTTAATTTTCAAAAGTAAGTCATTTCAAGAAATTCTCATTTTTTTGTAAGGGTCTTTAAACAATTTAAAATTCAATTTTCTTTTCTTTTTCTTTTAATTCAATTTCATTTTATTTGCAGTTCCCTATTTTTCCATTCTACTCCCATTGAGGAAGTAAGGGAAAAAACAAACAAACTACTACACACATATATAGTCAAGCAAAACAAATTAACCTATTGGCCGTATTGAATAGATTATATGCACACACACATATATAATTATTGTCAAGGCATATAAACATGTGTATATTTATATATGCACATATATACATATATATACACACAAACACATATGGGCAGCTAGGTGACACAGTGGCCTTAGACACTTACTGGCTGTGTGACCTTGGGCAGGTCACTTAACACTAATCTGTAAAATGAATTGGAGAATGAAAAAGCAAACCATTCCAGTATCTTTGCAAAGGAAACCCTCAAATGGGTTCATGAAGAGTCAGACATGACTGAAAAAATGACTGAACAACAAATTACATATATATTATATTCATATGTCTTTGTGTGTTTGTGTGTGTGTATGTGTGTGTGTGTGTGTGTGTGTATACACAGATGCACAGACCTAAGTCTTTCTGATTCCAAATTAGCCCTCTCTCCATTATGCCACACTGTCTCGAGAAATGATAGAGCACAATAAAAAAGTACACACAGTTGGCCCTGCCTTCTTTCATGGCCTTTGAAGGTTGAATAGGATTTGGACGTAGGGTGGCAGAGGGAGCAATCTGAACAAAATTAGAGAGGCAAGTAGAGGGGCACATGGCTTATGTTAGGAACATTAAGAAGATCAACGTGAATAGATAGAAGGACATATATATATATATATATATATATATACACACACACACACACACACACACACACACACACACACACACACACACACACATATACACAAGCTTGGTCAAGTAGTGGGAAACAAATTGGGAGAGACCTGTTGAATTAAAGAGAGCTTGAGAAATCAGGTCCCAGAATTTACATCTGATACATGAAGCCAGCAGTAAGGAGCCTATTAGGTTATTGAGCAAGGGAGTAATAGAAAAAATAGTAATAAAAATTGTATGGAGATTAGTCTGGCAAAATTTTTAAGAATAATAGCCATTTTCCAATTGATAACGGTCAAAGGATATAAATAGGCAGCTTTCAGAGGAAGAAATCCAAACTCTTAACAGATATCTGAAAAAGTACTAAATCACTAATAATTAGGGAAATGCAAGTTAAAACAACTCTAAGGTCCCACCTCATACTCATTAGATTGGCAAAATTGACAAAAAAAAAAAAAGTTGGTGTCCTAGGTGTGTGGTCATGGTCCAATCACTTAAAGTCTTTGGGTCTCAGTTTTCTTATTTGTAAAATGAGGGGTTGGACTAGATGGTTTCTAAGGTCCTTTTCAGCTCTGAATTCATCATCCGAAGAACAAATTTGTCTTTTCAGTTCTCCACTCCCTATTGCTTCTATTTTTGTCCTTGGGGACCAAGACAAAAAAAAATTCAAATCTCTCTTCCATATGGCAGCTCTTCGAATACCTGAAGACTATGGGATCCAGAATTGTTCAATCTGCAATAAAAGACACTGAGACAGTGTTGTGAGTCAATAGCCATTTATTAAAAGGACATGGCCACTTTCATGAATGGGGCCTCAGATCTTCCTCAGTATCTGAGATGCTCACCTTCTTCCAGGGTCTTAGTTTCATAGTGCTTGATACCTGGGCAATATAGAGGAAAAGTAAAATATAGAATTTCATTGGTTGGTAGATCTTGACCATGACACTCTACGGGGGGTCTAGATAAAATACAGAATCCCATGACTAACAAACCTGTCTTGACCTTCGAGGAGGGCCTACTGAGCAAATGTGCAGACCCATGGTTGTGATGTCAAAATGTCCACATGGGCTGATGGGCTGGTAAACAGGCCACAGACTGAAAAACAGGGTCACTTGTTGGTCAAATGCTCGTGGCCAACTCCTTATGTTGGGCAATAGACAAGTGACAAAGGGTGGAGGGGCAACAAAAATAGCTGGGGGATTTTTTGTTTCATTGAGTCATCTCTGCCATGCTGGGCTTGGTCCCCTACTCAGCAGGAAGAAAGGGTGGAGGTCCTCTACTGAGCTTCCTATGATTAAGCAAGTAAACTTCAAAACAAGTCAGTAATTTATAGCTTGTAGTTTGGGGGCCTATTATAAGAAAGAAATCTATCTGACCTTATCTAATATGGCAAATATATACTAATATTGATATTAATTGATTATGGATTATTGAATGGATATTAATAGATAAGTACATGGATTATCTATATTAATAGATTAGTACAACAGAAATAATTACTGCCCCTGTGGAATCACACTAAATTAAATGATACTGATAGGAATAAAAATACAATAAATCATTCCTTACAAGACAGTCTATCAGACCCTACCTAAGACTTCCTTTCTCCAGGCTAAATGACCCCAGTTTCTTTGACTCTATACTGCATGATCTCAAAGTTCTTCATCCTCTGGGGGCTCTCAGTTTGGTTCCTGTTTAGTTTGGGTTTATTTGCTTGGTTTGGATTTGAACTGGTTCACTTGACAGGCATTAGGTCACTGTGTTTGGTGATATTTTTCACCTTTTTGGGCAAATTTCTTTTTCAGTTTATTGTTTAATTTATTAAACCCCAGCAAATTAGTAGTTTTTTCTTGGCTCTGGATATGGAGTCTGTTTGGTTCAAGACCTTAAGGACTGTGCTCTATGTCTAAGACTCCATGGCTAAGCCTCTCTTTAGCAATCATTCTGAACTTAACAAACACTAAATAAAATGGTCATTTTTATATACACAGTAGAATGGAAAAAAAAAAAACCAAAGAAACAGATTGCACATGAACATGGGGATCTCTCTTATTTATAACTTTCCTGATTCTCTGTGATTCTTTTTCTCTCCTTGTCTCTTAAAAGTGGCCCAATGGCACTCTTTTCTTTTTCAATTCTTTCTTTCTTTTTGCATCTTGGCTACCCTATGCCTACTTCTTGCAGTCCATGCCTAAATTGGTAAACAAAACACAATGAAGTCATAACAAATATGCATAGTCAGGCAAATAACAGTAACAATAATGAAACAAAGCCCTCCTATACTGACCATATTTGAAAATGTCTGTCTCATCCTATATCTTGAGTCCATTACATATCTAACAAGAGATGGGTAACGTGCTTCATTATTTGTCCTTTAGGACCATAATTGGTCAGTGTTCTTAAGAAAGACATTCAATCTTGAAGTCCTGGAGGGGAACACTGTACTAAGTGGTCTACTTAAATTTTTTCTTTTTAATGCCATGTAATTTAGCTCATTGTTTTTCAGAGAAATTAATTTCTCTGTCACAGAATCTAGGTCTATTCATAGTATGTATATAGCCCCCAGGTCCACTTGTGTAGTATCACAATTCAATTCAATTGACATTTATTAATCTGTACTCTTTGCCATGTACACTTAGGCACTGTGCTAGGATTTGGTTCTGGATATCTAGGAGGTGAAGGACATAGAACAGTTGATCAGAAAGATATGAGTTCAAATTTAGCCTCTGACATTATTAGCTATGTAACCTTGGGCAAATCACTTAACTTCTGTTTGCTTTAGTTTCCTCAATTGTAAAATGGTGATAATAATAATAATAATACCTACCTCCCAGAGTCATTAGGAGGATCAAATGAGATGATATTGGCAAAAAGCTTAGCATGGTACCTGGCACATGGGAGACACTTAATAAGAGACATTTAATAATAATAGACACTTAATAATAATAATAATAGACACTTAAGCTTATTTCCTTCCTTCCTTCCTTCTTTCCTTCCTCCCTCCCTTCCTCCCTCCCTTCCTTCCTTCCTCCCTCCCTTCCTTCCTTCCTCCCTCCCTCCCTCCCTGTTTCCAGTTAGTTTCAATTTCTTCTGTCAATTTTCTATATTTTGAATAATTTTATTTCCATGTACTTGGGAGATTATGAACATTGAGCATTGTTTTTGTTTAGTCATTTTGGTCATGTCCAACTCTTTGTGACCTCCTTTGGTTGGCCATTTCTTGCTCCAGTTCATTTTACAGATGAGGAAACTGAGGCAAACAGGGTTAAATAACTTGCCCAGGGTCCCACAGCTAGTAGGTGTCTGAGGCTGGTTTTGAACTCAGGTTCTCCTGATCCCAGGATCAGAGTTCTATCTACTGTATCACCTAGCCATCCATACTGAGTATGAATACATCAATTAAGAGTATTGTTTCAAAATTGTTATAGATCTATGTTATGTCTAAAAGGTTGTGAGCAACAATTCTCACTGTAATGATACTCCAGTATAATTCAGTTTATTTGTTGAAATTCTTAAAGATGATAGTATGATGATTATGATGATACATTAGTTGGAAAATAATGATAGAATGCTAGTTGGCATAGCAGATAGACTGCCACCTTGGAGTTAGGAGGACCTGAGTTCAAATCTGGCCCCAGATATTTACTAACTGTATGAAAATCACTTAACCCTGTTTGCCTCAGTTTCTTCAGCTATAAAATAGGCTGGAGAAGAAAATGGCAAACTCCAGCAACTTTTCCAAGGAAATCCCAAATGAGGTCATGAAGAGTTGGACACAACTCATTGACAAAGCAAGAAAAAGAATAGGGTAAGCAAATGTATGATAATTTCAATTTGAAGGTGTATCCAGCTCATGGGCAGGGAGTTGAAAGCCTTTATTTTATATCTCATTCCATATTTTTTTTACAGACATGTTCACTTGACTTTTTTTTTTCCCAAATATCTTTTTAGGGCATTCCTATATCAAAAAAAAGTTGCAGAAATCCAGGTAAATATAATTTTATTGAACTCCTTGTCCCCTGTACATTTCCGGTGCTCTCTTGTTTTCATACCTTTGCTTGGAATATCCTTTCTATCCTACCTCCTAACTCCATCTTTTGAAATCTTACCCTTCCTTCAAGACCCAGTTCAAGTACTATTTCCTATAGGACATATTCTGTGATCTTTTTTTCTGCTCCCACTCCAAGGTTAGAAATAGTTTTTGTTTTTTTTTACATGTATAGTACCATGTCCTAGTCTCATACATTCCATGCCAAAAGATAATCACTTCAGATTTGTGTAAATGCCATATTCCCTTTGCTACAACTTAGGTTCCTAAAAGGCAGCAATCATGTTTTTAATTACTTGCTTAATAAGTGGTTGTTGAATGAATGAATACAAATAAATGTAGAATGAATCTCAGTCCAATCTTATGCATTTAAAAATCATGTATTGACCCTACATAGCACTCTATTCCCAAGCTTACATATTTAGCCGCGACCTCTCTCAACTTTACTCCAGTTTTGTATTTACAACAGTGTACCCAATGTATACCAGAAAAGGGTGATGGGAGGTAGGGAGGTGGTGTTGGGGAACAAGCATTTATTAAACACCTACATAGTATTTTCTTCCCTTCTCCTTTGGGGTGGGCACAATACCAAGCTCTTTAAAAATATTTTCTCATTTAATTCTCATTATAACCCTAGGAAGTAGGTGCTATTATTATCTCCACTTTACATTTGAGGAAACTGAGACAGATAGAGGTTAAGTGACTTGCCCAGGATGATGTAACTAGTAACTATCTGAGGCCTGATCAAGTCTTTCTGACTTGAGGCTATCCCCTGCACTTACTGGCTAGCTGCCTCAGAAAATCTTCACTTGTTTATATCCTTACCTTAAACTCAATAGGTCCAAAACAGATCTCATCCTCTTCCATTCCATGCTCTCCAGCTCCAAATCATGCCTTCCTCCCAGCTGCCCCAGGAGAATCACCATTTTCCCAGTCTCCCAGGCAGGAAACTTTTGGAGTCATTTTTAATTCTTTCGGATTTTAATTCTTTATCCCTTCTATCAATGCCCAAGAAATCAGATGTTTTTTTCCCTTTAAAATGTCTTAATTGTCTCTTTCTTCTCTAGTTCCATTTTTACCACCCTAAGCTCTTAAATCTCATATCACATCTGCATTATTAAACTGCATAGATAGGTGAATTTTAAAACTATATTTTTATGTCACTCCCTTGCTTAATAACCTAAATTGTCTCTCTGTTGCCACCTGCATGCATCACGTTCAAATTCCTGTGCCTAGTTTCCAAATCTCCCTGCAATCCGCTCTACCCCTCCCAGTTTATTTCCCATTACTTGCCCCAACTTGGAATCTTTGTTCTCGTCATATCTGTGTGTTTGTCTCTCTGCTTTTGCTCAAACTGCTCCCCCGTCTTCCCTTATCCAGATGCTATTTAACCTTTAATGGCGATGAAGGAAGGCAGGGCCTATTGTGTGTACTTTTTAATTATGCTCCATTATACCTAGAGGCAGAGTGGCATAGTAGGTAGAAGACTAACTTTGAAGTCAGAAAGGTATGGGTTGAAGTCCTGCCTCTGGTACATCCTAGGTGTGTGACCATAGTCCAATCAACTAAACTCTCTGGGCCTCAGTTTCCTTATTTGTAAAATGAAGGGGTTGGACAAGACGGTCTCTGAGGTTCGTTCAAACTCTAGCTTTATAATGCTATACTATTCATCTTGCCAGTTCTCCAATGTTCTATCACTCTGGCCAGAACTGCTATCTACCCTGAGGAGTTTGACCTTGACTTTGTTTTGAAGAGATCACTATTCATGACCGACCTTCCCCTTGTTGAGTTAGTGGTGGAATCACTCTCCTGTATGTCGGAAGTGTCAAACAATCTGCCCCAACTGCACATGGTCTGCAATATACCCATTTGGCCTAATCAGATTAAAATGTAATGAGAATATGTAATGAAATAAGTAAAAGTACAATAAAACATAGATAACATTACATTTTAAAACTAAGTCAATATGTGAACCATAGGGACCCTCATATATGGATTAGTGGCCCCTATTTCTGTTTGAGTTTGGCATTACCAAAGCACATGAATGTAACAAGGAGATACTTGATTAAATTTCTGTGATATAATGGACTGGTTCCTCAAGTAGTAGTAGATGCTATGTAGTAGATGCCAGTAGTAGATGCTATGACCAAGGAGGGTAGCATATCAGTCACTTAAAAATGGCTGTTGAATGAATGAATGAATGAATGAATGACTCACACAGGAATTGAATCTTGAATTTTAACCTTCTTAGTACAAGTAAATTAAACTCCTAGAAAAATCAGACTGGGAGGGGAGGCAGCTGAGGGAAGTCATTTCCATTCCAGTGGAATCATCTATATGATGGAATTTCACAAGAGCCTAAGCCCCTATAAAAATTCTTCTCCACACACTTGGTTAAAGCTTCATTCCTTTAGCTTAATGTTTCCTTTCTAATTAAAGTCAATTCAACAGGCATGTGTGAGATGATGACTATATACCAGGTACTGAGCTAAGTCCTAGAGAAACAAATATGAGGAAAAAGATTATCCCTACCCTCAAAGTGTTTGCATTCTACTGGAGAAAACACATAAAAGGTAGATGAAAAAAAGGGAATGGGGGGATGGTCCCTGTACCAGGGTATGGACAGGGTGGCAAATTCCAGAGAGTCAAGAAAATGGGGATAGGGAAGGAATAAAGGTGGTTGGCCTGGACCCCTCCTCAAAATGGAGATTCTAGGAAGAACTCAACTCATGGGAGAAAGGACAGGAAGGGTGGGATGAAAGTTGGTTGGGGGTGGGGTAAGGAGTAAGGCAGCAGAGGCATGGTTCTAAAGTTTAGAGAATTGAAAGTTAAAATTCAAAAGCCCCAGGTAGACTATCTTTGAGCTGCTACCATTCATCAATACCTTAGAATCTAAGAACAAGTTTTGATGGAAGCTTGTTGGGACATATATCACAAGGCAAGACAAATTACCACTGGGGTAGACATGGGGACGGAGGCCTAGAAGTGGGGATGGACTAGACTAACTTCACAGTTTTTCATGGAGCATTAATTAATCTATGAGATTTTTGTTTTTACTTTTGCTTCTTCCTTTGGGCAGGTCACAGACTCTCAGGGCTAAAAATGACCTCAGGATTTATCTAATACAATTTTCATCTGAGCAGAAATTCTATCTACAATGTTCTGGTCTTCACCTGAAGACCTTTAGTGATGGCAGAGTCCCCTATCACCCCAAGCAACCCATTTTACTCTGGGGCAACTTGACATGTAAAGGAAGGTTTTTCTTAAATAGAATGAAAACTACCTCTGAGGCTCTGCATGGCCCCTAGTTCTGCTCTCCAAGATCAAACAAAACAAGCCAAATCTATCTTCCACAAGATAACCTTTTAAATATTTACAGATGGCTATCATGTCCCTTCCGTGAATCATTGATCCAAGTCTAAGATGGTATGATGGGCCACAGTGCTGGTGTGAGCAAGGTTGCCCCACCCTCTCACTTGTTCCTTCTCTCTATAGGCAGAAAGCTACTCCTCCTAATCTAGTTCCTCCCCTTTGGGAGTGAATTTTCCTATCAAACTCTACTGAGGAAAACAATGGAAAGGAAAAAAAGTGATGGCAATCCCTTTTAATGGCTGGCAGCTAATTACAAATTCCTCCACTCAACCTGTTCAAGTAGTGGTTCTCAAATTTTTTGTCTCAGGATTCTTTTAGATGCTTAAAAATTTCTGAGGACACCTTTTCCCCTCCCTCCTCCCTGTTCCCAAGAGCTTTTGCTTATTTAGTTTAGATCTCCAGGTCCATATTAGAAATAAAAATGTTTCAGTATCATTATGAAAATAGTTTTAACCTTGTGGACCTCATGAAAGGGTCTCAGGGACCCCCAAGGGTCATTGGATCACACTTTGGGAACCACTGCCCAACAAGGCTCTGGATAGGTGTTCCCCCTGCTTCCTACTTTGAGATGGTATAAAAATGAATTAGGGTAGTTAGGTGGTGTAGTGGTTGGACTGCCAGACCCAGAGTCAGGAAGACTCATTTTCTTGAGTTCAAATCTGGCCTTAGACACTTACTAGCTGTGTGACCCTGGGCAAATCACTTCATTCTGTTTGCCTCAGTTTCCTCATCTGTAAAATGAACCAGAGAAGGAAATGGCAAACCACTCCAATATCTTTGCCAAGAAAACCCCAAATGGGGTCATAAAGTCAGACATGACTGAAATGACTGAACAACAACAAAAATGAATGAATAATACTATTGTTGTTGCTGTTTTTACTCTAAGCCCCTAGCCAGGAAATCACCCCCTGGCAAAATTTGCTACAGTTGTAAGATCTATTTATCTTTCCAAATATAGATGTCCTCTTCTTGTTTCTTTCTACTGCATTTGTGTAGTCACATCCGTGGGCTAGCAATGCAATGGTTAATTATGATCATTGTAATAGCTGAAACGCTATAATATCTGACAAGTAAACATAAGGGCTAACTAGCTTTTTAGAAGCAGAGCTAAATTTTGAGAAACTGGCATGTAACCTTTAAGGAGAGGAGGATGGGAAGGCAAAGACAGGAATGAAAGCTCAGTGTCAAGAGTACTAATGGGTTTCACTAATTCAGTGTCTGCTCACTCTCCATTTTATTGTTCAATGATACATCCCTCATCGTGGAATCTTGGCATCTACTCCTCATGGCAAAAACCTTCTTCTTTAGTCTTCTCCAGGCCTGCTTTTCCCCTTGGTTACTGCTAGCCCACTTCTTCCTTGCGATGCAAACTCTCCTCCTGTGGCTTCTGCTTTCCCAATCCATTAATATGACAAAGGCTAGTTTGTTGGCCAAAGTCTAGTCCTGCTAGGCACAAGGTCAGCACAACTCCCTGGAAACTCTGGAAGTACTCTGGTCTTGAGGTCCCTTACCTGGTCACTACCTCAAGATGTGCCCTTGTCAATATCTTCTCCAAACTGAACGCTATACTTCATTGCTGTGAGACCAGGGCAGAGTTTGATGGGATTACTGGACTATCAGTTTTAGAACCATAAATTACCTTAGTTAGTGATCAATTCAATTTCACAAGAATCTCTTAACCTTCCAGCACTGTGCTAGGTGATGAGAATACAAAGACAAAATGAAAAATAAAAGCCCTCGTCTTCAGCAGCCTACATTTTGCTGGGGAGGATATAATATTTACATTTATACAGCTCAGTCTATAGAATGAAATTTTAGGAGGAAGAGATCTCTAATGATTAAGGTCCTTGGATTATGGATTTAGAGTTTGAAGGGATCTTGGAAATCTTAGTCCAACCTATTCTTTTTACAGATGGCAAAACAGTGCCAGCACGGTGAAGGGATTTGCCCAGGGATCTGTATATAGCTAGAATATATAGAAATGAACCCATTGAATCTAGAACTTTCTAAGTCCATCCTTGGGTCCATGATGTCCCACTTTTTTTCCTTTATGGTTTACAAAGCACTTTGAATCAATTTATAGCTGAAAGATATGTTGCAAGTTAACTGGTCCACCTCATTCATTTTTACAGTTGAGGAAATCGAATCTCATAGAGCTGAAGTTCTTGCCCAGGGTCACACAGGTAGCAACTGACCAGGAATCCACTCTAGGTCCAAAGACTCCAAGTCCTGTCTTCTTTCCACTGCACCTGCTGCTTCCCAGGAAGATCAGGAAAGTCTTTCCATAGCAGTGGCATCTGGGTTGAATTATGAAGGAAGCTAAGGATTCTAAAACATTTAAAGAGAATGCATTCTAGGCATAAGAGACAGACAGGGCACTAAAGCATATACAAAGCAAACACAAGGCAATTTTGTAAAGAAAGTTGTGCCAAAAAAAAGTCAATGAGGGATCAACTGAGATTAGATAAAATATATGTGTAAGCTACCGGTTCATCATAATTGTATGACTTATTCCAGAAGAATTCAATAGCATATGAAAGCAAGAACAGAGAAGGTGGATCATAACAGTAACCCTAGTTTGGGTTTGGCAAAGAATGAGTGAATGGTGATAGAACAAAGGATCACTTAATAAACCTATGCTTATATTTGTGAAATTTTAGATTGGGCAGCTAGGTGGTTCTGTGGATAGAATGCTGGGCCTAGGGTCAGGAAGATTCATCTTCCTGAATTCAAATCCAGGCTCAGGCATTTCCTAATTGTGTGACCCTGAGTAAGTCATTTAACCCTCTTTGCCTCAGTTTCTTCATCTGTAAAATGAATTGGAGAAGGAAATGGCAAACTACTTCAGTACCTTTGCCAAGAAAACCACAAATAGGGTCATGAAGAGTCAGACATGACTGAAAAACAACTGAAAAGTCTAAGATTGCAAGAGCTCATATTCTCTTGATTCATATTTATCTTTTGCATTAAGAACATCTGTAAAATGGGTGAATGAGATTATCTCTAATATCACTCCTAGCCCCAAAAGGCTATGATTCTAGACTTTAAGAAATCATGAAAATGGCAATGACAATGGCAAAATTTGAATGAACGTTCTAGGGAGTCAGACCCAAACTTACAATATTGAACTGTTTAGCTTCTTTTTCTTTTAACTGACAGACTAAGGTTGAAAGCTTATTATCCCATTCTTTAAATGTATTTCCTTAATTCTATACTAGATATAAAGGTGGATCTTCTTGGGATCCATTGCTGACATTTGTTTATTTTTTATTTCTCTAGTGTAATCTCCATGTCAAATCCACTCCCTGAAGATCTAAGAAATATAGCAGGAGAGAGACTGCAAACTGAAGAAAACATCTACATCATGGAAGAGAATATTTATGAAATTCAGGATGAATATGAATATTCAACAATAGCATCATGATCTTTACAAACCAGAAATAGCTCTAATGCTGTCCTCACTTGTCTTATTTCAAACCCACTGATCAACCTTAGGTGACCATGCCATCCCACTCCTCAAACATCTTTAATTGGTCCCTATTTTATAAAGGGTAAAATAAAATTCTTAACTCTAGAATTTAAGCCCCCCACAGTCAGGCTCCAATCTACCTTTACAAAAGTATTTCACATTATTCACCATCATGTACTCTCCATTTCAGCCACACTGGTCTACCAGTTGTTCCCTGACTGTGACATTCTACCTCCCATCTCTGCATCTGTGCATGAGATATCCATCTTCTATGCCTGGAATGTATAGAGAGCTTAATTTCCTAAGGCTAGACTCCCATGTCACTTCCTCTCTCAAGCTTTCTCTGATCCCCTCCCAACTTTTCCTTATTCTTATTACCCAATATGAGTGTTTTCTGCCCTCTCAGATGATTTAATTTTAACTTACCTGTGCATGAATCATAGTCCTGAGCAGAATGTAAGCTCTTTAAGGCCAAGGGTCTGTTTGTGTTTTGTTTTTAATCTTTGTGTTTCTAGATATAGCACTGTACCTTGTATATAGTAGATATTTAATACATTTTATAAAAATTGAGTTGAATTGCCAGGAAAGCATGTAACAACAGAGCATCATGGAAGCAGAAAATTCATCTGAGGAGAAACCTGTGCATGGTAGATACACTGTCTATTAGAACAGTGGGATTATAGGACAAAATCTCCTTATTTTGCATGAAGTTAGCTTTATATGAATGAAGCTTAACATTTTCAGTACTTAATGCAATGGGTGGCTAGATGGTATAATGGATAGGGTGCCAGGCCTAGAGTCAGGAATCTTCCTGAGTTCAAATCCAGACTCAGATACTTCCTAACTGTGTGACCCTGGGCAAGTTACTTGACCCTGTTTGCCTTAGTTTTCTGATCTTTAAAATGAACTAAAGAAGAAAATAGCAAAGTACTCCAGTATCTTTTCCAAGAAAACCCCAAATGGGGTCACAAAGAGTCAGATGTGACTGAAAAATGACTCAACAACAAAGCTTAATGCAATGAGACAATCAAAATTTTCCTACTAAATCTAAAACTCTTTAATATTTTCATTCCTTTCTCTTCTGCAACACATTTTCCACCCAGACCATATCTCTTGCCTTGTAGATGAAAGTCAATGCTAATGACAATGACACACTCATGGCACTACAGTTTATGGAATTAGAATGGTCTGACAGAAATCACATCCTGGGCCACTGCTGTATGTTAAGCTGGGTAGCCAGGTGGACTAGAGCATGGAATTCATGAAGTATAGTGTTGGTTCAGAGGGGCAGCTAGGTAGCACAGTGGACAGTGAGCTGAGCCTGGAGTCAGGAAGGCCTGAGTTCAAATACAGCCTCAGATACTTATTAGCCTATGAGCCTAGGCAAGCCACTTAACCTCTGCCTCAGTTTCCTCATCTGTAAAATGGGGATAATAATAGCACCTACCTCCCATGGTTTGGGGGAGGATAAAATGAGGCAATAATTGTAAAATGCTTAGCACAGTACTTGGCACATATACATGCCTTATAAATGCTAGCTATTTTACTATGCTAGTTTTAAAGAATGGGAAAACTCTTTCATGGTCATACTGCTCACAAATCAGCCAAGTTTATCACAAATACATGCTATTAGTTCTTAGGTGATCTTTGGTGGAGATTGTAGATGATTCAAGCACAGCCTGTGTCTGGAACAGTTCCAAGCATGTAATCCCAATTAATTTTCAACTAGTGGTACCATCTTTAAATAGAAAATCCTTCACTCTCTAGTAATAATTCTTATAAGAGAATTTCAAGCTTGGATAATTCCCAAAAGAACAACGCATCTGGTTCCAGAAGACCTTGCTTAGAACCTTGGCTCTACAACTTAACTGTTCATGTGGCTTGGGGTAAATTATTTAGCCTTCCTGGACTCCAATCTTCTTGTTGGTAAAATGAGGGGGTGAATTAGATCACATCAAGCCAAAATCTGAAATATTCATCCCTTGCTTTCAGTTATGCCTTCAAAGATCAAGCAGGATTCTCCTTCATAAGTCAACAAGCCATATAAGAATCATTCAAATATTTGAAGACACCTCTTAGGTCTTTAGTCTTGTCTCAAGTCTAAATGGTAATATGAAGTAGATTATCAGTACTAACTTTGAGGGTTACTTGTAAATAAAATGCTTTGTAAATTGTAAATCTTTATGAGAATGTGCTTTGTTATTACGAGGCAACACAATATATTGGAAAGATCTCTGAGAATAAAAGACATGGTTAAATCCTGATTATCACACTTAATAGCTGGGCATTGGGGGCAAGTGATAGTCCTTTAGCTTCAATTTTTCTGATTTGAAAAAGGAGTACTATCTAATATTTACACTACCTACTTTTCAGGATCATTCTGAGGAAAGTTCCTTGTAAGGTCCACAAGGAGTACCATATGGCACCTATGGCACTATAGATCATAGATCTAGAGTTGGAAAGGACCTCTGAGACTATCTTCTTCCTTTTACAATGAAGGAAACTGAGGCCCAGAGAAGCTAAGTGACTTGCCCAAAGTCCTATGGGCAGTATGTAAGAGAGCTAGGATTTGAACTCCAGCCTTCTGACTCCAAATACCAACTTCTTTCTAGTATATCATGCTGCCTCCAAGCATACTGTTTTTATTATCACCACTTCCTTCCTTTCAATGGAATGTGTAATTGTGGCTCACTCTCAAATATGTTGGCCAAATTCAAGATGGCTAGCCTGAAAGAGAGATCAGGATAACTCCCAGAGAACTACAAAGTATATCTTGTTCCATCTTATGAATTAGTGGCCTGAGATTTCTCCTATGGAAATATTCTCTTTTCCTACACACTCTCTCTCTTTCTGGAAAGAACTGGATGGGGATATTTCATTGGAGATAGGACTAAATTCCATCTTCTCTTGGAGAGAGGACATTGGCATAGAGCCATTTGAGAGGGTCCCCTTGTCATCAGTCACAACTTCCTCCTTGAAAGGTCTGTGAGCAGGAAAAAAAAATCCCTGCTGGAAGATTTTTCTACTGAACAGTTCAAAGTGTGCTATTGTAACTTTCTATCCCAGAGTGCCAAAAACCAACCCAAAGCTCCAATATCAGTTTGCTAATCAGACCAAATTGGCCTTCACTTCTGAGCTCCCCCTTCCCAGTTCAGATACACCAGCACTTAGTCACTTTCTATTCCTGCCTTTTTTTTTCTTTCTTCTCAAACCCTCTTTTCCAGGAAAAGTATGAATCAACACAGGCTTTTTAGCAGCAGTGACATGCTTGCTGCTTATCACCTCATGGAAAACTTGCCATCATACCATGAGAGGAAAGAGAATACATCACCAGGAATGAAGATAGATCTCACATTTGTTTTCAGAAGTCACAATGTCACACCTATGTCATGAAATACATTATTAGCTTATAGTCACTTTGAGAAAGCGAAGGAAGAAACAGTGAAAAGGATGCTTTATAAAAATGGGCAGAAGTAACGTAGGGTTCAGATCTTTGATAGGGGAAACACTCAATTTGGGGTCAGAAGATCTAGGCTAAAATTGTAACTATTGCTTGCTACCCATGATTTGGGCAAGTTACTTCACCCTGAGACTCAGTTTCCTCATCTATAAATGGAGGAGGTTGAATTAGATCACCTTCCTGATCCTTTGAAATTAATAACCCTAGGAGGAGACCTTAAAAATCATCTATTCCAACCTCTCTTGTTTTATTAGAAACTGACACCTAGACAAATTAAATTGCCTGCCCAAGGACACAGAGTTAGTAAGAAGTAGAGTTCAGGATTTGATCCTGGGACCTCAAAATCACTCTCTTATTTCTACTGCCATATATTTTCACATTTCTGGTACAAGATGAAAATCATTCAGCAGCTACTAAGCCTACTGAAAGTTAGTCTAGTGGAGGTGGAATGAGAAGAGAGGGTTCAGTAGTGATATAATGGTAAGGGAATTTGAAGATCTTCCCTGCTCCTTAATGGGCCTCACTTGGAGCCTAACAAGAGAAGCTTGCTTAAGAGAGGCTTGTTTTTCAAGAAGGCCCACACCTTTTGTTACTTTGTAATTAGGCTGTGGGTCATGAAGGTTGTGATGAGCTCTGACCCTTAAGATGGGTATATATATGCTCTTGAGGTGAGATTTTGCATTCCGGCTCATTTGTGGGAAGAGTTGTGTGTTTTGACTAGACGAGACTCTTGGGTAGCCATTGACCCCCTCAGCTTTGAAAACCCAGATGTTGGTGCTTCTATCTCTGGCAACTAACTATGTATGTATGTAATGGTCAGACAACTAGAAGCCCTGTCTGTCATTTGTTGAATTGTGTTGTTTTCTCTAACTGTATGTTTTCTCTGCTTTTAATTTCTGTTTGTATTTTCTGAAGTTCAGGGTGCTGACTTTCCCACCTGAACTAAGTGAATGATATATATGTTTAAAGTAAGATTGTTAACCCCTTTTAAGTAGCTTTCCTTTAGAAAAGCAGATCAAGGACCCGTGCTAGAAGCCATCCTGGGTATACTAGGGTGCTTGCTGTCACAAATGAATGGCTCACAAGACAAGGAGTGGGGAGAACAGAAAAAGTAGAGGCAATGGGTATTGACTTTGAGGAGGTAGCTGTTCAGTGGTTTTCAGTTGTGTTCAACTCTTTGTGGCCTCATTTGGGATTTTCTTGGCAAAGATACTGGAGTGTGTTGCCTTTTCCTTCTCCAGCTCATTTTACACATGAGGAAACTGAGGCAAATAAGATTGAATGACTTGTTCAGTGATCACCCAGCTAGTAAATGTCTGAGACCAGATTTGAATTCAGGTGTTCCTGACTCCATGCCTGGTACCCTATGTACTGTGTCAGCTACTTGACCTTTGACCAAGTAGGCAATGCACCAATTCCTCTTTGAAATAAGGTTTTTAAATCTACAACTGAGATTCCAGAAGGGTTTCTGGGGGCATTTGGAAGGATAGATATAGCCCCTTTGTCTTCTTGGCCTGACCTCTCGAAGGACTCAGTACTAATAACTCACTGAGCAATACTTGATTCTTGTCTGTCGGTCACTAGAGCAGTCATCTCTAATCATGATTTAATTTCAAGATATTGACTAGTAGACTTAAAGAACATCAGGCCTCAAAAGGACCTTAAATGTTACAGGATGTAGAAGTCAGACTTGAACCAGGTCATAGATCACTGGTCATAGAACAGCAGAACTGGAGAAAAAAAGAAATCTTTGAGATCTTCCAGCTAAACTTCCTTACTTTAAAGATAAAGAAAACCAAAGTTGGCCTGGGGTCAGAGCATCTGGGTTCAATCCCATTTCTGAAACCTTATTATCTATGTGATATTGGGTAAGTTGCTAAGCCTTCCTAGGTTTTAGCTTTCTCATCCATAAAATGAAGGGATTAGACTAGATGCCTTATGAGACTTCTGCTGTCTCTAGATCTGTGATCCTATGAAACTGAGACCCAGACTTGGCTCCCTGGCCATGTTTATTTCTCTTTCCAAAAGTTAAATCCACCCTCAAAGGCCTTCCTCTAGTTAAGGATGTCCAAAAGTCTCTGAAGACAATTCCTCAAAGACAAGTTCCAGAAATATTCTGGAATATTGTGGCACCATTAGATAGCATAAAATGTATAATCTCTAAAAAGACTCTTCCTAAGCCACAGCCTTGACTGAGAAACCTTGAGTGACAAAGGCAAAACTTTCACCCCCTGACCTTGAGTCTGATTCTACATTTCTCCTCTGGTATGATGCAAGGAGCCCTGGCTAGGGAGGATCTGGACCTGGGTTCAAGTCACCTATTATGTTTAGCACTTGTGTAATCTCAAGCAAGTCATTTAACCTCCTGGGACCTTGGTTTCATCATCATGAGACTAATAATAATTACAATATGTTATGTTATGTTATGCTATGCTATGTTATGTTATACAATTATATATAATTATATTATATTATACAATTATAGTGTTTTGAGGTATACAAAACACTTTACAAATATCTCATTTGATTCTCACCATAACCTTGGGACGTAAGTGCTGTTATTATCCTAATTTTACAAATAGGGAAACTGAGGCAGAGAGGTTAAGTGATTTGCCCAAAGTCACTTAGCTAGTAAGTATATAGGTCACATTTGAACTCAGGTCTTTCAGACTCCTTGCCTAGTGCTCTATCCACTGTGCCACCTAGCTGCCTTCTGATTTGTGAGATGAAGCCATTAAACTTTCAGTTCTAGAGCTTTGATCTCTATGCTCTAGTCAAATTTAATTTGATATCATTTCCCATGCCTGGAGAACCCTACCTTCTAATCTCTTACTTTCAGAAACTGAATTGTCTTCACTCAAAGTGCAGGTCTGATATCAGCTTCCTGGTGAAACTTTTCCTGATCTTTACCCCCTCCCTTTCAGTTGTTAGTCTTCTTCCTCGTATTATCTATACTTTTGTACAGGCTGTATTCTCCCTATTGTCTTTTTTTTTTTTTTTTTGGAGGGGAAGACAGGACAATTGGGGTTGAATGACTTGCCTGGAGGTCACAGAGCTAATAAGTGTTAAAAGTGTCTGAGACCAGATTTTTTTTTTTTTAAGCAATTGGGCTTAAGTAACTTGCTCAAGGTTACATGGCTAGTCATTATTTGTGTGTGGGTGCTCATTTTCTGAGGCCAGATTTGATCTCGGGTCACCCCAACTCCGAGGCCGGCGCTCTTACTCACTGCACCGCCTAGCCGCCCCTTTTAGGGCAATTGGGGTTAAGTAACTTGCCCAAGGTCACACGGCTAGGTTTTTGTTTGTGTGGATTAAGTGTCTGAGGCCGGATCCGAACTCAGGTCCTTCTGACTTGAGACCAGATTTACACTCAGTTCCTCCTGACTCCAGGGTCAGTGCTCTGTTCACGGTGCCACCTAGCTTCCCCGCCCTTCCCCCCATCCTCTCTATTAACTTTCTCAAACTCTAGGAGAATGTAAGCTACTTGAGAGCAGGGATATTTGTCTTTGCATCCTTGAATTTAGCAATTGTGCTTTGCTTATAGTAGACATTTAAATGTTGACTTGAAATGGCTTAACTGCTGCATTCTCAGTGGAACAACTTTGGGGGCAGTTAGTTGAGACAGTTGTTAGGACTGGGCTTGGAATCAGTAAGATTCATCTTTATGAGTTCCAATATGGCCTCAGATACTTACTAGCTGTGTGACCCTGGGTGCGTCACTTCATTCTGTTTGCCTCAGTTTCCTTATCAGTAAAATGAGTTGCAGAAGGAAATGGCAAACCCTTCCAGTATTTTTGCCAAGAAAACCCCAAATGCAATAATGAAGACGACATTGCTGAAAGCAAATGAATATTGTGGAACTCCTTTGAAGTGGACTGTATTAATTTGGACATACAAGTTTTGCCCTCCAGGTTAAAAAAAAGCCACATAACTTTGCTGATAAGTTGTTAAGTGGTATCTGGCTCTTCATGATCCCATTTGGGGTTTTCTTGGCAAAGATACTGCAGTGGTTTGCTATTTGTCCTTCAGCTTATTTTGCAGGTGAGAAAACTGAGGCAAATAGGGTCACGTGACTTGCCCAGGGTCACACAACTAGGAAGTATCTGAGATCAGATTTGAATTCAGGTCTTTTTGACTCCAGACCTGGTGATCTATTCACTTCACCATTTAGCTGCCCCATATTGATGTTATTGAAGTAGTTCAGCTCTTATAAATAAATCTTATCCTTTGTGAGGCTTTGTTTTTTGTTTATTTTTCATTCTGTCTTCTTGCAATGAAGACTCCCCAAGGGAGAACCAATTTGTCTCGATTGCTGTTTAGTGCCTCCAATAGTAAAGTAAATAAAATAAATTGTGAATATAGGCGATCCATCTAAGACTGACTCATTCTGAGGCTCAAAAGGCAATTTATACTTATGGGTGATTCTACCTTTGGGCTTACAGCAGGCTCAGTCCTACTATTCTCAGTGCTGTCTCCAGCAGGAGTCTCCTAGTGGGAGTCAGAACACACCTGGTTTCAGGGTCTTTGTTGAAGGCTGTAAAGTAGTTGTTTCCAGAAGAGACCTGATTGTTTATCCCGGAATTAAGTTTGTCTTCTAATCCTTTTACCGCCAAAAACCAGACTATTGTTTGTGTTAATGATTGGTTTGAATCAACTAGGCAAAAATTTCTGAGGGAAGATGGGTGGGATGGAGAAGTTTGACTTTCAAAGATACTTCAGAGTGTGGTTATGCAAAGAGATAGGGAGTGGGATTCTGGGAGAAAGTTTCATTTAGTAAGAGAAGGAAGTAGATAAGAGAAGTGCTGAGGAAACGCAGCACAAAGCATTTCTTCTGACCAGGCTACACTTCATTAAAGGTGAGTGGATTTGTAAGAAAACTTAAATGCCCAGAGAAGATCCCACCAAGGTAGGCAGATTTGGGCAAAACATTTTCCTTAGTACGTTGGCATTAAGAACTAAAAAGGGCGATTGATAACTAATAAGAGAAAAAAAAATCTTATTTAAAAGTTGTGAGATGCCCTGCCTGATCTTCCTTTATTCCTGCTTCTTTGACAAATTTTCTTTCATTTTAAACAGAATCCTGTTGTGAAATCACTGGTGTGAGTTCTTCAGGGGTCCGGGAGGGTTCCCTATTTCCTCTAGCTCCCTGGGTGGGCTGGCACCAGACTGTTGATTAATTTAAAGGTGTATGAGAAATGGGAAGGTTTAGGTAGGGAGGGAGTGTGGTTCACTTTGATAATTTGCAAAATATGACTTGGTATAATTTTAAGAGATAAATACTAGGGGTGGCTGGTTGGGGAAACCAATTATATTAAAATTGACAAGCCCAAAACATGCCATTCATGGCCACAGGAAATGTTGGCTGGAGCCAACAGCTATCTGTCTTGTTGATAGAGGAACTATGGTTCCTGGGCTTACTTTAGTCTAATCTTATTCCAGTCTAGTCCCATGACAATTAAAATCTTATAACTAAAATATTTCTAAGTCATTGTTGCCTAGTGGCAAGGGGATTGAATATGTAATTGGAATAATACATAGCTTTAATGTTCATAGACAGTTTTTCTTTTCTATCCATTCCCAACTCTGAAGTAGAATATAAAATTGAGAAAAGGGACTTTGATTTTTGTATTTTCAGTACCTAACCTTGCACACAGAAGGCATTTAATAAATATTTGTTGAATTGAGAGTATTACAAGTATTATTAGTCTGATTTATATGGAGGTAGAAACTGAGGCTCAGAGAGAGAAAATTGATTTCTAGTATTACATGGCTAGTAAATTTGGGACCTGTGTGTTGAACCTGGGTCTAATAATTTCAGCTCTAGTTCTCCAGGACTGATCAGCCACAGTCAAACACACTATACCTTAACCCCACCATGGTGATGTCATTCATTGATCCTCTTTGAGTAAGAAGGACAAATGACCAGGATTGTGGCTCTGATCTGTAACTTACCAGCTGACCTGTTAAATATGGATAATCCACTAGCCACCTCTTAGAGTTGTTCATTGAGTATCAAATGAGATGCACTTTGTGGCCATTAAAAACCAGTTGTAAATGTAAGTAGCATCATCATTATGTGAAATGATGTTTGCTGCCACAAAATTCCAGTACAATTAAAGCAGTTTTAAATAGTCTCTTAAAGTTGGGTTTGACCTTGTACTAACTTGCACTTGCTCAATACAGATAAAGAGAATTTTAATTTTGCTCTATCTGAGAGAAATATTCTCTGCTCTCCTTGGAAATTGCTGATGCTTAGCATTTTATCTGTTTTGCATCTCTCTGTGTTTCTCTAGGAAAACAAAATAACACCAAGGGGAAATTGTAGCGTTTTATAGCCTTAGGCTGAATCCTTTCCCCTTCTCTATATAAATAGACTGGTTGAGTAGGGACTGCTTCTTTGTTTCTTCCTAGTGTGACTTGGGGCTTAGAATCTTTGTATCACATCTGTGAAAAGTAGTCTTGGCCCACTTAGGCAGCTCAGTCAGATACATAACAGATACTTAACACTTCTTGTTTTACTAGAATGTAGCATCATTAAAATGTTTGTTCTAAATATTTTTGCGTGGTAGAAAAAGACTTTTCAAAATGCTCTGACATTTGTACCTTTTTCAATATGGCTGAGGTTAATTTTGGTTAATTTTGGTAAGTGCATCTTATATTAGAAAAACTTCACTCTGAAGTGGGTCCTCTAACATCGGAGTCTCTTTCCTCCTGTAAAATGGGGATGTTAACATATTATCATGGATTTAGCCTTAGAAGGTACCTTAGACATCTTTGAGTCAAATTCCCTTTCATTTACACATGAGGAAACCTGGGTTCAGAGAATTTAAATAACTTGCCTGTGCTCCCACTGGCTATGAGAGACAAAGAAAAACCTGGATTCAAACTCAAGTCCACTGCCTCCCACAGCATGCCTTGCACTGTCCTGAGATAAAGTCCAAGGGTTGTTTTGAAGAAAGAACTTTACAAAACTTCTGAGAAATGAGAATTATTCTCATCTTATTGTTGAGGAAACTGATGATCAGAATACAGGTATATATGGATAATATGAGAGAGAGACAGAGAGAGATCTGGATACAGCACAAAAGCACAGTATTTTAAAAGTTAGGTAGCACTATGAATAGAGAGCACTGGACTTGGAGTTAGGGAGAGCTGAGTTAGAATGTGGACTCAATCACTTGCTAGCTGTGTGATCCTGGGCAAGTTACTTAACCTCTATATGCCTCAGTTTCCTCAACTGTGAAATGGGGATAATAATAGCATTTAACTTCCAGTGTTATTGTGAGAATCAAAAGAGATAATATTTGTAAAGAACTTAGAGTGCCTGGCACATAGTAGGTGCTTAATAAATGATTGTTTCCTTTCCCCTGGAAGAGACATCATCCTGTCTAATTCTCTTTATATTTACATGAAGAAACTGAGACCCAGGAAGGGAAAGTCATTTGTTTAATATTAGATAACTAGAGAGTGGCAGAGCAAGACTAGAACTCAATTCTCTTGGCTCCTAATCTAATGCGCTTTATGTTCTGGTAACAGAAGCTTTAGTGTCGGAGACTTGTTCTTATCTTTTCACTGTTTCCTGTAGAGTTTCTGTTCCTTTGCTGGATAATTTCCATGAAGGGAAGGAAATGTGTTAAAGTCCATAGAAATGGATCTCAAGGTTCTAAATTACCCTTGTAGGGTCAGTAACTACCTCCTGTGGCTATCTCTAGCTAGCACGTGGAAAATTTCTCACTCAGGACCGAATTTAAATAATCTCCAACAGGTCCACTTTATGATCTTACTGACAGTGCCAGTTTGTTTTTTTTTATATCCTTTTGGAAAGATGGGAAAAGGAGGGAAGGGACAGTTGCTCTCTTCTGGCTGATGAATGGAGCCTAGAGAAGGGTCAGTGAATTTTCTGGTGCTTGGTTGAGTTTAGAGAATAATTTTTTCTTTTCAGATATGTTCCTTTTATCTCTAGGATGTTTTTATTTGTGAATCTTTTGTTGTTAGAAGGTCACTGAGGCCGGAAGACAGTTGTCAAGAGTTTACTATTTTTTCCGCTCTGCGGCACTATGAAATTCCAAATGAATGCTGTTATCTCTTCCCCCTTTTGCACCCAGTTTTTCAGGCTACTAGTCCTCTTTCTCCTCTCCATTTCTGTTTTTCAGCTAGGAAAATAAGCTTGAATTAAAACCCCTTTAGAATGAGTAGATTTTGGCCCAGTAATTACACTTCTAGGTCTGTATCTCAAAAAGATCATAGAAGTGGGAAAGGGTCCCATATGTACAACAATATTTATAGCAGTTCTTTTTGTGGTGGCAAAGAATTAGAAATCAAGGGGATGCCCATCGATTGGGAATGGCTAAACAAGTTGTGGCATATGTAATGGAATACTATTGTGCTATAAGAAATAAGGAACGGACAGGCTTCATAATAACCTAGGGAGACTTATATAAACTGATGCTGAGTGAGAAGAGCAGACCAGGAGAACTTTGTACACAATTACAGACAAGTATGTGTGATGACCAACTTTGATAGACTGGATTCCTCTCAGCAATACAAGGTTAGAAGACAACTCCAAAAGACTCATAATGGAAAGAGATATCCACATCCAGAGAAAGAACTACAGAGTCTGAATGCAGATTGAAGCAAACCACTTCCTCTCTCTCTTTTGTGTTTTTGTCTTGTCTGTTCTTTCTCATTGTTCACTCCATTGGTTATAATCCTTCTTTACAACTTGACTAGTGTTTAATGTGAAGGTGTTTGTAGATCCTATATTTGATTGCATGCCTCCATGGGGGGAGGGGGAAGGAAAGAGGGGGAGAATTTCTAACTCAAGGGATTATGGAACTGAATTGCAAACTAAAAAGTAAAAAAAAAAATTAAAAAGAATGAGTAGATAGAATTATCATCAAATGGTATCTGATGAAACAGTATTAGACATAAAAGTTGCTCAGTGACTATTTGTGATTGTTTTTACCTTAGGACCTCACATCTACTACCTTTTGTCTGGAAGGGAGAAAGAAAGAAGGGATTTTTAATAGGCATATTAGATAAGAGAATGAGAATGCAGAATCTAGGTGCCCCACTTTTTAAAGCATAACTACGTTTTCTTTTCCTTTTTTTTTTTTTGAGTGGGGAAGGCAGGGCAATTGGGGTTAAATGACTTGTTCAAGGTCATATGGCTAATTAAGTGTTAAAGGTCTGAGGTCTGATTTGAACTCAGGTCCTCCTGACTCCAGAGCCAGTGCTCTATTCATTGCACCACCTAGCTGCTCCTACGTTTTGTTTTATTTTCTCTTTCTCACCTCTACTTTTGGGGGGGTGGGGAAACCCAACCTTTGTAACAAGCTTGCATATTTACAAAAACCAAATTCCCTCCATAACTATGCCCCCAAATGTGTGTCATTCTGCATAACACTATCATCTCTTGGTCAGGAGGTGGGTAGCAGGTTGTCATTATCTCTCCTCTGGAATCATGATTGGTTACTACATTGACTGGAGCTCTTTAAGTTTTTCAAAGCTTGTCTTTACAATGTTATTGTTATTGTATAAACTGGGGACTTTTCTGGAGTCTTCTCTCTTGCCTCTGCCTCAGTTCATGCATGTCTTTCCAACGCTCTCTGAAACCATCCCTTTCATCATGTCTTTTTTGGCTTTTTGGAGGGCAATTGGGGTTAGTTAAGTGACTTGCCCAAGGTCACAGGGCTAGGTTTTTTTTTTTTTTTGTGTGTGTGTGTGTGTGTGTGTGTGTGTGTGTGTTAAGTGTCTGAGGATGGATTTGAATTCAGGTCCTCCTGACTCCAGGGCCGGTGCTCTATTCACTGAGCCACCTAGCCACCCCTTTCATCATGTCTTGTGGCACAATCATGTTCCATTATATTCCTAGTCATTTGCCAATTAATGCACAGCCCCTTAGTTTCCAGTTCTTTGCCATTAACAAAAGAGCAGCCATAAATATTTTTGTAGGTGTGATCAGGCAACCCATTCTAAGAAGTCTTGGTCCTTAGCTTTGTCACCAGCTCAGAGGTAGATACAGAATTAGTTGAGTGACCTTCCTGAGATACCTGACCTCAATTTCCTGATCTCCAAAATGGAATAATTGGTTTAAAGATAACCTTTCCCTGCTCTAAAATTTGATGACTAAGATCTCGACCTTTCTGTAGAATCTAAAGCCGTATGACACAGGACAGTTTGTGGCACACACTGAATCATTGAGGCATACAATTTCCTGGATCTGAAGATCTGGCAGAGCCAAGCAATAATAATGAAGCTATATTCTAAGTGTTGGCTAATTTATGAAGGTTGTTTCAACAAAATCTCCTCTGGAATGATTTGAGGTTTTGGGTCACTCTCAGGTGACTCTGGTGAGGATTTTTTTTTTTAAGAGTGAGAAGGACAGAATTGTACCTACAGCAAAATGCCTAATGGATTTTAGAACAGGAAGTCACTTTAGAAGCTATTCTGTCTAATTCCTTTTAAAGATAAGGAAAATCTCTAAGCTTTAGGTTCAGAGGAAGCTTAGGAATAAGGTGGATAGAGATCCTACCCTGGAATCAGGAAAAACTGAGTTCAAATCCTGCCTCCAACACTTATTAGCTCTATGCTAGACCCTGTGTAAGTCACTTAATCTTTGTCTGCCTCAGTTTCCTTATCTGTAAAATGTCAACAATAATACCCTCTACCTCACAGGATGGTTATGAGAGTGAAATATTATTTGTAAAGCACTTTGCAAACTTTCAGACACCATACAAATGCATTGTTGTTTAGTCATTTTCAGTCATGTCTGGCTTTTCATGAACCCATTTCTGGTTCTCTTGGCAGAGATACTGGAGGGGTTTGCCATTTCCTTCTCCAGCTCATTTTACAGATGAGGAAACTGAGGCAAACAGAGTTAAGTGAGTTGGCTAGTCACACAGCTAAGTATCAGTAAGTATCCAAAGCTGGATTTGAATTCAGGTCCCTAGGACTCCAGGCCTGCCAGATTATGTTATCCCCTGTACCACTTAGATGTTTTATTCATTTGTTTTCTCATTAGTTTGTTTCTTAATTTGTTGTTCCTTCTTACTCATACAGTATTGTGATTTAGCTCTGATAGATATGCAAGTATGGATATGTGGAGGTATATGATAGATATGCAATCCATTTCAGGGAGGAAGAGAACTGCTCCCAGGGTGAAGATAAGTCTTGGAACTTGGGCGGTCCAAGATAAGAACTAACCTGTGTTAGCCACCACCCCTTGGGCCAATAGACCTAGGGCAGACTGATTAGTTATCCTAGTCCAATTCATCACCCCATCCATGGGAAGAGGGTCAGTGGAATTATATTCCAATTGGCAGTGATACAGAAGTAGAGAAATTCACTTATTTGAGAAAGATTACTGCACTACTGAGTGTGGGGTACTGGGGAGGCACAGAGTAGAGGTAAAACATAGGCCACATTCACCCTCATGAAATTTATAAACTCACTGGAGATTTAGATACAAATTGGTGATTATAAGTAGTTAGGCGGTCCTGGACTCAACAAGATCTGACTTCATATCCTACCTGAAACACTTAGAACCTCAGATATACCAACTGCAAAGTAGCTAGTGATTATAGTGTTTTAGAACAGGAAATCGAGTTAGAAGTCACTCAGTCCAAGTGACTCATTTTACAAATCAGAAAATTCTCTAAGCCAGGGGTGGGGAATTTGGGGCCTTAAGGTTACGTGTGGGCTGCTAGGTCCTATGTGTGACCCTTTAACTAAATCCAAGTGTTGCCCTTTAGGACCTAGAAGGTCACATGACCTGGAGGCTGCAGGTTCTCTACCTCTGCAAGCTTTAGGTTCAGAAGTAGTTAGGGGGTAAACTGGGTAGAGGCCCTGACCGGGAGTCAAGAAGACACAAGTAGCCCTCTAGTTCCTCAAGCATGGCTCTTTGACTGAATCCAAACTTCACTGAACAAAGCCCCTTGTACTGTAAAATTTGGACTCTGTCAAAGGGCCACACCTAAGGACCTAGAAGGCCACATGTGACCTCAAGGTAGGAGGTTCCCCATGCCTGCTCCAGACATTTGAGTGAGAGTTGAAGGATGAATGGATTTCAACAGACAAAGGTTAGAGCTTAGAGAACAGCATGAGACAAAGGTATGGATTTGGTTGAGTGCATTGACAGAGACTTGTCCAGTTTGAATGGAGTGTAAAAGGAATGAAGAGAAACATTTTAGATTAACTTGGAAAAAGAAGATACGACCAGATGTTAGAGAGTTTTGGGTGCCAGGCAGAGGAGTTTGAACTTCACAAGGTAGTAATGCTGATAGCTAATATTTACCTGGCCTTACTATGCCAGGCTCTGTGCTAAGCACTTTTCATCATCTCTTTCACAACAACCCTGGGAAGGAGGTGCGATTATTATCCCCATTTCACAAATGAGGAGACTGAGGCAGACTGAGATTAAGGGACTTGCCCAGAATTGCACAACTTGTAAGTATCTGAGGCAGGATTTCAACTCAGGGCTTCCTTACTCCAAACTCAGTGCCCTATCCACTGCATCAGCTGGCTGCCTCAAGTAGATAATATAGTCACTAAAAATTCTTTTTGAGCGAGAGGACTATGACCAGAATTATGTAGTTGTTGTTTAGTCCTGTCTGACTCTTTATGACTCCATTTGGAGTTTTCTTGGCACAGATATTGGAGTGGTTCACCATTTCCTTTTCTCTCTCTCTCTTTTTTTTTTTTTTGGAGGGGGGGCAGGCAGGGCAGTTAGGGTTAGGTGACTTGGTCAAGGTCACATGGCTAGTAAGTGTTAAATGTTTGAGGCTGGATTTGCCTAGCTGCCCCCACCATTTCCTTCTCTAACTCATTTTACAGATGAAAAAACTGAGGCAAACAGGGTGAAGTGACTTGCCCAGGGTCACACAACTAGTAAGTGTCTGAAGTTGGATTTGAACTTAGGTCTTTTTGACTGCAGGCTGGGCACTCTATCCATTGTACCACCTATCTGCCTGACTGGAGTTATGGGTAAAAGATTAATCTAAAGAAGTATAGGGGAGGCAGGGAAGATATGGGAGTGGAAGGTGGATTAGAGGTCAGAAGAACTACCTATTAAAAGGCTACTGTTATAGGATAGGTAGGTGATATAGAAGGTCTGTAGTATGGTGATGGCAGTGAGAATACAGAGAACCAAGGTGGAATTCAATGTCCTTGGTAAACTGATTGAATGTCAGAAGTGAGGGAGAGGGAAACGTGGAAGATAAGCTCACAGTCCTCAAATTAGCTTACTGGTAAAGTAGAAATCAACCCCTCACATGCTGGCACAACACTCCCATTCAGAGGGGTTCACTTAGATAGCACCTTTGGGGCTGGAGTCCAGCCTTAGGTTAAGAAAATTTGGTTTAGATTCTTTGAGACTTTGAGATAGACCAAGACAATTCTAAAAGACTCATAATGGAAAATGCTATCCACATCCAGCAAGTTATACATAATAGAGTTGTTGTTTCATGTGCAATTATTTTTTTTTTATTATACTATGTTATGGACATGCTTGTTTTATTCTATATTGTCATGCTTCTGTATTCTTCATATTCTTAATCATTCCCCAATTTATAAGCATCTATTTGGTTTCTAGTTCCTTGTTATCCCACCAAAAAAGCACTGTTAATGAATATTTTAGTATATATAGGGCCTTTTTTATGTCTATTAGAAATTTCAGGATAACTTGACTAGGCTCGTGTATATACTTTGTTGCTAATGATCAAAATTAACCTTGTGGAGCATTGGAAGGTGAGGAGGGAATTCCAAAATGTCTGCCCTAAAAGAGGGGTTGTCTGGCATGTGTTCCCAAGGAAGGAGGCCTTTCTTGGGCATTGGGAGACTAAGATTTCTTTCTGGAACTCCTTTAATTTAGTTACACCATACAGTCCTCTTCACTTTCCTTCATCTTTGCTGGGTCAGAAATAGTAACTTAGGTTGGATCTTATGTGGTGGGAAATGGTGTGAGTCTGGTTTAATTGTAATGAGCTTGTAAGGTTCCCTTTTCCAATTATGCTGAAAGTAAATAGATTCCATCGTCTAGAGGTGAGACGGCAATAAATGAGATTTCATAGGAAGACATAGGAGACACATAGGAAATCTCATTAATTAATTAATTAAATTAAATTAATCTCATTAATATGGAAAACAGTCCCCAATAGCTTATGAAAGCTTTTGTTCCATATGAAATTGTCATGGCTAAAATTTATGCTATTAAATAAAATGTTGAAAATTTCATTCATTTCATTTCTTGAAAATATGCATAGTTAATGATATTTCCTATGTGTCCAGACTTTAGGAACACCCTGTAGACAGTAGATGCCATGGGCTTTGCTGGTGCCTGGGGGATTTGTGGTTCTCAAGTTTGACGTATCATATGACTTGTCAAGCCAGGGGAAAGAGGAAGTTAAAACTGAAGACTCAGACCTTTCTAAAAACCTCTTCTCCCCCCGGGAAACTCAACCAGTCTGTTGTCTGACTTTTTTCTAGCTGGTGCCATGGGGCTTCCCGTCTTGTTCAGCTGCATCCTGATGGTGCTTTTTGCAGGTATGTGAGGGGTGGTTGGCATGATCCACATATAGGAGGGCTTTGGGGCTTTGTTTGCTCCCCATGCTTCTTGGATTTCAGTAAATCTCCTACCTGTTGTTCGGTACTAAAGGAAAATAAATGATAATTTCACTCGAGAAATGTAATACAAATACAAATTAATTTTTCATAAAGAAAGCTTTATTTGTCATTTACCATTATTAATATCACAGAGTTGTTAAATTATTAGAATACAGCCAAGTAAATTGGTGAGATCTGATTCTGTTTCATATCAACAAATAGTTTCATTTTTTTCTTTTTGAAAAAGCTATTTACATATCATTTTAAACCTCCAGTTTGCTTCTTGCTTTGAATTTAATGAGATCAGAGACAGATAAGTTGTTTTAAATGGGAGTAATTCTATTTGGAATGTTTTAATAGGATAATATAGTTATTTAAAAACTATTCCACTCTGCTCCCTTGATAAGCTTCATGTAAAGGGCATGTGAAACTCAGTTTGGAAACCTCTGATCTACAAGGAGGACACTTGTAGATGGTGGAATAAGGACAGGAAAGAGGTGTTTGATTTGGCAAACCCAGAGCCTAGTTCACATTAGAGGGCATGGGAAATGGAGTGGAGACGAATGACCAGATAATAAGCTGGGAACCAAGCTGAGGTCAAATGATATCTGTGAATGGAGGAAGAAAATTGCTCTTTACTTAGGATTAAAGAATGACAGATTTAGATCTAGAAGGGACCTCAGACCATCTAGTGCAGCTTCCTCATTTTCCAGGTGGGGAAACTGTGAACCATGGTAGTGAAATGACTTACCCAAGGTCATAGAGGTGGTGAGTCTCAGAGATGAGATTTGAACAGAGATCCTCTGCCTTTAAATCTAGTGCCATTTGTCAGGGTACTGCCAGAATACATCCTACCGTACATCCTACTGAGTGTAACAGGTGAGCCATCAACAATCCTGCCTTTAAGCTGCTTGAATTGGTTTGGTCTATCTGTCTGTTTGTTCTATCTCTCTGTTCTGTCTGTGTCTGTTCTGTCTGTCTATTTCTTCTGTCTATCTCTTCTGCCTGTCTGTTCTGCCTATCTATTCTGTCTATCTGTTTATCTATCTGTCTGTTCTATCTCCTGGATGCCTAGCTTGTAATCTGGAGGGACCTGTAAAGTTTGACACTTAGCCTTGTTCTGTGAGGCAAGTCACTTAACTGAACTTCATTTCCATATCTGGAAAATGGAAATACTTTCACCCCTTACTTCACAGGAAATTTTTTTTGGTAAACTTCAACATTCCATGGAAATGTAAACATTCTCATTTCTTCCTTAATACATTAAACAAACATAATTTATTCCAGGGGACTGTTCTTTTTTTACTGCACAATTTAGCCCTTTATTATTGAACAATTTTTTCTCTAATTATTTATATGTTTTGAAAGTTTATACTTATATAGATAGAAGTTGATGGAATTGAATGCTGTCTGGTGCCTTGAACAAGGTTGGGTACACTGTGTATGCAACCCTTTTTATTAATTGATTTCATTTTATTTTTTTAATAATATTTTATTTTCTCCCTGTTACATGAAAAAATAATTTTCAAAATTTTGAGTTTCAAATTCTTTCCCTCCCTTTCTTTTCTCCACCTCCCCTGCCTCCCCAAAGATGGCAAGTAACTTGATACAGGTTATACATGTGCAACCATGCAAAACATTTTCAGATTAATCATGTTGTAGAAGAAAACAGAGACAAACACCCTCTCCCACAAAAAATAAAGTGAAAAATAGTATGCTTTGATATGCATTGAGATTACATCAGCTCTTTCTCTGAAAGTGGATAGTATTTTTTATCATGAACCTTTTGGAATTGTCTTAGATCATTGTGTTACTGAGAAGAGCTAAGTCATTCACAGTTGATCATTGTACAATTTTACTGTTACTGTATAAGTATTTTCCTGGTTCTACTCACTTTATTTTGCATCAGTTCATATAAATCTTTCCAGGTTTTTCCTGAAATCATCCTGCTTGTCATTTCTTACAACACTCCATTACATCCATTACATTTTATGTTACACTATTCCATTGCAATCACATACCACAACTTGTTCAGCCATTTCCCAATTGTTGGGCATCCATCTCTTCAATTTCTAGTTCTTTGGTACCATAAAAAGAGCTGCTATAAATATTTTTGTACAAATCAATCTTTTCCCTTTAGGATACAGACCTAGGAATGGTTTTGCTGGGTCAAAGGGTATGCACAAATTTGTAATTCTTTGGGCACAATTTGAAATTTCTCCCCAGAATGGTTCATAATTACACCAACAATGCATTAGTGTCCCAATTTTCCCACATGCCTTCAACATTTATCATTTTCCTTTTCTGTCATATTAGCCTGTCATACATATGAGGTGGTACCTCAGAGTTGTCTTAATTTGTATTCCTCTAATCAACAATGATTCAGAACGTTTTTCATATGACTATAGATAGCTTTGATTTCTTCTTCTGAAAATTGCCTGTTCATAGCTGTTGACTATTTATCAACTGGGGAATCAACTTGTATGCTTATAAATTTGACTCAGTTCTCTATATATTTGAAAAATAAGGCCTTTATCAGGGACACCTGATGTAAATTTTTTCCCTAGCTTGCTGCTTTTCTTCTAATCTTGGTTGCATTTATTTTGTTTGTGCAATAAACCTTTTAATTTAATTATTGACTTCTGAAGGTTTTAGGACATATCTCTGTCCTTACTCCAATAATCTTTACAGCTTGAAAAGAGTGGACCCTTAGGGCTTCATGTGAAAATATCTTTTTTGTTATACATAATTTTAAAGTATATTTATTTTTTTTAAAGCATAATGTAGGAGTCTGGGGTAGGAGTCTAGGAATCAGAAACCTTGGATTTGAAGGACAATTAAAACACTTAACTAACCTTTGGACCTTCTGGCAAGTCCCTTAATTTCTTAATTTCAGTTTCTTTCTGTAAAATGGAGATAAATAATATTCTAACCCACTAGTTCAGAGGTAATTCACATCAATTCAATTCAGTAATTGAAAATTATGCACCATTATTAGGTGCTGAAGATACAAAGAAGGTGAAAACATCTCTGTCCTCAAGGACTTTACATTCTACAGGAAAGCCCTTTGGAAATTGTCAAGCTAATGTCCAACAATAGAAATGTGAGTTCTTATTAAGGCAGCAAGGTGGTGTCATGGTGCACAGAGTGCTGGACCTAGGATCAGGAAGACTTCATCTTCCTAAGTTCATATCTGTGATCCTAGGCAAGCCACTTAACTTTGTTTGCCTTAGTTTCCTCATCTGTAGAATAAGCTAGAGAAGGAAATGGCAAACCACTCCAGTATCTTTGCCAGGAAAATGCCAAATGGGGTCATAAAGAGTCAGACATGACTGAAAACAACTAAATATAAAATTATAATTATAATATCTTTTTCTTGTAAGAGGCAGCTTGATGTAATGAATAGAGAGCCAGCCTCAGAGAAAGGAAAACCTAGTCCCATCTTTGACATGTACTGGTTGTATGGTTTTGGGTAAGTCATGTCATGTTACTTCTTGGTGATATCAAACTCATAAGGAAAAATATACTAGGGGCAGCTAGGTAGCATGGTCATGTCCTGGAGGGGTCTGAGGAGTCAGGAGAACTGGAGTTAAAATCTGGTCTTAGACCCTTACTAACTGTGTGGCCTTTTACATCACTTAACACCAATTGCCCCCCCCCCCCAAAAAAAAAAGAAAGAAAATGTATTAGACTTTACATAAGGATCCTTGTGGGCTAAATATTAAATTTGAAAACCACATATTAACATTATCTGTGTTCTGTCACATTTTTACTTATTTTGTTAAATATTTCCCAACTATATTTTCAATCTGGATATATTAAGCTCTGGAATGTGGTGGAGTGGCAATGCAGAAGAGGCAGGCCTTCTGATTGATACCTCTGCTCTCTGGGCAACTCTCTGAGACCAGAAGGTGCTAACTTACCATGGTTGAGCCAGTTTCCTCGTTGGAACTTCCTCATACAATTGAAAATCACATTGAAATTCTTAGCCCTTTCTCTACACTCTACAAAGTGCCTTATTCCTCTTCATTTCCCACCATGCTCATACTTTCCCACTTAAAAAAAAATTGCCAGCATTTATGTAGCTCTTTAGGGTTTGTGTAATGCTTTACATTAGTTACCTTATTTGATTCTAATAATCCTGTGAAGTAGGTGCTGTTATTATACCCATTTAACAAGATGAAGGGAATGGGGGTTGAGGTAACCTAAGTGATTTGCCCAGGGACACAGAACTAGTATCGGAGACAGGCTTGACCTCTTCTTACTGACAGCCATTCTAGCCACTACCTTAATCGTCTATTTTCTAACCTCCATCCTTTTCTCTTTGCCAGCAGGTCCTTCTTTGTCTGAACAGACTGTGACAGGAATTGTGGGTCAATCTGTCACTTTGCCCTGCACCTATTCAGTGCACAATGGTGTCACATCCATGTGTTGGGGTCGAGGATGGTGTCCTCTGAATGGGTGCTCAAATGAAATCATCTGGACAGATGGAAACAAGATAACCTTTCAGCATTCCAACCGATACCACTTAAAGGAGAACCTTTCTCAAGGGATTGTGTCTTTGACGATAGGGAATCTGACAGAGGCAGATGAGGGGATATATTGCTGCCGGGTGGAAATTTCTGGTTGGTTTAATGACCAAAAAGTCACAGTGAAACTGAATGTTGAACAAGGTGAGCCTTTCTCTTTTCCTTCAAATGAGATATATTTGTAAAATACTTAGCCCAGTGCCTGGTACATGGTAAATGTTACATAAATGCTTAATTTCTTCCACTCCCTTCCTTTACTCTTTGAAAAATCTTCCTAAGGGAAGCTTCGTCAAAGGAACTTCTTTTAGGTTTTACTGATCTCAATTTCCTATTTGGATTATCTGAGGCTTCTGTATGGAAGCTGGCATTCACATGCCTCTGTCCAACTCTTGTTTTTTATTTCCTCATGAGAATGGTGCTAGGATGATTCTGGTTTGTAGAGAGATGTTCAGAAGATCCATTGAAAATGGTATGCCTTTGTCACATCTTACTGTCATAACCAGTAAAAAGGATAATGAATTTTGGAAAGGATCTGGGCTGTCATCCTGACTCTGCTTGTCCTGGGACTTTGGGCCCACAGGTGGCAGAACTAGAATGATAATTGGAACCATCTCTGGGCCCAAGCTTCCTCATCTGCAAAGTAAAGATGTTAGTTAGATGCTCATTATAAAGTTATTTTTCAAGTCTAAACCAATAATTTTGTGACCTTCTCATCTGGCCCTTGCTAGACAGACCAAACAGTTCATTCCCATGCTGAGATAATGTTAAAGTATCCCAGATGGAGTTGAAGAGATTCATTGCAATTAAGCAGTTCAAAAAACATTTATCAAGCCCTGTAAGTAAAAGATACAGATAGATGTGGGAGAATAAATATGTCAATCCTGTCTTCAAAGAACTTAACTTTTACTGCATGGTTCTCTAAAGTTACTTGGTGTCTGACGTCATCTTCCGCAAAGGACAGTTTCATTTATAGAAGGCCTGAGTCACAGTCACAGTAATGCTTCATTATGCACAACCTAACAAGAGTGAGACCTCAAACTCTGAACTCCACCCTTTTGCTTATTCTTGATTTTTTTTTTTTTTTTAAGGAGGATAGGGATTTGGGTTGTGAACTTTTCATTGCAGTGCCCCTCAAATGGCTGACTCTGAGGAAGCCATATCTGAGAATGGGAGAGATGCCAAGAGCAAGTGGGCTTAGAAGAAAGTGTTAGAGGGTAGATGCTCCACTCATTGAGTAGAGACAATCATTCTGTTGTACAAGAGTGAAGGAAAGAAACAAATATTAAGCACCTACTAGGTGCCAGACCCTAGCACTGTACCACCCAGCCCCTTCTGCAATGAGATCATAGAAAAATGATTCCAAACTCAGCTCAAGTGCCATCTTTTTCATGAAGATTTTGGTCACTTGAGTACCCCTCTCCAAACTACCTTAAAGTCAACATAAAGTCCTTGAGGGCAAGGGCGCCTCCATTTCTGTCTTGGTGGCCCCTCTGATTAGCATGGTGCCTAGAACAATGTAAGAGCTTAAAAGACTGTTGTATGGATTGAATGATTCCTACCTTCTTGGAGTAATGACACTTCCCATGCAGATTTTGTTTTTGCTTTCTTCCTTTCCCACCTCTGTGGAAAATGCTGCATGGTCCTCATTTATTTATTTTTTTCATTCATTTTATTGATTCATTCATTGGGAGGAGACATTGGGGTTAAGTGACTTGCCTGGGGTCACACCGCTAGTAAGTCTCAAAGGCTGGATTTGAACTCGGGTCCTCCTGACTTCAGGACCCATGCTCTATCTACTGTGCCACCTATGTGTCCTGATGCATGGTGTTTCTGTTAGCTATTATAATTCAGATGAATAAATATTACTGTTTTGAAAAACTGAAGATAATTCCATAACACTCTTTAAATAACTAGATATTCTCAAGGATGATGTCACTAAATTAGTATTGGGGAATTCTTGTAGTCAGAGTTTTAGGTAGGGGATATAAGAATGAAAATCAAGTTTTGAAGTCTTGGGTCAGGCATATATATATTCTAGGTCATGTTCTAGAGAGGCTGAATCAATGAGGCAGATAATTTTTAAATCTCTTATTAAATACAAATACTCAGTAAAGATATAGAGGTATAACTCTCCAGATCCCCTTAGGGAGTCACTTAGGTCAGTGGCATCCCATTTGGGCCCAAGGCCCACCATAGTATTTGAGGTATCTCAGGATTTTGAGCTCCAAGGATCCTCAGGTCATCCCATCTAACCTTTATAGATGAGGAGGATGAACAAACTGAGTCCCAGGGAGAGGGTAAGTGACAATTGCTGAGGCATCACAGACCTGAGATTAGAACCTGCAAAACTGGTGCTCTTTAGCCTTAGACCCCTGCTTAACCCATTAACCAAATCCAATGGATTTTGCTGGCCCTCCCAACATTTGCTCATTTCCTTGCACTTTTTTGTCTGTTAGACTTATTCCCCTCATCTGCCCTCTCTTATTGTTGTTCCCATAGCCTATCCAAGGTCTCAGGTCACTCCTTCTGGTTGGGCCAGAAAGTTAAAAGCTTTTGAGTTATTTCAGGTTTTATTCCTTTTGTTGTTACTGTTGTTCTTATCTTGGCCCTTTGGAGCTAAATCTGAGATGAAGGTAGATGGGCAGTATCTTTCATCTAATCTCTAAGAAAAATTAGATGCCTCATGGACAGACATTTCTAAGTCCATTACCCACCATCCAAATGGCCCAATTTATTTTTATGGAGGTTTGGAATCAGGGTATCCAGAGTTTAAGCACAATGACTTGCATCTAGAAGGTGTTTGATAAATACTTGTTGAAATGAAATGGGATCTTTTGAGAAGAAAGAAGCAAGCAAGTCTAGTGGAAAGAGAGCACTGAACTGAGAGTCAGGAAACCAGGCTATCTTGGGAAATGTTTAACAGGTGGTTTTCCACTGAGACACACTTTTAAGTTTAATCTTCATTCTTAAGATTTTCTTCATCACTTTCTTAAGACAATCAATAAAATAATAACTCAAGCCCTGATTTAAAATATCTGCTAATTTCCAAGGTGCAGATGCTCACACTGAAAATTTAACAACCAGCTCTCTGGTTCAAGCTTTCTCTCACACCCCCTTATCTGAGTCAGGGCTCTGGGTTTTTACCTTGGGCAAAATACTTAAATCTTTACCCACAGCATTCCCAAATGTTGACAAAGCATATAGAGCCCTGGGTCTGGGGTCAAGAAGATCTGAATTCAAATCCAGCCTCAGACACTTTCTAGCTGTGTGATCTTGGGCAAGTCACAACCTCTGTCTGCCTCAGTTTCTTCACTTGAAAATGGGAATAATAAGAGTGACTCTCTCCCAGGGTTGTGAGGCAGTTAGATGGTACCACCATGCTAGATAGAGCACTGAGCCTGGAGTCAGGAAGACCCGAGTTCTAATTTGATTTCAGACACACTAGCTGTGTGAAGTACATAGCACTGGACCTGGAGTCTGGAAGACCTGAATTCAAATGTGGCCACAGATACTTACTAGCTTGGTGTCATTGGGCAAGTCACTTAACTCTGTTTCCTCAGTTTCCTATCTGTAAAATGGTGACAAATAGGTAAAACCTGTCTCCCAGTATGGTTGTAAGGATTAAAAAAGATATTCGTAAAGTGATTTGCAAACCTTAAAGCAATATTTAAGTTCTAGCTATTATATCTGTCAAGTAGGCATCATAATCTCTGACTTACCTCTTGAGTATAAATGAGACATAAAGTTCTTTGGAAATAGCTATGCAAATAAAGGGTGACAGTTATTTCTTTTTCCTCATAAATAAGCCTAGAGGAAGCCATCACTTTCTCATTAACTGTTCCTTGATGATGACCCATGAAATAGATTTGTGTGGACCTTATATAAATTCTCACCCTGAATTTTACTCTTACTAAAAGAGAGATAAATTCTAGAATCATAAGGATTTTAGAATTGGAAAGTAAGTTCAGGTTGGAAGAGAATTCAGTGGCCATTAAAATCCAAACCACATCTGATTGGGAATCTCTTCACCAACATCTCTGACAGGTAGTCCTTCAGACTTTGCTTGAAGATATCCAGTTAGAGGAAGTCATTCTCTTCTAAAGCATGCCATTCTACTTTGAGATAGCTCTAATTGTGAACAGCTAGCATTTATTTAGCACTTTCAGATTTGCAAAACCCTTTAAGAATATTATTTCATTTGATTCTCACAGTAACCCTGTGAGATAGGTATTAGTATTCTCCTCATTTTATAGATGAAGAAATTCAGGTAGAGAGATGTTGAGTGACTTGACCAGGGTTACACAGCCAATAAGCTCTTGAGGCTGAGTTTGAACCTAGGTCTTCTTCCTGAGTCCAGGTCTAGCACTCTATCCACTGGGTCACCTAGCTACCTCTAAGGAAGTTTCCCCCCCCCCCCTCTTCTAAGGAAGCTTTTCTTTATATAAATCTGCCCTTTACAAATACGATCTGTTACTCCTAGGTCTACTCTCTGTGGCCATAAATGAGAAATGTCCTTGTCATTTCATAGATATGGTGGAGAATTTGTGCCTCAGATAAGAGAAATGACTTAGGAATGGATATTCCTAAAAGTACAAGAATTGTCATTTGGCATGCATTCTATATTCAAGTTTAATGATCTTTCCACTATGTATACTCCCTCAACTTCTGTTTGTCAGTCATTTCCCATAATGTTCCCCAACGCATGGTTTTTTCTTGTTTCTCTATGGCTTCATCTTGTCTTCAAAGTTTATTTCTAATACGAGCCAGCATTTTTACTGCTCTAACCTCTACTTCTTCTTGTCTGATGTTGACAACCACCTAGGTCAGAGGATTTTTCATGGGAGAGAGAAGAGAGAGCTCTCTGAGCTTTAAGATTAGAAATGGAATAAAGAAGAATGGGAGCTGATTTTTAAAAAGTGATTCCTGTAAAATAGACTTCTAAAGACTAGTAAGAATCTGACGCCCATTCTTTAGCCTGCTACATGGAGACAAGAAATCATGTTGCCAGGACTACCTTCAGAGAAGAGAATGTATTTTCAATGAGATAAAATAGATTTTAAGCAAAGGAAATAAATCTGAACAAGTCTTTAGTAGGATCAACTAAGGCAGACCCCTCCTTTTCTATTTTCTTACTATAGAACCTGAGTCATTGGTGATGGAGTGATTAGATCCCAATACCCTTTATCCATTTAAGTAGCACCCACAAGTGGCAAAGATAAGTGATTTCATTTGGACAGGTGAAAATTGTATTGAAAAGACCCTTGGGGCCCTTTGTGGGGGAATGCACTGGTAGTCCCTGCTATGGGGAGCCTGAGGCTGGGGTGTCCCTTTGGTTCAGAAGTTCTAAGATACAATGATCTAAAGCTGATGGGAAGTCTGCACTATACATCTGGCACCAATATAGTGAGTCCAACAGTAGGGAACCACCCTTCCTGCCTAAGGAAGGGTGAGTCATTCCAGGTTGGAATGGAGCAGGTTAAAATTATTGTGATAATCAGTATTGGAATTGGGCCCATGAGTGAACTTCCTCCACACTTCAAGTCTGGGTGAGATAGGGAGACCTAGTCTTCCCCCACCAAAGAAAAGAAGGACATGGGGATAATATAAAGAAATTTAGCATTATCTCCTGTTTTTCTAAAGTGGAAATTCTTAATTTATTTTAAAGTTCTGTTTAACTTTGCAATTCCAGTCATATGGCTCATACTTTAAATTCTCTTTTAGACATCCCTCTAATGAAAGTTTAGATTTAAGATAAGAGGGAAGATAGTCTCATTTCACTGTTGGGGAAATAGCTTGTCTCTATTTAGACAAATTATAGGATTAAGAATCTGCTAAACCTGACTTTTAATATCGATCTCAAAACCCTTTATAAAAGACCTTTGACCACTTAGGAATAAATCATAGAATTCTGGGGGGATCAGAGGTTTTTCAAACTGTTAACCTTCATAATCTAAGGGAATATTTTTCCATTGACTATCTGTTTGACCCACTTAACTTCCTGAAGAACTGGGATTTGTTTAGAAGGAAGTGTAGACAAGCAGGATGGGCTTTACAATCATGTATGAAATTTATTATACACTTTAAAAAATAAGCAATATGAAATGGAGATCCATGGTACATATATATGATTATTTTAAGTTCAGGATAAATTTTTTTTTGAGATTCAGAAATTTTTTTTAAAGCAATTGGGGTTAAATAATTTTCTCAAGGTTACATAGCCAGTCATTATCTATGTGTGGGTGCTCATTTTCTGAGGCTAGAACCAATCCTGGGTTCTCCCGTCTCTGGGGCCGGCGCTCTTACTCACTGAGCCACCTAGCCACCCCTATGTCTTAGTTTCTTTAAAAAATAATTTTTATTTATTTCTTTATATTTTCTCAACTATATGTACACTTTTTAATTTATTTAAAATTTTTTTTGTGTCCCAAATTCTCTCCCTTTCCCCCTCCCCCACTCCTTGAAAAGGCAAGTAATGTGATATTGATTATACATAATAAGTCATGCAAAACATGCTTAAATATGTACTCAGTTCATCAGTTTTCTTTATGTCTTGGCTTCTTAATAGTTGTCTGGATCTGTGATTTCTTTGTATTGTTGCAGATTAGAGAAAATATTTTTCTTTTAGGGTCTGTGGAACTCCAAGGAGTCTGTGGAGAGATTTCAGGGTGTCTATGAACTTGAATGGGAATATACATACATACATACATACATATATACATATATGTGTATGTGTATATAAATATATATGTATATATATTTATTTATTTCAATATAGTTTCCCTGATTGGAATTTTGGCCACTATATGATGCAGTAGATACAGTGCGCCTGCTGCCTGCAGTCAGGCTCATCTTCCTGTGTTCAAATCTGGCCTCAGACACTTACTAACTGTGTGACCCTGGGCAAGTCATTTAACCCTGTTTGCTTTAGTTCCTCATCTGTAAAATGAGTTGGAGAAGGAAATGGCATTTTGTGCCTTTAGAAACATCATTCTGGTAACGTATCCTTGGATTTCTCTAGACCACCAAAGTATATGTGTGAGATTTGTGACACCAAAATGGTTACCATCTCCTTTTAAGGCATTTCCTGGGGCACTGAGAGTGACTTGCTCAAGGTTACATACATCCTGTATGTGTCAGGGACAGCTTTTTAGGCCAGATCTCCCTTACTTCAAGTTTACTTTCAGTCCAACATTCTATGTTTCCTCTCAGTTTGGCTTATAGAAGTATGAATTATCATTTTTTTAAGGTGCCTATGAACCAGGGATCTGAACCCAGTAGAAGGTTTACTGATTTTTTTTTTTAATAATGATGGCCAGACTTCTCAGTATTTAATTATTCATACATTACATGAAATTTAATGTAGAATTTGGAGAAGTCAGTGTCATTCTTTGAAGATCATGAGAGGGAAGATAAGCAAGGGCTTCTGCAACCATGTATCTTTAGCAATTTTCTCACAACCTTATTCTGATCCTTGCTTGCTTTCTGGAGGAAGTAAACTTGGAGCCGACATTTGTTAGAGGAAGAAGGTACTGGGACAGATGTGTGATTGTTGTAGGCACAAGAAAGAAGGGGGAAGATATAAAGTGGGGAAGGAACTAAGAGATCAAGAAGATCTTTTGCAAAGTCATGAATTGGGCATTGAGACCAGAGTCAATTGACTTATGTGGTATTTTCAGTTTTCATTGCTCTAGGAAAAGCTGCCTCTCAATAGAAGGCAGAAGAAGCAGGCTTTAGCTTAATTAATCCTTGTCTTTAATGTTTATTCTAACACTAGCCAGTACTGTTACTGCTCTAACAACCTTCGCTTCCACTCACCCAATGCTGACAACCCTAACATCTTCCACTTCTACTCATCCAGTGTTGACAACCACCGAGGATCAAAACTCAGGTAATGTTCCTGTGTTTCTAATCAGGAGATTTTTGCTGAAAGACAGAAGACTTTCTGTACAGGAGCAATGTATGGCCTAGTGCAACTGAGATTTGAAATGGAATGAAGTAGATTGGAAACTGATTGAAAATGTGATTTCTCTATAATGGGTTTCCAAAGGGTAATAAGAATATGGCAGCCATAGTTCTGAAGGCCCTCTAGATGGAGCACCTCAAATTGAAACAACACGTTGTCATGTAGTTAGGACTTCTTTAGGGGAATAGCAGAGAGAAGAAAAACCATACTACCTGCTATCTGTTTTAGGTATAAACCTTCCAGAAATAAGAATAGTACTATTAATTACTAAATATTAATGTCTAAGCCATTTCTGGTTTAGGGAGAGATGTCCAAACTGGCATAGTTCCCCTATGTCCTCTGATGTCACCCCTCCCCCAAGACAATGTGAGGCAACACTTATAGGCATACTGAACAATGAAAGGATTGTAATATGTTGAAATAGTTTTGAAATCTCTGCCTCCTGGCTTCCCTGGCTTCCTTCAGTCTCAGCTAAAATCCCATTTACAAGAAGCCTTTTCTCATTCCCCTGATTGCTAGTGCCTTCCTTCTGTAAATTATCTCCAATATATCCTTTATTTATCTTGCTTCTATTTGCAGTTGTATCTCCCTTAGGCTGAGACCTTTTCCGGGCAAAGTCTGTGTTTTTTTTTTTCTTTTTCTTTCCCTTTGTATCCTTAGGCCTTAAATGGGTTCCTGAATAAATGCCTGTTGACTGTGTGACTGAGCTGGTTAACATTCCAAAATTGTAGACACTCTCTCTTCTGGGACCACAATCTTCTGGGATTCAAAGGGTCTCTTCCCTGTGATCAATATCACTTCTGAATAATAGAAGAGAGCTCTTTCTTTTGAATGGAATAAAGGCCAACTTCCTTTGGTGTTTCCTTGGCTACTTCCTCTGGGCTGGGGAGTGACTGAACTGAAAGAAGATGCACTGGAAGACTTCTCTGTTGGAACTTGAGTTTCTACTCTTGATCCATTTCCATTTCCTCATAAACAGCCCACACCCCCTTTCCTCAACCTTTTTTTTAGTACATATATGAAAAGGTCTTTTAGAATAGAGAAATATTATTTCTTAAAATTTCCTATTGAACTAAAAAGGAGGTTTTTAATATGCTTCCACATGGTGAAAGAGGAATTAATCAAACTTAGAGTGAAGGGAGCCAATCAAAGTGAAAGCCAAGCTATGCCCAGGATACAGAGAAGGGAATAGGTTATGTCAAGTATGGCAAGGAAAGAGACATGAGGAAAAAGAAAGATAATTGAGGGAGGGGTGGAGGAGAAGGCAAATTAGAGAAAGGGAAGTAATAACCAGAGTGGAAAAAAACAAAAGATACGTAAGGAGCTCACTTCCGGTGAATTCTCCCAGGGGTAAAGAGGAAGAAAAGGAGGGCACATAGGACAGTGCAAAGAAGATTGATTCTTGGGTTTAATGAGATACTGTTTGTAAAGCATTTAGCACATTTAGCTTGGCACACTGGTGTTTATACCTTACCTCCCTTAGAGTATTGGGGTTCAAATACTTATTTTGCTCCTGCCTTCCCATGTAGCCCTAGTCACTTAACCTTTCTGGGCCTCTATTTTCAAATCCCTAAAATGAGGGAGCTGGAGAGTCACGGTCAACAAAGAAAGTTTCTTGAGAGTAGAAAGACCAGGCCCACGAATACGGTGGTCATTTGCCACCTGGAAGGAGGGGGGGCGGTGGGGAAATTGAATTTTCAAAGGGGTACAGGGAGGAGGAAAGGAGGGATGGGCATCAATATATGACTTAAACAGGAACAGAGAAAGAAAGATGATGTTGATGCAAACCCTTGCTCTTTGGCTTTGGAGAGTTCTTGTCTGAAAGGAAAAGTCACATCTGAGCATTATAGAGGAAAAGATTAACAAGGAAGAAGACCTTCCTGGATGGGCCCCAAAAGAGATGATCTAAAAGAAAGGACAGAGTATGTGCTAGTTAATAGAACTTGTGAAGTTTAGGAAAGAGAAAAGGTCATAATTTCTTGGGTGATGGAGAGTATGAGGTGGGGGAGACAGATACTAGTGGCTTTGGGGAAAATGGAAAGGACAAATTTGGGAGACATTCCTAGGGCTATAACAATGTTCTCTGATAGACTGTTTCTTTTGTTCTGGTAGTTTCTTCTACTCCCGTTTTGGACATAGTGACAACCAGACCCTCAGAAACATCAGATGGAAAAATCTGGACACAGCCTAATATCCCAATTGGTAATGATTTCTCCCTTTATGTTATTCACATAAAACAAGATAAACCATGGTTTGTCTGAACACATATGCAGAACTCAACTGCTAATGTGTAGGTACATATCATGTGAATGGTTCCATTCACATAAATTTGGATTATCCTGAAGTAGATAATACACTTGAAAGTTTTGCTATGTAGCCTAAATTTGCACGTCCATCTATTTATGTTACATCTACAAAAAGTGAGGTGGCTATATGGTCCACATGTATGTAAGACTTCTTACATGCTAGAGTTGCTAAATTGTATAGGGAAAAGGAAGCCTTGTGGTGTCTTAGCAAATATGCCTGGAATCCCTTCCTTTCTGGGAAATGATCCCAATTAAAGGGATAAAGACTGGAACTGTGATCTCGCCATTATAGGAAGGGAATGGAACACAAATTTATATAGTGCCTACTCTAGTTATCAGGAATTCCTTGGTGAGGAAACTTCTGGAAAAGTTGACATCTTTTCTGCAGGTAGCTAAGTGGTCTAATGGATAGAGTACTGGGCCTGTGGCTGGGAAGACTTGTCTTTTTGAGTCCAAATATGGTCTCAGACACTTACAAGTTGTGTGACCCTGGGTTTAACCCTGTTTGCCAGTGGTTTGTGGCTGCCAAGAAGACCCTAAATGGGGTCTTGAAGAGTAAAATACAATCAAACAACTAAACAAAAACAAAGACAACAACAAATCTGTATAGCTTATAGGTTTAGGGAGTTATTGAGAGCACTGAGAGATTAAGTTGAGGCTGGAGGTACAGAGCTAGCATGTGTTATAAAACCAGGTTGTCTTAAGATTTGGAATTAGTTTTGTCCTCTACACTATTCTACCCATCTCTGTTCAATTAAAAGGGCCCTAAACTAAAAACATACAGAACTTTCTTCAATCAAAACAATTGAAATGGCATTTTGTTTTGGACATTTGAACCTAATTCCTCCTGACATGAGTACAAAATAGTCTCATGGAAATGGGTTAAACAACAGCATAGAAAGTAACAGTAGCCCTTAGAATGCAATGTTGTTGGGGGCAGCTAGGTGGAACAGTGGCCCTGGGATCAGAAAGACCTGAGTTCAAATTTGACCTCAGACACTTGACATTTATTAGTTGTGTGACCCTGGGCAAGTCACTTAACTCTGTTTGCTTCCTCCCTCCCCCGCAAAAAAAGAATTCAATGTTGTTGAGAGGACAAATGTGGGATCAAGATGGTGGACATCATTCTCTAAAATCTGTTGGGGGGGAAAAAGTTGTCTTGTTGAAGACAGGATCATAGATTTAAAGTTAGAAGGCCACTTTCTAACTTTATGAAAACCCACAGAAGCTGCCTGAAGTTACAAAGGTCATAGCTGAGATCCGAGTCCAGGTTCTTTGACTTCCAAACTAGTGTTGTTTCCTTTGGGCCATGGTGCTTCTCTAAGACAGATGATGTATTTGAATCACTATTATAGTCAATGGCTCAAGGACAAGTTCTTACTAAACTATGCTTCAGTTGACTATAAAACTCCAGACTATAAGAGACCTTAGAGATCATCTGGCTTAACCCTCTCACTTCACACAGGAAGAAACTGGCCAGAGAGATGAAAAATCAGAGAGTTTGTTAATGGCAGAATTAGAATTAGCACTAGATTATAGCATTCAAGTTTCATTAGACTCCATGGAGCACTAGGCACAAGACAGGTAGAAACTTAGACTAGGAGATAGTCATAAGGAACTGAAATGGGATTTTCGATTTGTTTGGTAGTCTTGTTTGCATTGAATTAATACCACATTTTCTATAGTTAGAGGATTTCCTTTTCTATTAAAGTCTTAAAGTCTTCCTCTCATACTTCATTGTGATATGGTTGTGATGCTGGGTTCTTAAAGGTTGTGTGTGCCAGCAGAGCTCAACCTCTGGCAAGTCCTATGAAAGTGGGAAAGTTTTGTGCATGAACCTAGTGAAGGACTGTAAGGCTGTCGTCAAAGACCAGTCTAGCACAGGTCAGAGATCTTATACTATGCTGGCTACAGAGTAATGGTTTCTTTTTTGGCCACTGAAACTCTTGAAGGCCAAATATTTATTTAAAGAGTAGTTATGGTTTGCCTTTGTGTTGGTCGTATTACCACCATTTAAAAGACTGAGGTATGAGAATCGTGTTTATGTGTTAGTGAGGTTGAAGAGGCTATGACCCATGTTTAACATAAGGAGGATCTTCATCTTTCTTTACCTGTTATTTGATATGTTACCTTACTAGTTCTCTCATCTCAGCTGTAGTGCCAGTGAGATAATTACAGCACCTACGATCATAATAAAGACTGTGACTCTAATTCTTGCATGGTACTTGATCACAAAATATAACAAACTCTCCATATAGAATACAGAAGCAAAACATTTATTTAGACACCAGAAAACTGAATCCTCAAACCAGTAAGCTGATTCCATCATAGTAGTAAAGAAATTAACAAGCCAGAACAACGTAGAGAGCCACAGCATCCTTTAACCTTGCCACAAACCAATATAAGGTAAATATTTACTCACAAACTTCTCTATCTCCTTGCCTGAGTGTCCTTGCTCTCCCACCATCTCTCTAGCTCTAACTCCCAGCTTCCTGTCGCTCTGCTTTACCCTTCAGCAAACTCCTCCCACCACAGGCTCCATATGACTACATTCAGCCTACTGGGGGCAGAGTTTACTTTTAAAGAAGGGAAGATCTTCAAATTCCCATTCCCATTATAGGTGTCAAGCAATCAAGGGATATGTTTTGACATTTCTTTGTAAATTTCTAAAATTCGTCAATTAACATTGAGCCCCTACACTAGTTTATTAAATAAACTAGTGAAACCTCTTTTCCCATAAGTTTTTGCTCATTTCTTTTTTCAAACTCTAATTTCTTCACTATAATTTTCCTAAACATCAAGTTTGTTATAAATATAATTTGTTAACAGTCCAATGCAATAATACAACAAATAACTATTTGCAACAAATCTCTCTAACAGTCTCTTCATCTCTGCCTCATCCATCTCTCTTTAGCCATAATAGGTACCTACAGAATTATGTTTTTATAAGTATCTAAGATTCCATTCTTTTTGGGTGGGGGGGGGGTGGAGAAGGAAAGGCAATTGGGGTTAAGTGACTTGCCCAAGGTCATACAGCTAGTTTTAAGTGTCAAAGTGTCTGAGGTCAAATTTGAACTCAGGTCCTCCTGAGTCCAGAGCCAGTGCTCTATTCACTGCACCACCTAGCTGCCTCTTACTCTATTCTTTCTTAAAGATACAGTAACAGTATATAGTCTTGTGTGAAAGACCACCAAAGTTTGGGTTGCATATAGAAGCATAATGCCCTTTCTTCACTTAAGGGTAATATGTACAATATACATTTTGAGGTCATGGCCTAGTTTGCAAATCTGTGAATTTTCCAAAATAATACCTTGGAAATAAAGTGAAAGCCTATTCTACTATCTGGTGTGTGTGTGTGTGTGTGTGTGTGTGTGTGTGTGTGTGTGTGTTATATATATATATATATATATACACATATATATCTATATCTATATATCTATATGTATATATATATCATTGTGTCATAGATTTAGAGCTAGAAGTCATGGTCCCTGGAAGATATAAGATCTTTATTTTTCTGGAAGTATAGCACTGCAGAAAGATAACTCTCTTGACAGTCAAGAGACCTTGGTTTGGTTCCCAGCTATGATACTTACTAAGTAGGTGATTTTAGGTGACTTTCCCTCCCTAAGACTCAGTCTTCTCATTTGCAAAATGGGGTTAATGATAGCTACACTATCTATACCTCAAGTTGTTAACAAAAAGGTTCTTTGTGAACTTTAAAGTATAACTTAGCAGGCTGCCATGATGGAAATTTTCCCATGTAGCTTTGGGTTACCTTAGAGACAAAAGAAGGAAAATTCTGTTTATTGGTGAAAGCTCTAGGAAGTCAGATTCTTTTCTAACCTTGTGTCTAGATGTAACTTCAACATGGATAAGAAAGAAAATATATGGAGACTGTATGGAGAAGGAGAGTTTTAGGGCATTCCTCAGCAGCTGCAAGCAGAGAGCCATATGGTGATAGGATAGAAGTGAGAAAAGTAGGAACAAGCAGATTGGGGAAACGAATGGTAGGCTGCAGTTGGGAGGAGAGACAGAAGGAAAAACACATGGCCTCCCTGAATCCAGGACCCCTGGCAAAATCCTAATGAACCTTGAGTCAAAGCAAGAGGCTTCACACATCTCTAACCTGCTCCCAAAGATAATCAGCTTCATGAGTAAGAAGGGACCAAATTTTAAGTTTTTACCATCTGGGTCATGAGTTCTGAATAGATTATGTCTCTCTTCTCCTATTCTGATGGAATTAGTGGAGATGAATATTGAAATTAAGATTACATTCTCTTTGGGGGCCATTTTATTATTTGATTTACCCTTGCCATTGCTATGGTGTCTTATAGTCACCATTGTTACATAGATATGAGTATCATTCATTTGAAAATGGAGTATTGGATAGAATCCAATAAGACTTCATACAAAATACAGATAGCTAACATTTTAAAACTTTTTAAGGCCATAGATTCATTCACAACAGCTCTGTGAGATAAAATTTTACTATTGCCCTCATTTTATAGAGGAGAAAGGTGAGTTTTAGAGGAATTAAGTAAATTGTCTAAGGTCAGCACCTCTACTTTTAACAATATGACATTTATTTTCAAAGAGATTTAATTTAAGAGGTATGGTCCAATTTGGGGGCATCATTTATGCATCATGGGGGCATAGATTTATTAGTCACACTCATAAATCTAAGCTGAGTAATATTCATTCTAAGTTGTATTATTCTGTACTTTTTGTATGCTTTTGGAAAGTTTCCCCTGGGGTGCGGTTGGTGGCTTTTTGGTTGATGTGAAAATTGTGGTTATCTTAAAGGTTAAATATATAGGTGTCTAACTCAAGTATGACTGTAGCATTTGACCTAATTTTATGGTCCTCTATTCTACTCTGTATTCATCAACAGAGAGTTATGCTTCTTTCTTGTTACTCAGAGTCTGTTAGCAGAAAGCCAAGCTTTCTTAGTTAATCTAATTGACATTTCCTTTCTTTCAGGAGTGAATGACACAGTGACAGGGACTTTAGAAGGCTACCAGTATGAAAACAAAACGGTAGGTAAATAGTTCCCTCTACTCCCAATGGCAATTATCAACCAGTTTCTTCTGTACTTACTTAAAGTATTCCCTACAAATAAATTGAGCAAAGGGGATGGTTCTTGGTGAAGCAGCTATTTAGTGACACTCTCCTGGCTCCCAGTGACAATGGGGCCTCACTGGAAATGTAATTATTTTTGAGGACTCTCTTGGGAGTTTGGAAGATCAAATTGATTATGTTTTTTTTTTCATTTTTGGGGGGGGGAAGGTAGGGCGATTGGGGTTAAATGACTTGCCCAAGGTCACACGGCTAGTTTTGTGTTAAGTGTCTAAGGCCAGATTTGAACTCGGGTCCTCCTGACTCCAGGGCTGGTGCTCTATTCACTGTGCCACCTAACTGCCCTAAGTTGAATTGTCTTAATGCTTGTCAGTTGTAGTCTTTTAGATTCATCTTTCTTGACCTTTTGACACATTTATTTTCTAAGGCATACATGAATTTTAGTTCTCTCCTTATGGTCCCAGAATTATCTCATCTGTTTGTATTAGCTATCAGAATATGTAGTCAGGAATTCAGAAAGAGTTAAACAAAAGTCACAGAGCAGTGAATAAAACCCCTACATTAAAGCTCATACACTTTACTTATAGGAGAAACCTCTTAGTTCTTCACGTACAATTCATTTCTACTTTTTATTTTTATATAATTCTACTTAGCATGGTTTAGGGCAACTAGGTGGTGTAGTGGATAGAATGAGGGGTCTGGAGTCAGGAAGACCTGAGTTCAAACCTGGACTCAGACACTAGTTTTGTGATCCTGGACAAGTCACTTAATCCTGTTTGCCTCAGTTTCCTCATCTGTAAAATGAAGTGGGGAAAGGAATGGCAAAATACCCTAGTATTTTTGCCAGGAAAACTCTAAATGGGAACACTAAGAGTTGGATGTGACTTAAATGACTAAAAAAATAGCAAAAAGCATGGTTTTCAGGTTTCCCAGCTTTTATCAAACTGGGAACAGGAATTTAGAAGGCTAAGTGCGCTATTAAGGTGCAGAGAAGCACGGTATAACTGTTGATGGTGACAAGACAGAAAAACTACCAAAAAGCAGACAAAAAAACTCAAGAAGCCTAATGGCACAGGGCTATTTTCAGTAGGGACAAATGGAGGGGGACACACCTTAATAAATATACCCTGAAACCATTGCAATACTGTATAATAATTGATACTTATAAGGATGATCTATAGTCACTGAAGGTTAAATTGTGTTTAGAATATTTAAAAAGGGAAATAGGTAACACAGATTTTCATCCAAAATGTTTAAAATAAAAGTGTTTGGGGGGTAATAAGTGGTGAGCTTCATGAGTAAGACTGAATTGAATTTTTACCATCTGGGTCATGAGTTCTGAATAAACTGTGTCTCTTTCCCCCTATTCTTTTTTTTTTTCTTAAAGCAATTAGGGTTAAGTAACTTGCTCAACGTTACATGGCTAGTTATTTTATGTGTGGGTGCTAATTTTCTGAGGCTGGATCCGATCTCGGGTTGTCCCAACTCTGGGGCCGGCACTCTTACTCACTGCGCCACCTAACCACCCCTCTTTTCCTCCTATTCTTATGGGATTAATGGAGATGTATCCAGAAATTAACTTACAACAATTAAATTCAACAAACATATATTGCTACTCTGTGCAGAGCTCTGTTCTACGGTAGGTCAGTAGAGTTTAGAAAAGACAGAGGTCCTTTCTTCAAAAATTCCAGTCTAATTTAAGAATAAATCATATATATATAATTACTAATCAATACTGTATAATGATGACCTTGAATCATCAACAACAGGTTAAATTACTATCTTTGTTTAAAGAGCCAAAAAGATTCATCATTTTTTTTGGCTCACCAGATCATAGTTTATAGAATTGGAAGAGACCTTAGGTTAAGAGAAGTGGTTATCTTAAACTCCTCCTTTTATAAATGGAGAAACCAAGGCCCAAAGACGTTGTATGACTTCTCCAAAGTCACACAGGTGACAGGTAGAATTTGAACTTAGTGCCTCTGGTTCCAGACTCTCTACTCTACCCCTCTGTGCCATTCACAAGACCTGATAGGGGGCTACAAATGCCTGTTATATAAGTGTGCATGCACATGCAATTGTACACATTTCTCTTAAAAATATATTTAAAATTATATCATCAATAAACACAGTATTCCCCTATACAAAAGAACAGGAGATCTGTGTATTGTTTATAGCTTTTTACATATATTTCAAGTTCAGCATGGTAGTTCCAACACTGTTCTGCTTGTTTGTGTTTTGTTCTGAAGTTTCTTCTCTCTTCTGTTTGTTTTAGTGATTCTTTTTAGTATTAACATCACTCTCCAATAATTCCTCCTCACCCTCCTATAAGAGTCCTCCCTTATAACATACAAGTGTAATCACATAAAAGAAATTCTCATGTTGCCATGTCTGAAAATATCTGTCTCAATGCACCACTTGTCCTTTGCTTCTCTGCTAGGAGATCTGCCCTCCTCTTGTTTTTAACCATGCTTACCACAACTTCTACACTCCATTATTATTATTATTATTTTTTGGTCAACAATTGGGAAAGAGGAGTAAAGAGCTTCAGAATACTGTAGGAACATAGGTAGAAAAACTCTAGGCCCCTGGCCAGGAAGTGATGATTTAGGCTCCTTGAGGTCCCATCTAGTCCTATCTTTCTGTGAAAGAGTCCTAATGGATTCAATCCTTCTTTACTATTTCCAGATAAAACTCCAGATTAACAGAGTCCTTGAAACCACACATTTTGTAGTCATACGTGCAAATAGATTTGTTACCTTGTGCAGCAGCCCCAACCCCAAGTGTTAAACCCTCATCTTTTGGAAATACATAGATTATTTTAGGAAAAACACAATTAACACACACTTAAATGGTAACTCTGGGCTTCGAGATATTAATTATTTATAAGTTTACTGTGGATTATTCTCAAGAAAAGGGCCATGCACACTCTAGAGAAAATATGAAATGTCCTTCACAGTTCAATAATAAAACTGCCACAAATAGCAATATAAATACACACATACACACACACACCCATTATGTGGGCATTTTTCTCCCCTACTATTGGTAGCTAAGCTTTTTGCCCAAGACCTTTCACAATCTGATCCTGCTTTCCAGTCTTATCTCCTTCTGTTTTTCTGTTTTCTTCCTGTGACCTGTATTCTAGGCAGGCTGGCTTCTTTTGAATATTTTCAGCACTTTTCTGCATATGTGCCTTTGTTCTTGTTGTGGTATTCCTTGTTTTACTTAGCTCCCACTACATCTCCATTAACTGAAATCCTTGCCATCCTTTTAGTTCCAGTTAAAATGCTATCTTCTCTGTTAGCTTTTCCTGATTTCCACCATATCTGACAGAAGTGATCTCTCCCTCTTTTGAACTCTCACAATACTTTGCTTGTACCTCTTTTATATACTGTAAAGCACTTAGTATAGTCCCTGGCACATGGTAGGCATAGTACAAGTGCTTATTATCCTCCCCCTTTTCCTCCCCATTTAGTATTATTTATTTGTGCATATAAGATCTTGGTAACTGGTCCCATCACTTTCTAGCAAATAGAGGAAGATGAGATGGAAGCAGTGTCAGATTTGATCTTAGGCTCAAAGATCACTACAGATGTTGACTGCAGCTATGAAATTAAAAACAAACCCAGAAAACACTTACTCCTTGGTAGGAAAGCTATGACAAATCTGGAAAGCATACTAATAAAACAGAGACATCACCATGCTGACAAAAGTCCATGTAGTCAAAATTAAGGTTTTTGCAGTAGCAATGTATGAGAGGACCACAGACTTGACACTTCTGAATTTTACTGGAGAAGACTTTTGAGAGTTCATTGGACAGAGAGGAGATCAAATCAGTCAATACTTAAAGAAATTAATTCAGGTTATTCACAGGAAGGTCAAATACTGAAGTTAAACCTTAAATATTTTGACCATATAATGAGAAGACAGGACTCATTAAGTGTATGGCAGAGGAGAGGATGGATAGATAGTGTCATGGAAACAATGAACATGAACTTGGACAGACTTCAAGAGATAGTGGAGGATAGAAGGCCTTGGTGTGCTGTGGGGTTCGTGGGGTCACAAAGAATTGTATACAATGGAATGACTGAACAACAGCTATCCTATATTGTAAGCTCTTTAAGAAAAGGGGCCTTGTCTTATTTATCTTCATGATCAATGAATATGCCAGACCTTTAAAAATACCTACTGTATCCCACATACCTATGACATCACAAGAGAGGAAGTGGACCAATCCTTGGTAAATTTGGTGTGATTTTTTGCAGTGAGAATCAGGTTTGATTATTGGGTGAGTCAGTCCAATTCTTTCTTTCTTTTTTTTCCCAAGTGGGGAAGGCAAGGAAATTGGGGTTAAGTGACTTGCCCAAGGTCACACAGCTAGTAAGTATGAAGTATCTGAGGTTGGATTTGAACTCAGGTCCTCCTGACTCCAGGGCTGGTGCTCTATTCACTGTGCCACCTAGCCTCCTCAAGAGTCAGTCCAATTCTTAAAAAGAGCAGTACTTTAGCATGCTTTTAATAAGGTCATTGATTTTGTTTCTAATTCCCATCTAGTCTTATATGCCAATTTCACTTATTTGTATAACTTTAACTCTTGGTTTTGAGTTCCTTCCTTGGCAAATGAGATTAATATTGCTAGTTACTCCTAATCCCAAGTGTCCAGCCTTGCCTGTAGTATGTCTTTGATAACTATTTGTTGGAATTTGACAAATGTCATCTTAGAAATAACTTAGCAGACATGCTACTTATAAATTTCAAATTTATGAACTAGAATTTTGGGTTTGGAATAACCTTAGAAAAATCTTGTCTTCCCTTTCCCCACTTATTTTATAGATTTGGGAACATGAGATTAAATAATTCCAATAAACAACTAATAACTATCCTAAGTAATTCTTTCTAGGTGTTTCACCAATACCTTAATTATATATCTTTGTATCTCATAGGTTTTCCTTCATGACCAGTTGGTGACTACTAATAAGGGAATATACATTGGAGTCGGTGTCTTGGTTGGGGTGCTTCTAATTCTGATTTTACTTGTCTTTGTTTTGAAACGTAAGTCGTTTCCAAATTCTTGACCATGATGTACTCTGAAAAACCTTTAATTTCTAGAAGGACACCTGATTAGAAGAAAAAAAGGCTTTGAGTTTATATCAGAGATTATATCAAGCCACATGTTGACTTCTACTATGAGATTGTAAGTTTGGTGTAAAACTTCTGATAGAATTATTGTTGTGGCATCAAATTTGGAGACTGGTCATAGTCACGAGTTGACAGTTTGAGAGATCAACCCAATTATTTAAAGAACAATGTTAAGCATAAGTTATACTTGGAGAACCATAGAGAGTCAACTAAAATATGCTTACAATGATTAACTTTATCAAATTGTATACAATAAGCTCACACGAATATTATACCTTATTATGCTCTTAATCTTGTTCCAAATTTTATCATTAATGTCTTGTATGGGGGTAGAGTCAAGATGGCAGAGTGCAAAGTCATGATTGCTAAACCTCTCACAAAACTTTTTCTACAAAGTGACTACAAAAAAGGCCAAACAGAATTCTGAGCAGGGAAAACCAAGAACAAGTCACAGCTTAGGAAGACAGAAAAAGAAACCTGTGGATACTGGGTTTGGGGCTGCCTGAGAGCATGATGCTACAGAAGCAGCATGTGTTGTGGCTACAGTAGCATTAACAATGGGGAAAAGTACATAGGCAACATGTACTGTGACCAGTTTGGATTTATACCAGGAATGTATAACCTGTTTCATATGAGGAAAATAACTAAAACACCGAAGCCCACAAGATTATATGTAAAGATGCAGAAGAAACTTGACAAAATACAACACCTATTCCTATTAAAAATACTAGAAAGCATAGGAACAAATAAAGTTTTTATTAAAATAAATAATAATTGTCTAAAACTAAAAATAAATATCATCTGTAAAGGGGATAAACTAAAAGTCTTACCAATGAGATTAGGGATAAAGCAAAATTCTCCATTATCCCTAATATTGTTCAATATTGGACTATATAAGTAAAGAAAACTGTCACTTTTGCAAATGATATGAAGTTATAATTAGAGAACCCTAGAGAGTCAACTAAAATATGATTGAAATAATTAACTTCATCAAATTATATAAAATAAACTCACACAAATTACTACCATTACTATATATTACCAATAAAACTCAGAAGTAGGCAATAGAAAGAGAAATTCCATTCAAAATAACTGTAGACAGTAGAAAATATTTGGTAGACACACATAGGAATTGTGAACACAATTGCAAAACACTTTTCACACAAAAAACAGATCTAAATAATCAAAGAAATATTAATTGCACATGTGTAGGCCAATCTAATATAATAATGATGACAATACTACCTAAATTAATTTACTTATTCAGTGACATGCCAGTCAGACTGCCAAAGAATTACTTTATAGAGCTAGGGAAAAATAACAAAATTCATCTGGAGGAACAAAAAGTCAAGAATATCAAGGGAATCAATAAAAAATAAGGAAGGTAGTTTAGCTGCAGTTATGAGACTATGCTACAAAGTGGTAATAACCAAACTATTTTGTACTAGATAGGAAATAGATCAATAGAATAGATTAGGTATATAACATACAGAAGCAAGTGTGCATGGTAAAGTAGTAGTTGATAAACCCAAAGATCCCAGGTCACTATTTGACAAAAACTGCTGAGAAAACAGGGGGAAAAATGTGGAAACTAGGTCTAGACCAACATCTCACACCATATACTAACATGATTTAGACATAAAGGGTGATATATGCAAATTAGAGTACAGAAAAAATGCTTGACAGATATATGGAGAATAGTTCATTACCAAATAAGGAAAGAGAACTTCACAGGAAGTAAAATGGATAATTTTGATTACGTTAAATTAAAGGGTTTTTTTTGCACAAACAAAACCAATGCAGCCAAAATTAGGAGAAAAAGAGGCAATGAGGAAAAAATTACAGTGAATTTCTCTGATAAAGGCCTCATTTGTCAAATATATAGGGAATTGAAACAAATTTATAAAAATAATAGCCATTTTCCAATTAATAAATGGTTAAAGGATTTAAACAGGTAGTTCTCAGTAGAAGAAATTAAGGCTATCAAAAATCAAAATCATATAAAAATGTTCTTAATCAATAATAATTAGAGAAATGCACATTAAAACAACTCTGAAGTTCCATTTCACACCTAACAGATTGGCTAAGATGACAGAAAAAGAAAATGACAAATGTTGGAGTAGATGTGGAAAAATAAGTTATAGTGCATGGTCAGAGTTATGAACCAGTCTAATCATGCTGGAGAACAGTATGGAACTATGCTCAAAGGGCATACTGCTACTAGGTTGATAGCCTAAAAAGATTTTTTGAGAAATAGGAAAAAGGACTGATATGTACAAAAATTTTTATAGCATCTCTTTTTGTGGTAGCAAAGAATTGGAAACTGGCAGCATGCTCATCAATTGGGGAATGGCAGAACAAGTTATGGTATATGACTATGTTGAAATTCTACTGTGCTATAAGAAATGATGAAAGGGATGGGCTTCAGCAAAACCTGGGGAGACTCCTATGAACTGAGTCAAAGTGAACTATAGCAAAACTAGGAGAATAAAGTACATAGAAACAGCAATATTGTGATAATAAGCAAGTGTGAAAAACAGCCACTCTGATCAGTACAATGATCCATAACAATTCCAAAGGAATTTCCAAAGGAAAAATATCATCCACCTCCAGATAGAGAATTGATAGACTCTTGTGTGCAGATTGAAACATTTTATCTTTATTCCGCATTATTAGCATTTTACATTGAGATAGTCAAACAAAATAATAGGCAAGTCTTTATTTAGAATGGTTGCTGATTCTGTGAATGCTGACATTGAAAGTTTAACAATGGGGTCATTCCAGCTTTTTCCAACACAACCCTGACTTAGAAGGCATGTTCTTGTTCTCAAGAAGTTTACAATCATGTAATGTTAGTATTAAAAAAAAAAAAGATCTTAAAAATCATCTACTATAGGACTTCTTTTAAATTAAAAAAAAATCATTATTTCTCAATTATACTTTCAAAGATTTTTAACATTTATTTTTAAAAATTTTGAGTTCCAAATCCTCTCTCTTCCTATAGCCCCTCCCCTGCCCATGTAGAAGGCAAACAATATGATAGTCATCATTCATGGGAAGCCTGGAGTAGGAAATGGCAAATCACTCCAGTATCTTTGCCAAGAAAACCCCAAAATGGGGTCACAGAGTCAGACACTATTGAAATGACTGAACAACAACAGCAAAAATAACAACATGCATATGAAGTAATGAAAAACACTTCCATATTAGCAATGTTGCAAAAGAAAACACAAAAAAGCAAGAAAAATAGAAAAGGTGAAAAAAGTAATATAGGACTTCTTTATCTTTTTGGTGTCATAGACTCCTTTGGTAATCTACAGCCTATCAATCCCTTCTTAGAATATTCTTTTTAGAAAATAAAATCCACATACAAAGGATTACAAAAGAAGTCAATTACACTAAAATGAAGTTATAGAACTAAAACTGAAAACCAAATTCACAAACCAAAATAAACAAAACAAGCTCATAGACCCCAGGTTAAAAACTCCTCCTTCTAATCCGATGTTTTCATTTTATAGATGAGTGTATGGGGGGCTTAGAGAGATTACTCAAGGTATTAGTGACAGAGCCAGGTCCAAAATGCAAATGATTCCTGATGCAATTGTAGGAAGATATACCATGAAGATTTAATCTTGAACTCTCTTATTTTGTATGCTTTGCTGACATGTTCAATTTTCCACTTTTTGGATTTTGACACCTTCTTTCCCCTCCTTTCCTCCTACTTAGGATATTTCTATAACACAAAGAATGCACAAACTCTAAGGTAAGCCTCAGGCATTGTTCTGCATACTCATATCTCTCAGTATATAGAATTGCCTCTGTAAGAAGTGGAACAGTCCATTTTCCTTCTTAATTATTTCTGACAGTTCTATCTTAAGTGAAAATTGAATATCAGTCGTGTTTCTTGTTCTTCCTTTTTGAGCCCTCCCCTCCCCCCCACTGAATAAATATCCTAATTCATCCCAGCATGCCTTTTTTTCTACTCACCCTTATTTTAGTAATTTTCACTGGCTTCTTCATTTCTCTGGAACAATGTCAGAACTGTCACAGGATTAACCAAGCAGTTACTCTTTGCTAGAGGGAGTATAATTGAATCTCTTAGCCCACTTGGTGATGGGGTGAGAAATTGAATTAGATGCTCTGGTCTCTATAGTTGGTCAAATTGGAGTGGCCTAGAGCCAGGTCTCCACAGAGCCAAAATGAGCAGGCATGAGCTTGGCTGTGTGACTGCAACTCAAGATATTTGACTGAATGGAGATATAGGTATCTGTTTGGGTGAATTTGTACCTGGTGCTCTCTTGGAGTGATTTCTGTGCTGGATTCGCACACGTGGTTGATTTTACTCATATTTGGAGGGCTTTATTGTCTTAAAACTGCATCCTTGTAGATACAAATAAGTTTCAGGGCCACTTAAATCCCAATTAAAAGGCTAAATTTAAGTATCACCTGGTTAATCAAGATTTTCTTTTGCTCCTGATTTGAGAATAACTTTTTTTGAATGGGGGTTGGGGTAGAGTACAGTCTCCATACAATCAATGCTTCTGTTTCTATTCAGCTTCTGTGTTTAAAAGGTTGTATTTATTCATTTGAGGGAGAATTAAGGACATATTTTTATATTCATCTTTTACTTCCCCCTTCTTCCCAAAATGAACTCGCCACATTCTTATTGGTAGAACATCCTCCCAATAGAATATAAGATTCTTGAGGACAGGTATTAGTTCACTTAGTTTCTGTATCCCCAGGACCTTATGTATTGTACCTGGTGGTGGCCATAGTAGGTACTTAATATATGTTCTATTGAATTGGTTGTTTTTGAAAAATATAATAATATTTGTTATTATATCACATTCATTTCTGATTCTGTTTCTTTTTATCAAGACTGGAAAAATGAAATGATCAACTATCACATGGAATAATGTTTCTTTTTGCTTTCTGAAATATATAACCAACTGTGCCAACTCCTTGCTTTGTTTCTACAAGGGGGTATTTTTGAACTGTCCTTATGTTTAGCTGCACCTTCCTCACTTCTGCTTTCTTCTTTAGATAGAATATAAAGATTGGTATACTGTCCTCTATAGCATGTTTCCTTGATAATCATTGACCAACAATCAAAAATTCATAGTCTAAAAATTGATTCTTAGGACCACCTCTTTTTCTGCCCCTTTGTCACCATCACTGCAAAAGTAGAAGGAGCCACACAGGACAGACAGTTATGTAGTTATCTGTTTCATGGGTTGCCATAGCCAAAGGATTTTTAATTGGGGGACTAGCTGCTTGGCAACATCATCTTAATTTCCAAATATATTCTTCTCTTTTCCTCTATCCAGGAAGCCATTTCTTATAATAAAGAATAAAAAAAAAGAAAAAAAAGTTCAGGAAAACTAAGTGGGTTGGTTGCTTTCTAACAATTAGTCTCTTTTAGTGTCCTTTAATTACTCTTCATTTAAAGGGAATTTTCCACTTGAGGTTTTAAGTGGTTTGTATGTTAGATGACTTCCTTGTCCCTCCAGGTTCTTATTTATCATTCATTATTCTGTTTCTGTAGTCTGACTTTCCTGGCGGGTAATAAAAATGAAGTTGTAAGGACAGCCACTGAAGATGGCAACCATGCAGAGGACAATGTCTACACAATTGAAGATAATGTCTACATTGTTGAAGAGGAAAATGCCTACATTATTGATGAGGAGAATCCTTATGTTGTACCAACATGCAATGAGAAACAGCAGCCTTCCAAAGTTTGGCCATAACTGACTGACATAACTGATTCAACTGACAGTTCTTCTGACCTTTTCCATGTTCACCTTCTTTTAAGTTCATGGCCTATTCCTAGGTGTTATCTCTACCTGACAGGAGCAATTGCAACAATAAATTGTGACTCTGGAGATGAAAAAACCCACTTGGTGCCAAACAATGTCACCTTTATCAGACTACAAATTGTGCCAGAAAGATGGGAGTTGAATCTAGCACTAGTTCTCTTAAATTATGCCATTTTGTGTCATGTGTAGACATAGAGAACTTAGGGTTTCTGGAGAGCCACACAATCACTGCAGCTTTCAATCAACCAATAAAACAAATAAAAGGATAGTTTTGTTTTGTAAATTCCAATTGCTACATTTTTCCTTAAGTTCTTATGTAGGCAGCTGGTTTTATCTCCTCCATAAATTCAATTTCTTTAGCAGGTAGATCCAGTTCCCCTTCTTGGCTTTTGCAAATGTGGCTTGTTGCCAACTCATTTCCTGGGAACTCAGAGCTCATTTCCATAGTTACAGGAAACTAGGGTGCCTTTCATAGCTTATGCTACAGTGTGTGCAAAGAAGTTCTATTAATAGGCAATGGATATTGCTTGGAACTAAGAACATGAATCCAAGGTAGAGAAACTGCAACTGTCTTGGCCTCCTTGCTGCCAAAAACTGACATAAGACACACAAGTCTGAGCCATGAAAGGAAAAACTACCTTGAAAAACTGCAGTGAATGAGGTGTCCAATAGGAAAGGCCTTTTAGAAAGAAACAGAGCTTGTTGCTATTTGAGGGGATCACTACTTTAGACTGACAATCTCTTTCAATATTTCCCTAGCAAATTTGATTTTAAAATGTAATGATTAAGGGGAAAAGGTGTGTGTGTGTGTGTGTGTGTGTGTGTGTGTGTGTGTGTGTGTGTGTGTGTGTGTGTGTAGGTGGTGATTGACATTATGGACAATCTGCTATCCCTTCCTCAAAAGTTTGCTTAGATTTTTTTGGTTCACTGGGGTAAATTTGTACAGTAGAAAAACAGATCCAGGGAACAATGAAGATATTATTATGCTTGTTGTGATCAATGGTTTCAAAGAAGAAACATTTTCTTTCTAGTATTTAGAACATTTTGAAAGCTGAGACCATCTGCTAGGAACCTGTGTTGATAATATGATGTACAATGACTCTCCATTATGAATAGTACTTTGCAATGCTTTGTTGTCCTAATTTCAAGCTGGAAATTTGTAGCAACTTTTGGAAGAGATTTCAGTGGTAAGGACAGCTCCATTAATAAGGGGTGCAACTTGAAGATTCTAAGGATGGCCACTGTAACTGATCCAAAAATGGTACTCGTAGAAGGATCACAGACTTGAACTACATCACTAATTAGATACATAATCATATCTAAGTTAATTTATACTTCAGTTTTCTCAGTTCTCAAATGGGTAAAACTACTCTGATCACTTCGGGGTCATTGTAATGATCAATGGGGAAAATAGCTATAATAACCCTTTGAAAAATTAAGCCCTCAGCAAATGCAAGGTATTACGACCCTTATTATTATTTGGGGCCATATGTTTATGTGGAGCCCGTCACAGTAGTGGGTCCACATTACATGCCCAATAAGTTGGATAATGATGATGATGATGCCAGTGGTCTTTAGAGCAGCTAACTTGCTGCTCTGGTTTATATGTACCTCTTTAACAATGCTTCTTTAGAAATTACTTTAGTTCCTTGGACCAAGAGGAAAAAAAAATCTGTTTAACAACTTTTCTCTGAGTCAAAAACATCTTTCATGATTTGATAGCCTTTTTTGAATGAAATATTTGTAAAGAAGAAAATTATAGACTGTGACATTTAGATTCATGACATTTCACAAGTCTATAACCCCTTTAGCTGGTTTGAGACAGGATATTATTTGGAGTTATCAGTGTCTTTGTCTTTAAATTTAAGTGTCTCTGAAAATAAGCCGTTCTTGTCTTTCACTGAAGGGTATAGATCTGACTGAACAATTTTTCAAAATTATGTGCTGTAATGTATTCTGTGAATAGGTGTTTGAGTCCCATTGTGGCGATAAAACAAAAATAAAGGGTTTTCTTTTGAAAGAGTGGCTTGTTTACTTAATTTGTGAATAATGTACACAGTTAGACCATAACATTGTAATATTTCCTCACCAGAGGTCCTCTTAATGTTGTATGAGTGTAAGTAACTATAATGCAAGATAGTAAAAGGATCACAATATAATTATAAGTAAGCTATAATCTAACTAGAAGTTGTGAAGAGAAGCTTTATGCTGTAAATAGACTGACAATCCAATTTGTTTGGTAGACCATTGGAGAATATCTGAGTCCCATATATAGAAACCTAGCATTGTTATTAAGAAACTAGAAGGTTAATAAGAAGCCCTATAGGTAAGTTAGACTACATTGTTAAATGAATATCTAGAATGTATAATTTTTTGCTATTACTCAAAACAGCTAGGTTCCCAAAGTGGGAGATACTGCTCACTGATGGGGGGTGGTTTGTAACGGACAGGATGGGGTGGGTGGGTGATAGTAGCCTCAGGTGGAATTGGGGGGGTGTTGAATAAAAATAAGGGGGCAGTGGAAGCATAAAGAAAGAAGAAAATTTTGAAAAACTCTTTGTATATGTTTCATCTGTTGTGTAACAGTTAAAGCTGTAGTGATTACATTATTTTCCAAATAAACACACAAAATGCAAATTATAACTGATCAGTGGTCAAGTCCACTGACAGATCTTAACAAGCAAGTATTGGTATGTGAGTGAGTCATTGTTGGGAAGTCCAGCACGTATTGGCAGGAATATGTATGTGACTTGTTTACCAATATGATACTATACAGTTACATGAAATTTCAATGCAGGACCCCCCTCCCCAAATTTATAATAAATTACTAAATTTAAGGTACATCATCTAAAAAAAAAAAAAAACCAAACGTTAAAGAGTTTAAAAAAATATTTCCAGGGGGTGCTGAGTAATTTTTTTTAAAGGGGGCAGAAGGCCAAATAAATTTGGGAACTTCTGGATGAATATTTTTTTCTTTTTCTTTTTTGGAGGGCAATTGGGGTTAAGTAACTTGCCCAAGGTCACACAGCTAGATTTTTATTTGTGTGTGTTAAGTGTCTGAGGCCGGAACTGAACTCAGGTCCTTCTGACTCCAGGGCCGGCACTCTACCTGTGCCACCTAGCCACCCCTGAATGAATATTTCTAGTTAAAAGAAGGAAATATTAGAACTTTTCAACAAGATGCCAAAATAAAATGGTATTATACACATTAAACAAAATCTCAGTTTAAGAAAGTTTCCCCTTGAAGTTACATTGAAAAAGCAGAAGTCTCCAGTCTCAGATGTTAAAAAAAGGAAATAAAAATAAAATTAATATTATTAGGAAGCTAAATAGCTAACAAGAAATCATGTACATATGTTAGAGAGAATGTATCATCAATAGGATGTATAGTTTTCACCAGTTTGATGTTTTACCTAAATAGCTAGATTAATCTATTTCTACCTAAAGCAGGGGTGTTTCAAAAATAATATACTTTGAAGATTTAGTAGCTTAAAATTACTGGTTTACTTACTAGTAATACTCTTATTGATTACTTATTCATAATAAAAACTTACTAGTAGTAATATTAGTGGCATCCTACTGAGTGTCCAGGATTGTAGTTACTTGCTATTGATACTTCAAGAGAAACTCTACAAAATAATATGCAATGTCAAGGTCTAACTATTCTCCTTAAGTCTCTCATTTCTGAGCTATAGCATATAGGGTATTCTAAAAATCTCAGTGCAGTTTTGTTGACTATAGTAATAATGTTACATAATGATATTATTTAATAGTTTAAACCACAATAAGACCTTTGGTACATGCTGTATGACAGAGCCTATAAACAAGTGGCTTAAGGAAAATACAATTAGACCCTGACAGTGTATATTTTTCTGGTGAGAGTTCCTCTTGATGTATTGATGCAAGTTGCTAAAATAGTGGATGCTCAGTAGATGTTGCCAATATTACTACTAGTAATTTATTACTAGTAAGTTTTTAATTACCAATAAGTAATTATGGCTACTGCATTTGATAACTAATTAGAAATAATCCATATTACCTATGATATTGTGGTGCCAATACACAGCACTGATGGTGACTATGAACTATGGAATAGTTCTGAATCACAAAATAGAATAGCCTCTTCATTGAGAAGAGAGAAGCAACACATTTATTCAGACACCAGAAAGCCAAATCTCCAAACCAGAAAACTGAATTCATCATAGCAACAAAGAAGTTAATATACCATAACGCAGCAGGGAGACACACCATCCCAAAACCTTCCCACAAACAAACACAAGCCTACCTGTCTCCTTGCCTGTGTCTTCTCTCTTCCCTACATTTAACTGCTCTGACTCCCAGCTTCCTCTCAGCTCTGCTCCATCCTTCAGCAAACTGCTCCATCCTTCAGCAAACTCCTCCCTCCACAGGCTCCATGTGATTACATTTGGCCTATTAAGGGGCAGGGGAGATCTTCAAAGTAGGAAAAATCTTCAAATTCCCATAGGTCTATTAAGGGGCAGGTAATATCTTTAAATTCTCATTCCCATTACAGATGTATATATGGCAAGTGGATCAATTTGATCTAGCTTGCTATAATTCTACATAGCTAGATTAATTTATTGCTAGCTATTAGAGTAACATCTTAAAACCTGCAAAACCTTGTTCACAAACTTTCCTTAGTAGAATAGAGTTATGTATGCATTCAAGATACCCCTAGTCCCAGCAGAAAGTATCTTGGGATGCTGGATTAAGATGAATGGTTAGATCGCTTTGATCCTATGTTGTAAAAATCTAATATCTTTGTTTGGAAGCTATCAATATTTTGAGACATGTACCTAGAATGTTTGAATACTAAATGTAGAAACATGATCAAGAAATGATGTTATATAGTAATTTCCTCTAGATTCCACCAATTCATTTCTATTATTCTAAATAGTTATTTCCATCCACCGCAGTGATCGAATAGAACCTTGAAACAAGATATTTAAGGAGATTACAATTATATCTGACATTTTACTAATTTCTTCAGAAGAGTTCCTCTTGAGCTTATATTGATGCAATATTCAGTAGTAGGAACCCAATAATTCTATAAATTATGTAGCTAACTAGAAATCATGAATAAACTATGAAGTATACAATGTAAATGGGCCAACTGGATTATTCCAAATTGTTCAGTATGATTTTACATAACAAGATGAGTCCATTCTTTGCTAACAAATATTAGAATCTCCAATCAAGTAAACTAGAATTAAATAATCATTGGCAACTAGGCGGTATGGTGAATAAGATGGTGAACCTGGAGTCAGGAGGATCTGACTTGAAATATAATCTCAGGTCCTTATTATCTCTGTGACTCTAGGCATGTCACTCAACCTTTCTCTACCTCCATTTCCCCATATATAAAATGGGAACAATAATAATATCTACCTCCAATGGTGATTGTGAGGATAAAGTGAGATAATATTATTAAAGCACTTTGCAATGCTTAAATGGGCATATAAATGCTAGCTGTTATTATTTTTAATTTTATTGTTCTTAGTCTTAGCAGAAGATTCCTCTAGCTAGATTATTTGAATCAACCTGCATAAAAATAAAATACTGCTATTAGGAAGTTAGGTAGTTTATAAATCATGCTAAAGGAAAACATTGTGAAAAGAACCTCTAGATTGCAACATTTCATTTTCTATTCTTTTAAATAGTTACATGAATCTATTTCTACCTAAAGTAGTGATGTTTTAGAACTTAAAACATAAAGTATCTTTACTTTATTGAATAAAGGTATATCTGACAATGAATCAGTTCTCTTAGTAGAGTTCTTCCTGTTTCTCTAGTGATACAAATAGCTTGGATACTGGTAGATACCAAATTTCTTCATTGGCATGTTTTACTATTTATATTAAGTGTCTAACTCTAGTCTACTTAACTACCTTATTCTAGTATTTCATTGCTTTAGTTAGAAATCATTCATGCTAGAGCAATTTCTATTTAGAGTAATAGAAATTTAATTGGCATATTCTAGAGGTTCTTTTGACAGTGCATCGTCTATCTTATGTCTATTTTTCTTTATTTAGTTTGTAGCAATATGGAGTTTCTGCATTTAGGATTCAAGTATTCTTTTTTTTTTTTTAAAGCAATTGGGGTTAAGTAACTTGCTCAAGGTTACACGGCTAGTCATTATTTATGTATGGCTGCTCATTTTCTGAGGCCGGATTTGATCTTGGGTCATCCCAACTCCGAGGCTGGCGCTCTTACTCACTGCGCCACCTAGCCACCCCTTTTAGGGCAATTGGGGCTAAGTAACTTGCCCAAGGTCACACGGCTAGGTTTTTGTTTGTGTGGGTTAAGTGTCTGAGGCTGGATCTGAACTCAGGTCCTTCTGACTCCAGGGCCGGCACTCTACTCACTGTGCCACTTAGCCGCCCCAGATTCAAGTATTCTAACTATATGTTTCAGTCTTTCAACAAGAGAAACTTTTGTTCTTGAACTGAAATATGATCATTTAATTATCCTACTTTTGTTTCTTATTTGAGCATTCTAATATTTTATGTCACTAGCATGAAATAGATTTCTCTAGTTGTAATGGCAAGCAAAGTAGTAATTTGTTGCTTATTTCAGCTATTCAAGTGCCTTTGAACCTCACCTTTGATTGTATCAAGAGTCTCTGTTGGAAACAGTACATTGTATTGCCCTTAATAGTGCTAAAGGAATTTGAGGAACTTCCCTTCCCTTAATAGGCCTAATGTAATCACATGGAGCCCACAGTGGGAGAAGCTTGCCAAAAGAGTGGAACAAGAAGGAGCAGAGCAGAGAAAAGCTCTAGCAGAGCTGGGAGCAAGCAGAGCTAAGAGAGAGAATGTTTGTGACGTTGGCACTCTGTCTGTTGTTCTGTATGTGTTGATTTTACTTTGCCAGACAGAAGCATACTGTCTGTTGAAAGAGGACTTTATTGCTGTTACAGAAGTCCTGAAAGATGACTTTATTGTTGATTTGTGTTACTTTGTCAGATAGAAAGTGAATTGAGATGACAGTGCTGGTAATGTGTATAAATATTATTGTAGCTCTGTTAAGCTTAACGTGTGTAAATATTGTTGTAGCTCTGTTAAGATTTGTCTTCCTAGAAACAGAAACTGCAAAGGGCTTGGAGTGGAGCAGTTCCCATGAGCTGAGGTATAGAACAAGATCAAGAGCTGCCTATGTGTGAATCCAGACAAGAGCTGGGAGCAGTCAGCCCATGAAAGAGGAGGCCAGGGGTTTGGAAGCCAGCCTCCAGTCAAGATGAAATAAGACTTTACTTGCATACTCTGTATTGACTGATGAGATTATGACTTACTGTGACCTAGAGGTGGATGGCGTTTGTACTTTCTGCTACCCTTTAAGGGATGATTGGAAGCCAGCCTTGAGTCAAGATGAAAGAAGACTACTTGGATACTGTGTATTGATTGAGGAGATTGTGACTTACTGAATGATATGTTTTGTTTAAGACTATGTGGCCACCTTAGTAATAAATTGTTATGTTATAGTGTTGTGAATGTTGTGCTTTAGTTTCTTGAATGTTTTGCTTTAGTTTATTGTTGAATAAATAGAGAATTCACTATACTATGTGATTAGATCTTTAAAGTTATTCATAGCAGCAGTCCTTGGGAAAGCTGCTCATGATTGACTTTACACTAGTCATCATACAATTAATCATAAAGACCTTTCCAATTGATGAAATATATTTACTATTATCTGTTTCTCTTGATTCCTGCATTCAAGGATTTTTTTTACTCCTGACCATTTCATTAGGAATGTTTGGAATTACTTTCTTCACAGTTTCATTTTATTCTTTGCATCATTATACCCAGTTTTGCTGGAATAGATTATTCTTTGTTGTAAGTATTTATCTTTTGCCTATTGGAGTAACATATTCCAGGCTCTCTTCTCTTTTACAATAGCAGCTGGCTATTCTTATGTGAACCTGACTGTCCCTAGTTCATACTTGAACTCTTTCTATTTGTCTACTTGTATTATTTTTACTTTGATCTGGAAGCTATGTATTTTGACTGTGATATTCTTGGGAGTTTTTATTTAGAGATTTCTTCTAAGAAGTAACTGGTCTACTGTTTCCTTATTTTCAATTTGCACTCTAGTTTTAATAGATCCAGATAAGTTTCATTTTTGATTTCTTGATGTGGTCTATAGACTTTTTTGGTCATGATTTTGGACATGGTTTTGATAAAATTTGACCACAATTTGACCATTTTGACTTATAATTCTAAAATAATCTCTCTTTGACCAGTTTTACATTAAAAATAGTAGATCATTTATATTTTCTTTGTTTTTACCCAATCTTTTGATTTTCCTTTAACTTTTATTGTTTCATGGAGTCATTGCTTTTTGTTTTGACTATTTTGAGCTTCAAAGATTTCAGTTGTTGGGCAAAAGGCTTATTACTATATCTTTTAAAATTCTTGCCATTGTTTTGTTCCCTAGTTATCGTTTCCTTTAACATTGAATCTTGTGAGTCTTCCCTGCTTCTGGAGGAGGTGGAGGAAGAGGGGTGAGTTCCTCATTCTTTGGAATCAGGAGAGGAGACCACAGGCAGCTTGAGGTCCACCTGCCCCTCATCCTTTCCCCTTTTCCTTCCTTCCCTACCCTACCCCACATCTTCCCTCTCTTACCACCCTTTCTCACCCATCCCCTTTCTTTTACCCTCCTCTCCTCAACTAACTGATCCTCAATGAACCTGTGGGAACATGCACAGGGATGTGTGAATGAGGAAAAAAAACTCAGCCCAACTGATTGAGGCGTTTGGAAAACATGTGCAATACATGACACCTGGGGGTCTCTCACCTTTAGGAAGGAGTAGGGAAAAAACTCAGCAAAAAAAAAAAAACAAAAACAAAAACCCACCGCTCAGAAGATATTTGTGTTTAGAGACACTCTTGAGAACATTCCAGTTACTACAAGCTTGCTCTCTGTGGAAATTTGTCTCAGAACATGGAGAAGACTTGTAACATGATCTACATTATTTGATAACATTTCAGTTGCCTCAAACTTGGTCGCTGGAAATGCTAATTTTGTTAGAGAAACCTCAGAATCCACATTCTGGCCATATTCCAAAAGAAATATAGGTAAAGAAAGGCACAAAAACCTGCATTTTGTATCTCTTCACACTACAACACATCCAACAGTATTAAAGGGAACAGAGTCTAACCTACACACAATTCTGCATTATTAATATTTTCTCCATAACTGTCTAAATCAACACCAATAAAAAAGAGGGATGCCTGATTTGTAGCAATGGTCAATTTCTGAGGTGTAAATGTTCAGACTAAAAACTTAACAATTGACTACAGCACACCTCTGCCTGACTATAATTCAAATCTATGGAACCCCATTGAGAGTTGAGATCTTGGGCTCCATACCCCATTTATTTCCATTCAGGAAATAATCTTTTATTCAAAAAGATTTTCTCTATGAATCAATCAGTCATTGAACAACAAGTATATAGTAGTAAATGCACACTCTTTGCTAGGCACTGCATGGAGGGCTGGGGATATAAAGACAAAAATAAAAATGGTCTCTTTCCTCTTTATTGGGAGAGACAACATGCAGCTGTCAATCAGCTAGGACCAACTACAGAAAGTCCATGCAATTCTCCATGGAATTTCCATTGCATAGCATCATGGTTCTTCTAGAATCAGACTTCCCAGAACATTCCATGTGTGGAGTTTGCATCAGAGGTACAATGCACATGCGTCTGTCTCCTGTTACATAGGCAAAATAATCCCCCCTAAATTGGGGGTGGGGCTTGAGGGAAGTACTGGTAAATTAGTGAATAAGCAGAAAGAGACTTCATGGAGGAGGTGGCCTTTAAGATGAGCTTTGATGAAAACTAAGGATTGTAAGAGGCAGAAGTGAGGGAGGAATGCATTTTATGCATGGGGACAATTTCTAAAGGCATGGGGGAAAGAGAAGGGATGTGTGAATTATAATAGGAAACAAAGAAAATAAATTTTCAGTTAGTACCATCACTTGAATAAAATTCAGAATTCTCCCCTTTTGTTTTATGCCTCTTAGTTTAAAAAACTATTTATATCTTATGTTACTACACCTTCATTTGCAAATATACATCCCTCACCCAGTCATCCCTTGTCACAAAGATTAGAGAAGAAAGAGGGAAAAAATGAAATTTGGCCAAACTAACCAACATGTCAATGGAGTCTGGCTCCCCACCCATAGTTCCTCATCCCTGCAAGCAAGAGAGGGAAGTGTATTTGCTAATATTTTCCCAAGAGCCAAGTTTGGTCATTACACTTTATTAACATTGCTTCCCTTTTTTATTTTTCATTTTGCTCCATTGTTGGAACCATCCCATCTATCTTTTCCTGATTCTGCTTACTTCACTCTGCATCTGCTTATATGTCATCTTTTTTCTTTAAAGTAGATTTTTATTGATACTTCTTATTTTTGCATCACCTAGACATATATCTAGTGTCTATATATTCCCCTCTCTCCTAAGTCATCATTTATAACAAAGATTTTTTTGAAAAACACAAAGAGAAAGAAGAGAAAAAAAATCAGCAAAACTAGTCAATATCTCAAGGAATCTTATATTATGTGCCATGTTCTGTACCCAAGAACTTTCTATGTCTGCAAAGGAGTTGGGGCAGGAGAGATCATCTCATATCTTCTTTGGGGCCAAACTTGTTCTTTATTTCGCAATATTCATGTTCATTTGGGGGTGTATTTTTCTCTATTTGCATCGATATAGTAATTGTATATATTGTTTCCCTAGCTTTCCTATCTTCATTTTGAGTTGGTTTTTGTCTTTCCATGTTTCTTTATAACCACATTCATAATTTCTCATAGTGCAATAATGTTTCATTACATTTATGTAACCAAAAGATGGACAAATATTTTGTCTCTAGTCGTTTGCTACCATAAATAGTGCCGCTATCAATATTTTATGTGTATGAGACCTTTCCTTCTGTCTTTGGCCTCCTTGGGATATATGTATAGTATAATGCTTGCTGGGTCAAAAGATGTTGGACATTTTAGTCTCTTTCACTTGCATAATTCCAAATTATTTTTCAGAGTGGCTAGATCAATGAATAGCCTTGCTATAAGTGTATTAATGTACTTTTCCTTTAGCATTCCTTCTGACAGTGCTTATTTCCATCTTTTATCCCTTTTGGCAATTTGAAAGATCTGAGGTAAAATGTTAGATTTCTTTTGATTTGACTTTTCCTTGCTATTTAGTGATTTGGAGCAACTTTTCATATGAAGGTTCATAGTTTGAATTTCTTTATTTTAGAATTGTTTGCTCATATCTTTTGACCCCTTACCCACTGAGGAGTGGTTCTTGGTTTTATATATTTGTGTGTTTCCTAATAAAGTGCCCTTTAAAAGGAATTCTGGGGGAAGAACTCATCTAGTGTAACCTGGGGAAACTATAGAGATGATCAGAGACTGTTTGTGGAGAGATTTGAAGTGAATTGTATTTGACCTCACTGGGCAGTTAATTTACTTGGTATTTCCCAACCATCAAAAAAAAAATCACTTATCAACAGCATTTGTTCTGGTATGTTGTTTTATTTCAACTCATATTTTTAAAGTTCTTTAGTTTAAGAAGGGAGGAAAAGGGGAAGTGAAATCCTTAGAGTTGCATTATTTCATAAGTACCTAAGGAAGCTTGCTATTTCAGACTGTTTGATGTCAATTTTTCACTCAAAGTTCCTCTTCTTTAGAAGAGGATGGGGAAGAAGTTTTTTTTATTAAATGACCATTCCCCCCCCCCAAAAAAAGCTTTGAGACAGTATAAATCAAGTCACCTGAGAGACTTTTAAGGTGGACTTATTTCTTTACTTATCTAAACTTTCAGTGTAGCTCAATTAAAAAAAATCTATTTTACAGAATTATAGAATTCCAGAATTGGTAGAACCAAAGGTCATAGATTCTATCCTACAGCTAATAATAATAGCCGACATTTTTATAAGCATTTACTAAGCCTGGGCACTGGGCTAAATGCTTTATACATATTATATTATTTGATTTTCTCAAAAAACCCTGTGAGGTAGGTGCCAATATTATCTCCATTATGCAGATGAAGAAACTGGGACAAAGAGAGGTTAAATGACTTGCCCAGGGTCACACAGCTAGTAAGTGCCTGAGGCCAAATTTGAGCTCAAAGCTTTCTGACCCCAGATCCAGAGCTCTGTTACTGCACCACCTATCTGCCTTTGAAAAAGGTTCTCTTCTATATCATATTGGAAAAGTGGTTAGTCATCTTTTGTTTGAAGACCACCAGTGAGGGGGGACTCCCTATCTCTGGAGGCAGGCTTTTTTGCTTTGGGCTAACTCTGATTGTTAGGAAGCTTTTCCTTTGGACATTAAATTCAAATATTTCTCATTTACACTTCCGTCCATGGTACCTCATTTTTCCCTCTGAGACCAGGCAGTACAAGTCTAGTGCTTGGTTACTTGTCTTTCCTTTCAGTTCTCCTAAATGGAGGCACCTGGGAGTACCTTTGGAACATGCCCAGATTAGAGGCCTATGCCCCCTGCCATGGATATTGAGGTAGCTTTCTTTGATTGACTGCCAGAATCTTTCAAATTAGTGATGCTGAGCTGTCTGTTTTTTCCCCTCTGCCTCTCTGTCACTTTACTGTTACCTACTACTGTGTCCAGAGGGTGAAGATCTTAGTTTCCCCACAATATGGGCACTATGAACTGAAACAGTGAGAGGTGAAGGACTTTCTTCCCCTGCTTCCTCTTCTTTTGCCCCAACTCTGAGAAAAGGACCTGGAGATGTTTGTTTCTGTTCTATGTTGTTTGTCCTCAGTTTCAGGTTTTGGAGATGATCCTCATAGGACCCAGGAGTTTGAACCATAGCAACCCTGGAGCTAGGATTGTAGGTACTGTAGTGTAGGCAGCGAGCCCAGAATTTTTGTAGTTGTTCAAACATGACTCTTTGTAACTCCTCATTTGGAGTTTTCTTTGCAGAGATAATGGAGTGGTTTGCCATTTCCTTCTCCAGTTCATTTTATAGATGAGGAAAATGAGGCAAACAGGGTTAAATGACTTGCTTAAGGTCACACAGCTAGTTAAGTGCCGGAGGCCAGATTTGAACTCAGGAAGATGAGTCTTTCTGACTCGCGGCCTGGTACTCTACCTACTGCACCAAATAGCTGCCCAGCATAGATACCCTGAAAATCTAGGATGATCGGGACTTGACTCTGGGACAGGTTTTTGTATCTGAAACAGGCACTGTGCTTTATGGGAATTGAGCTAAACTATGAATCCAATCCCTTTCTTCTTCCCAAAGACTGAAAGGGGGGGGGGGGCGGGGAGGAGAATTATGCCTTCCACATGTTGGGGGAATAAACTTATATATTTGTTATTATACCTTTTTAGGTAAATATTTTTGCAAAAAGCTAAAAGGGTACAGGAGGAAATGGTCTACATTTGAGGGAACAGCTTCTGTGGGGGCCAAAGGCTTTTGCAGAGAACCTTGACACACCCAATCCCCTTAAAGGTACTGGAGGACCCTGGGGAAGAAGTAAAAATCTAATCTACCTGGCCTTCTAGGCAGTGAGAGCCATGGCAGCCGGTGTTGCATCGTTTAAAAATCCCAGCTTGTTGATGAATTCTCTGTGCAATCTGCTTATTGTAATTGTTTCTTTCTGTCTTCTGAATTTCATTCTTGAGAGATTTCCATCCTTCTTGTGCTGACTTCTGTGGAATTTAAGTCCAAAACATCTTCCTTGTTCTTTCCCTAAACCCTTGGAAATATGCTCTTCACAGATCTAAGATGTATACTTGATTATATTCTGCTTTTCTCTCCTTCCCTCTATCCTTGATGCTCAGATGGAGTGATTACCTCCTCTCAAGTCCTCTACCATTTCCTTGGTGAAAACTTGGTTCCATAGAGATCTTTTCTTTATTAATTTCTCCATATTTTGAAGGATGAAGTTGTAATTAGAGGAAGTCCAGATACTAGCTTTTCTACCTAGAGAACTCCAGAGGAAAAGGAGGGTAGCTGAAGTCCCTGCATTACTATTATATCGTTGCTCCAGGCCAAGCATTTTCACCTGAGTCCTGAATTTATCTTCATCTACTTTTTATTTCTATCCAGGAAATATACTCCGAAGACAACATATTTCTTTTGTTGCCTCTATCAGTTTCTATTCAAAAGATCTAATGAAGCCGTTGGTTTTTTCACATCACTTATCTTCTTTTTAAAAAATTATCATGAACTTGGCAGTAATATTTTTTCCATATATAAGGAACAAGAAATAGAATTGTCTAAGAAACCATAGATCTAACATGCATTATATGTTTTAAGTATAAATCAGATTTAACATGGTAGCACCAACAATATCCTTGTCTGTGTCTTCTTCTGAACTTTTTCCTCCCCTTGAGTGTATTTGAAGCCAGGAATTCTTACCCTTTTTTGTGTCATGGTCCCATTTGGAAATCTGGGGAAGTCCATAGACTTCTCAGAATAATGTTTTCAAATGCACAAAATACATAGAATTATAAAATAATTGTATCTAAGAACAGTCATTTCAAAGTATTTAAATATTGAATTTAATTGAATGCTTATACTTGAATACTTAAATTCAATAAATTCAATATTTAAAATTTAATAAATCCAATAAAATCCAAAAATTTTAAAATTTAATTTTAATTTAATAAATTCAAAATTAAAAAAGATTTTAAAATATTTTCAAAATATAAAAAAAATAAATTTACAGGCCCCTCGGTAAAGAACTTTAGTTTTAAATTTTGCAACATTACTCCATCCACACCTTTTATCTACTGTGTTTCTTATGATTAAGGTATACTCTTCCAGAACCAGTCCTGACACACATCTTATTAAATCTTCAACTCTTTTCCTATCCTTTATCTCATCCCACTAAATCTCAGTGATATCCATGAGATCATATTGACCTCCTGACATTAAGATCATTTATTTGTTCACCTTGCTTGTTATGTGTGTTTGATGCCTGTGTATAGACATCTGAGGTCATGGGTTTTGTTGCCTGCCCCTTTTCTGGAATTTGTTTCTGGGACTTTGAACATTTCTACTTCCTCCAGCTTGTAGGTATTCTCTATGCTATCTACTTTGGTGGATAGATAGATGCAGGCAGTTTTCTCCTTTCCTTTTCTTTCTAATCACAAAGCTCCTTTAATTAGATTTAAAAGACTCGAGGTAAAGACACTTCTCCTCCCACATAAGGAACTAATTCATCAACTTAGATTTTATTTTACTTTTTGTCTGGGTAAAAAAAAATGTATGTCTTTTATTTTTACATCATTTTCTCTCTCAAATCTAACTGATTCCCTCTCCTCTTCCTGCTTGCCCTTCCCTCCCACCCAAACCCTTACTCAGTGACAGGCAAAGACATTTTTTTCAGTGCTAGTTAGGTGTGTTTCATCCCTGGCCAGGAGGTAGTCACTCCTTTATTTTCAGCTATTGCCCAGATATAAAATTCTCAAACACCATATTTTTAAGTAGCTATTCCCTTCCCAAATCAGTCTTTTTGTGGAAAGTCCCAGCAACAATGATTAAAACATAACCTCTGCTCCTAAAGTGTTGTCAGTTTTTTGTCCAAGACTTCAAAATCTTTAACAATGCTTTTTAAAAAATAATTTATTCTGAATTTATACACTAAAAATAATTTCCATCCCTAGAAGAGAACACAAAGGCATTCTATATGAAACCCACTATTTACTTTTTAATAGTGTATAGTAAATTTTACATGTTACTACTCTCCTGTTTCCTTCTGAACAGCCTTCAGTTATTTCCTGTGCATTTTACAGTGTTATAGTGGTACTTTTTTTTCCTGAGCAGCACTATTGTTCCTCCCACCAATGACCCTCTCCTTCTTCCCTACTCACTGCTCATCCATGCAAATTTAGAGAGAAAAATAACAATAAAAATCTTGTAACAAATACACATACATAGTGAAGCAAAATGAATCTATGCAGTGGCTATGTCCAAAAATACAGTATATCTCTTTGCTTATGTCCTTTGCCTTTCTGAAAGGCTATGTGTAGCATTTCTCAGTATAGGTCCTAGAGACATGATTGGTCATTGCGTTGATCAGAGTTCTGAAACATTTCGAAGTGGTTTTTCTTTACAGTGTTACTGTCCTTGCATAAATTGTCTTGGTTCTGCTCACTATGCTTGGCAGAAATTCATACAACCCAGGATCGTCTGAAAATGTCTTTTTCATTATTTTAATAGCATGTCAATATTCTCATCCATGTAGTTGTACCATAAGTTGTTCAGCCATCCCTTAATTTTCTAAAAGGTAATATAAGGTACTCCCTTGAGTTCTAGTTCTCTGATTTTCTTCCCTCCGCACTCCCCCCTTAAAAAAAAATCTCACTGTAAGGATCAGGAAGTTCACTTTACTTGTGACTATTCCTTCCTTGGTACTATTATTCTTGTTTATTGCATTTTATTTTTGATTTATGAAATAAAACAAGCATTTCCATAACACAGTGCAATAAAAAGATGATTGCACATGAAACTGAAAATCTACTACTACACAGAACTTGTTATTCCTTTCAAATATATAACACAATTATCATGTAAACCCCCCCCACCCTAGAGATGGCTACCATTAGACACAAATAGGTATATATATATACACACACATATATGTGTGTACATATATACACAGATGTTTGTGTGTATACACATATATGTGTGTAAAATTATTCTATACATACTTTTATTTATCAATTCTTTCTCTGGATGCAGATAGCATCTTTCTTCATGTGTCCTTTATAGTTAATTTGGGTATTTGTAATAGTCAAAGTAACTTATCCATTCAAAGTTGTTCTTAAATAATATTACTGTTACTGTATACAACATTCTCCTGATTCTGCTCATTTAGCTCTCTTTCCATATTTTTCCAAGATCATTGAGTTCATAATTTTCTATAGCACAATAATATTCCATTATAACTACTTACCATAATTTGTTCAGCCATTCTCCAATTGATGGGTATCCCTGAAATTACTAATTTTTTGCCACCACAAAGAGAGCTGCTATAAACATTTTAGGACGGATAGGTTCTTTTCCTTTTTTCCTAATTATTCTCTCTTTTATTTTTTTCTCTCCCTCTTTGCTCCCCTCCCCCAATCCTGCTTGTTTCCCTGTTGTTTGATGTGTTTCTACAATAAACTGCTCACATACCCATTTTCAACTGTTTTTTTCCTGGTTCAGTTTAGAGTGAGGTTCATTTTATGCCTACTCTCAATATCCAGTTTTTCATGTTTGTATATTCTTCTTCCAGTGCAAATTATGAGAAAAAGAGAGGTCGTTCTTCCTCTTTTCTACTCTAGTGAAGTCTTTCTTGTCCTCTCCCATTTGCACTGGTTGTTCAGTTGTTTCAATCGGGTCTGACTCTTCGTGGCCCCATTTGAGGTTTTCTTGGCAAAGATACTGGAGTGATTTACCATTTCCTTCTCCATATCATTTATAGATGAGGAAACTAAGGCAAACAGGGTTAAGTGACTTGCCTAGGGTCACCCAGCTAGGAGGTGATTGACTCTAGGACTGACACCCTATCCATTGTGCCATCTAGCTGACCTTCCGTTACTTAAGTGTAGTTTTTCTTTTTACCACTTTTCTAAGGTAATCATCCTCCTTATAAATTTTTCCCTCAAGAATTTTTATTCAAATTTTAAAAAATATTTGGTTTCATTTATTTTAGTTACATAGTCATGAAGGAAATTGATTTTTTTCCCTTTGATTCTGTGCTTATAGTTGTTATGAAGTTAGATTTGCAATGACTTTTGATGCTAGTTTAAGTTTTCTTTGATTTACTCATTGCTCCAACTTTAGACTGTGAATTAGAGATTTTGTACACAGGGCAGTCCTTTCTCAGGCACTTGCTGGTTCTGTGACCCTGAGCAAGTCATTGAACCTTTGCTTCCATCTCGTCTGTAAAATACGGGTGATAATAACAACTACCTTATAGAATTTTAATTAGGAACAAATAAGAATATTTGAAAAGTGCTTTGCAAATCTTAAATCACTATATAAATGCTAGTTATTGTGTACCAGATGTTTCCAGGTCCTGATGAAGCATAGGGGCTAATTAGCTTAGTTTCAGAGTGTAATGGGGTTATGCCAAGATCACCTAAGATAGAGACACCCATGTTGAAGACACCTAGTACCTGCTTGTTTCTAGGAGAAGACAGTCTCTCTTCCCCTGTTGGGGAGCAACCTCTTTCTATTGACCGTGATTTTGGTAATCAGCTGCATCTAAGAGAGTGGGATAGTCCTTCCAACTCTGAGAAGGGGTGAAAGTGCTGTTCACACACATCCTGGGCACCAAATACTAAACTGGATGTGGGGATAGGTCCACCTTCTTTCTCACTATCTTTTTAGGCCCCTTGACCCCAAGAAATGGGCTTGGGGTTTCAGTCTGTTTCATATGCATTTTTTTTTTTGTTTTAGGCACAGGCCATGGAGTCACAGGACTCCTGAAATCAAGCCATAATCACTTGGAGTTAGGTCTAATTCCAGGCCTGAAGTTGTTGCCAGCTCATCCAGGAAAGCCTGAGAAGTCAGAATACTGGGACTCAATTCCAGTGGGGTTTTGGACTTTAAACTTGGTGGACCACGCTATGTAGAAACAGAGTTAAGCTGTGAACCCAATCCCTCTTCCTTCCTCAGACTGAGATGGTGGGAAGAGATTATAGCTCCAGGTGCTGAGGGGATGTTTGTGTGTTTTTTCTTGCCATATTTTTGAAGTAAATATTATGTCATGAAAGCTAATCTGACTGGTAAGTGGTTAAATGAAACCAGGGTCCTGAAGACTCCCTAAAATTGAAGGAATACAATCTGGAGGACTGAGGCAATATCACAAACTAAGCTTCCCTCTCCCCTACTTAAATGTACCAGGGAGGAGTGGGACATAACATATCTGGCCTTTGGACAGTAGGAGCTAGGGTAGTTGCTATTACAAAAGGAGTATCTTAGAATGTTTCTGCAAAGACATCCGTTCCACATTGTCGTTGTGACCAGTAAGACCAAGCGGCAATACATACTCTTAGTCACTCATTCTATGACTAATTTTGGCTTACTGCCAGTGGAGGGACCAGAATAATATCCGGTACCCATTCTCCAAGCCAGCATTTTGATAGATGTTCTGAATTGTTACTTGGAGAAGTACAATCTTGCATAACATTTCCTTAGACTAACTTTGGTAACTCTTCATTCATTTCCAAAACCACACAATCCCTAGTGAGTATTTTGTCATGCCCTTATGCTAACCTCCAAGCTCTGTTATAATTTAAACCCTGATTAGTTATGAAATGTCACAGACTGAAGTGAGCAGAACCAAGAGGACTATTCATGCAGTGATAGCAAAATTTGAAAGAAAAATGACTTTGAAAGACTTCTTCAATACAATGATCGGACATGTTTCCAGAGGATTTATAATGAGGCATGTTACTCACCCCTGATGGAGAGGAGAGGACCATCAGATGCAGAAAGGATATCACATGGATTTGTTTTGCTTGAATATGTTTATTTGCTACAATGGCTTATTTATCTTTCTCCCAGTTTTTAATTTAGGGTCCAGAGGGGAGATTATTTAACAATAGTGATGTTTATGTTCAATCATTTTTCAGACTCTTTGTGAATCCATTTGGGGTTTTCTTGGCATAGATACTGTAGTGGTTTGCCATTTTCTTCTACAGCTCATTTTATAGATGAGGAAACGGAGGCAACCAAGGTTAAGTTACTTGCCCAGAGTCATATAACTATTGACTAAATTTGAGACCAAATTTGAATTCTGTTTCTCCTAACTCCAGGCCTGATTCTCTATCCATTGCACCACCTAGCTGTCCAAAACAGTGATGCAAAAGTGCAACCTCCCCTCCCACCCCAAACCAAAGCATGTGCAAAACACGATCAAAGGCATCTGCCTAGGTTTTTGAAATGATGAAGGCTGTGTATGCTTGCTTCCCCATCAATACTGTAATTCAAGAGAATGACTCACTTGTTGAAATCAGAAATTTCGTGGGTGAAAAATCTGAGACGAGGATGGGTAAGACCAGGTATTGCTTGTACTGTTTCTCAAGTCCAAAAAGATGAATTAATTCTTGAAGAAAACAATACTAAATTTGTATCAAACTCAGCTGCCTTGATCCAACAGGCCACCACAGTCAAAAACAAGGATATCAGAAAATTTTCAGATGTCCATTTCTGAGAAAGGTGCAGTGCAACAAACTGATGGATAAGTTGGAAAAGATACCAAAGACTGTATCCTGGGGAGTCAACACTTACTCAGATGTCAAAATAATTTTTTTTAGTTTACCTGAAGTAGTTTATTTAACACAAATAAAAATGTGCAAAGCTTTTTATTCATTTTCTTCACTCCAAAGTCTAGCGTTTGGATTGGTGATCTTGATGGCTAGCTGAGCTGCTCTCTCAACAATCACTTTCCGATTCTTAGAGGAAACATTGTGAGCAATCTCAGCACAGTATGATTTGTTGCACATCAGGAGCACTTCTAGCTCTTTGACATTGTGCACCAAAAACTTCCTGAATCCACTTGGCAGCATGTGTTTTGTCTTCTTATAGCTTCCATAACCAATATTGGGCATCAAGATCTGGCCTTTGAATCACCTTCACACCCTGTTGTCAATGACTCTTGGTTTATGCCAGTTTCTCTTGATCTTGACATATCTGTCAGACTGGTGGCGGATGAACTTCTTGATCCTCTTCCTGACGATCTTAGGCTTCATGAGGGGTCTGAGGGTGGGCATGGTGCTGGCGAGGAGACAACGGCCCCTCCACTGGAAGCACTGACAGAAAGAGAAAGAAGGTGTCAAAATAATTTTTGCATTTTTCAGCAATAGTGATATAAAAATGCAAAAAATATTGATTTATAACATTTTGAAAAGTACACAGAAAGTTCAGGAGAAATCATGGATAACGGATAATATTGTAAATAATATGTAGACTATATTGTATACTTAAAAAAGGAATATGAAATAGGACATGGTTTTATCTATAACAATTTTTCCTTGTTTTTCTGTGTGTGTTTGGAATTGCTCTTTTTAGTGTTTAAGTTCAGAAAAAATATTTAAATATTCATTGATCTATGATCTCATTGGTGTGAATAATCTCTTTGGATATGATAAAGGGGCAAGGAACTCCAAAGAAGAGAACTGGTAAAATTGAACTGATTCACCAAGGAGTTGAGAAAGGAGGAGGGTGAGGAATCAAGGGATTGGAGGTCTAGATGCAGAGCAACATTTGGTATTGGAAGGCAGAAGGAGAGATGAAAAACTGATAGACTGTGTTGAGATAAGGGGATTTTGAAGTTCATGAACATGGAGGTGGTGGATTTGTGGGTGATGGCAAGATCAAGTGATGGCAAGATGATCTTGGTGTATGGCTGAGGTGGAGTAGAAAAGTAGGTCATGGGAAAGTGCCTACTATACTAGGCTGAGGACCTTGGAGGTTAGAGTGTTTGAAGGAATATCAGTACATATGTTTAAGTCCCTTTGTATGAAGCCAAGAGTTGGAGAAGAAAGGAAGATTGTGAACCAGGTACCGGAATACATTGAAGAAGGATGGGGAATGTTCAGAGGTCTGTAGATAACAACTTACATAATTTTGATTGGGTAGTAGATGTGTATTGTATGGACCTCAAAAGAGAAGAGATTAACGAATGATTACAATAGCCAAAGAATTTAGAAGTAGCAAGGAGAAGCAGAGTTCAATTCTCTCACCTTGACCAGTGAGTCACGAAGAAAGTGAAAGTGCATCTAGTGTTGGAAAGTATTACAAGGGAGACTGTCTTTTGGAGTGATTCAGGTCTCAGTGAGAACCAGAAGATTGAAGAAGTAGGAAAGGAAAAGTATTATGAAAGCAAGTTTGTTGCCTATGAAACAGACATTCCAGAAGGCAGTGGATGAGGTGTTTGTTTGGGTGGTTGGAAGGATGTGTAGAAGGGGATGGGAATAAGGAATTGGGTCTTAGGGGCATGGAGAAAAGGGTTTGGATAATGATCTGCAGGAGGTTTTTTTTTTTTAATTACGGATATTAAATTTAAGTATCTCCAAATCTGCTTTATTTGTCTATGTCTCTTTCTGAACTTCCTTCAACTCTTTTATCTAAAAAATGTTCCTATGATGCTCTTCTTTGTTTTTTGTTTTTCCTTTTGTGTTATTATTTTTGCATCACTATCATTGCTCCCCTCTTTCCCTTCACCATTCTTCCCCAAAGGCCCCCTTTGTTTATTTTTAAAATTAAATTTTATTTTCAGATCTACTGTCTCTCACTACCTTACCCATCCCACCTCTACCAGTATTAAAAAATGCAAGAGAAACAAAACTGATACAAACATGTGTGAAAAAACGTTTTGAGGTACTCAGTGGCCTTTATGCTCCTTTTGGTTGCCAAGGACATCCCCTGGGGTGCCTGACCCAAGTCTACCTTTCCTGAGTAGCATCCTGTACCCTAGTTCAGATTCTACCTGGCCAGATCTCCAAGTTCACAATTTCCTTGTACACAGTTTCCTTCACCTAATTCTTAGAACCTGTTCTGATTTATTATTCAGGTATTGATGATGCCAGCAGTTTTCTATGTTATCCTTTTTGAGGTTTTATTTGTTTTAATACTAAAAGGATCTTTAATTTCATTGATGTGGGAGTACTTTGTTTATTGACTGAGATACCACTCTCAGTATTGAGTTGCTGTGGCCAAAAAAAAAAAAAACTACTAACCTGGAGCCAACCTGGTAATGAGCCTCTTTGAACTCCAAGCTTTGCCTGGTTCTCAGACAAATATTTTTGTCATCTTCTTTCCTGTTGTTCCCTTCAATGTACAGTATGGTTTGGCCATAAGAGCCCACTTGCTATTCCTTTTCTAAGATGCCTCATCTCCTTGCCCTGAATGTTCCTCATACCTGGAAGTCTTTTGATCCTTACCTCCATCTCGTAAAATCCCTTTGTTCCTTCCACACTCATCTCTTCAGGTAGAGGCAGGAGATGCAATGCTGAAGTTCAAGGAATAATTAATTAGCAGACCAGTTTAGCCAATATGTAGAGCTGGTAAAGGAAAGTAAGGTGAAATAGCATTGGAACTTTGAAAAAAGAAAAAGCCTTGAAACCTATGCTTTTGCCTGATTGTAAAAGACTTTTTTTGGGGGGAGGAGGATTTATTTTTTTAAAAATAAGAAATCCATAAGCTAGCATTTCCTTACACATAGTAGAATAATACATGAAGTTGAGAATCTATATTATGCAAAGCTTACTATATATATGTTAGATTCAACATGTATTTTTCAAAATTGTACTTGACAGTGATTATTTCTAACTTTCTGTTCTATTATGTATTAAAAAAATATTTCAATATTCACCCCCTTTAATTTGTTCTTTATTTTGTTTATCCTATCTTTCTGCCCCCACCCCCACCTACTTCACTCTTACTTTAGGGATATGTCCAATTGAAAAGAAGAAGAAAAACAAAACTATTGTAACAAATATATGTAAGACAATTTCCCACTTTGGAAATTTTGCTGTGTCCAAAAATGGATATCTCATTCTGCATCTTGAGTTCATTACTTCTTTGTCAGGAGGTGTCTAACATGCTTCATCAAAGTTTCTCCATTAGTTTAATGGCATAGATTGGGCTTTCAGAAGATTGTTTTTTAATTAGGAAAATTTTATTTTCTGTCCCTCCCAAATTCTCATATTAGTTAAACCAAACCAAACCAAACCAAAACTTCTTGTAAGAAACACATAGTAAAACAAAACAAATTCTTGCATTGGCCCTGTCCAAAAACATGTTTTTCTCTGTATCTTTAAATTATCACCTCTCTGTCAGGTGGTGGATAGCATGCTTTATCCTTGTTCCTCTGCAATGATGCTTGATCATTATGTTGTAAGTCTTTCAAAGTTGTTTTATATTTTCAATGTCATTAATCATAAAATTGTTCCATTCTATATCAGTAAATAAAATAAGGTTTCTCTAAAATTCTCTCTTTCATTATTTCTTATGGGATAGTAGTATTGATGTACCATAATTTAAGTTATTTTTTACAAACGTTGGAGACCCCTTTGGTTTGCAGTTATTCGACACTATAAAATAAGCTTCCATAAGTATTTTTGTGTATATGTACAAAAATTATTTTGCCAGCTGTGTCAATAATGGTTTGCATAGAAGAGAGACTGGGAGCAGAAAGTTCTTTCTGAATGCTGTTGAAATAGTCCAGAAAAGATATGATTAGGACTTGAGCTTGGACAGTGGTCGAGTGGAGAAAAAAACTTGGATATGAGATATGCTGTGAAGGTAGACGTTGTGAAGGTATAATTCATAAGAATTGTCAACTAATTGAATATGGTGGGGTGTGGTGAGGGAAAGTGAAGAGTCAAGCATGATGTTGGGGTTGTAAGCCTGTTTGATGCTGGAACCCTTAGAAAAAGAAGTGTTTTGAGTAGGGACAAAATTGAGGGGTGGAGAAATTAATGAATTCCATTTTAGGCATGTTGAATTTGAACTGTTTATAGACTATTTAGTTGGAGATCTCCAAAGAGAAGTTGTTGATGCAAGACTGAAGTTCAAGAGAGAGATTAGGTCTTCTGGATATATAGATTTGGAAATCATCTTCATAAAGATGATACTTTAACCCTTGGGCACTAATGGAATGAATCAGTAGGGAAAGAAGAGAAGATCCAGGAAAGAGTCTTGGGGGACACCCACATGTGGGGAGTGGTATGTGGGCAATCATACAATAGAGGAGACTGAGAAGGCTTGGCAAGAGATAGAAGAGGAGAATGAGGTAAAAGACAGAGTCAGGAAAATCTAGCAAGGAAAGAGTTCCAAATCATGGATTTGGACTGGAAAAATGTAATAAAGGGTAAGCCTCCAGGGAATAATTAAAAACCAACAAATCTCAGTATCTTTGCCTCTCCTTTTTTTCATTTAGGTAATAATGGCAAATCTTGGGGACCCAAGTATAATTTACCTACATTTCAGGAACAAACAAAACCAAAACCAAACCACAACATTTTTAGGTTACCAGGATTGGGTTGTGGGAAGTGGGTGAAATGCAGAGCAATACCTATTTGAGGGTGATGTAAACTTCAGGGTTGAGGACACTGGACTGGAGTAGAGGAGGCAAAGGGAGGAGTCATAGAGATTATGTTCCTACCCTTCCTCTTCCTCTTGACAATACTAGTATTGCTATTTCCTGTCCTGTCAGCATTGGTCCTTGGGTGAAGTGAAAAATGGGAAACTGAATGGTGATGTGGAGGGGAGGTTGTCTAGATAATTACTCTTTGAGTGGGAAACAGAAGGAATTAAAAAATATAGTCCTAAGCAATGATGCATGAGAAAGGAAAGGCTATAAGGAAAAGAAAGTCCTATAGCCACTTAACTGTTCCAGGTAATTATGTCCTTGTAAAGTATATACAAGCTATGGCACCTAGCACTGGGGCAAGTATTGATGGAGTGCCAGGCCTGAAGTTAGAAGACATCTTCCTGAGTTCAAATCTGGCCTCAGATACTAGCTGTGGGATCTTGGGCAAGTCACTTCATCCTGTTTGCCTCAGTTTCTTCATCTATGAAATGAGCTGGAGAAGGAAATGGCAAACCACTCCAATATCTTTGCTAAGAAAACCCCAAAGGGGGTCATGAAGAGTTGGATATAACTGAAAAAAAATGACACCAACAAAATGCAACCCATCACCCCCTGTTAGGTATATAGCGGGCACTTAATAAATTGATTCCATATGGTGATAGCTTTTGTGAATCTATTGAATTTAGTATGAACATAAAATCATATATTTAGAGCCAAGAGGGACTATATAGATCATGAAATTTAACCCTTTCATGTTATAAATGAAAAATCTGGGACCCAGAGATTTTAGTGACATGCCCAATGTCACACAGCTAGTAAGTAGCAGAACTGACATTTGAACCCAAATCTTTGCAAGCTAAATCCAAAGATTTACCATAAAAGCCAAATATTCTTCTCCACGGTCCATCTGCATAAGCATACTGCATTAAAATATTTTTCATTCCTTGTGTTATTAGATCGCGCATTTTTTAAAAAGAAAAAGCACTGATTACATTTGATTTAAAGGCATAGAGAAATACCAAGTTATGTTTTCCTAATTTCAATATTTTCTATATTACTTTATCTAGAGATTGCCTTTCATTTTCAGGGGGTGAAAGTCATGTAATAATAGTTTCTTGAACCCTTGCCCAGAATCTAGGGTCCACCCATGTTTCCCATTTCCTCTTTCTATTTGTGGAAGCATTTATATTGAGGCTAGTGGCTTTGACTTGTATCATGAATTGATGCAATCCTACTTCTTCTGTTTATCTGGCACCTGCTGCTGGTTCTGTTCATCCTTCCCACATCCAGATTGTTGAGGGTATTTGGACATTCCAAAGAAGAAGTTGACTTAAAACTTTTTATTTATTGAGAATTGAAAGGGACTCTAGAGACCATATATTCTAACTGGTCCTGAAACTGATGCCTAGGAATAGTTCAAGGTACTCAAGGCCATACAGCTAGTTAATGGCAGAGCTGGGCTGAGTTTCTTCATTTCTGGGTTAGGCTTAACAGAATGACTTGATTTGGATCACATATCATATAGGCAAAGAAGGTAAGAGCCAGTATTTTACAAACCATAGGCACTATAGGCCTGGGAAGGACAGTCACTCACACAGGGGCATCACTCATCCATATGGGTACCTCTACTAGGGGATACCTCTTTCTTGCATACAAAAGACATGGTTGGCTTTTCTGACCAAGATGGAATGAGTACTGGCAATCCACCAACATACCCATTTTAGAAAAAAATGACAGAGTGATGATAAAACCATGCAATGAGAAAGTGTAGTAAGAATGATTCCTTCCATTCCAGAACTGCACAAGAAGTCAGTCAGATGGCTGCAGATGATAAGAAAGGGGGCTAGAAGTTAAACTCATGCTAGCAGACCCAAACCTGAACAGCAGGCAATTCTAGCCTCTCAGTGAGATGGACCAGAAATATGTGTAGCCTGCAATATTCTGTCTGATGGTGACAAGAGTGGAGAGATCCTTGAGAAAGACCCAGCATCATTGGAAAGACACAGGGTACTTAGGAAACTTAGGAAAAAATAAAGTCTCAGTAGCTTTGAGGAGTGGCCACACTTACAGTGGCATAGAAGTGCTTAGGCCAGGACACCCCAAGAGCCCAACAGCTTTGAGGCACTTAGTACTCTGTCCTGAAAAGTCCTAGAACCTGAAGACAGAATTCAATGAACCTCATAGATCTGGGGGGCAAGGGGAGTGTGGCACTAACCTTGAGAGCTATAAGTCAGTACAAAATCTCAAGGAACCCAGGGGACCCAGGGAGATACTAACTAAACAGGATCAATCACCCCACCCAAAAGTGCAGCAGGGGAAGAGCCTGGCCCTGGAACAAAGTTTAACTTAAGGAACTAAAGCTGCATTCATAAGCAAATCAACATGCTGACTAGTATTACAAAAAAAATTATTATAGATCTAAACATTTCTCAGAGGAAAAAATAAACCCATTACTTTAAGTGGTGACTCAAAGTGGAGGGAGGAATAAAAGATTTTCCAGAAGAACTATGTGAATACTCAAAAGAAATAAAGCAGGAGATATCCAGGATTTAGTAAAAAATTTTAAAACAAAATAAAAAATTGGGAAAATAGAAGAAAACACGTGTCATTACACACACACACACACACACACACACACACACACACTACGTAGTCACTTGGAAAACAGATTAAGGAGAGATAATTTAATAAGCATTGGATTCCCTGGAAAAATGACAATAAAAATCCTGTGCACTATATCTCAATTTCCTCGATATATTAGAATCATAAGGCAAAGTAAAGATAGAAATAATTCTCTGATCACCATTGGAAATAAATGTCCAAAAAAAGTCTTAGTGATTCCATAGCCCAAATTCAGTACTTCCAAAATTCAGTCAAAGAAAAAAGTGCATTCAAGTGTCAAGAAACCACAGGTTGAATCACACAAAACTTAGCAGCTTCTATTTTTAAATAAGAGTGGATCTTGTAATAAAATATTTCGAAAGGCAAAAGATACAGTCTTGCAAACAAGCAGATAGTAGAATAATTCTACAGGTGAAAAAAAGGATCTTTATTAGAAGACTTTCAAGCGTGCCTTATGAAAAGATTCTAGCTGAGTGGGAACTTTGAAATATTAATACAATAGGTGAGAGAAATCTAGGAAGGTTATTGGAGCAATTAAAAAGAACTCTATGATGAAGCAGTGATAGCTTTCTAATAGGAGAAACAAGTGACCCTACTGAATCTTAATATCTTTGAAGGGTATTGAGAAAATTAAATAACAAAAGCAGAAATACTTGAGAGAAGGGTGGATTAGTTTTGTTCTGAGGGTTTGGAGAGAGCAAAGACAAAGGAGGACAAAAGCAGGAATGCCTGATTGTAGAAAGGAAGAAGGGAGTGGAACTGGCTATTTCTCGTAATTGGAGTGCATGAGAAGAATACAGTATACAAACATGGAAGGGAAGATTATATGCATCAAAAGAAGCTCACTCTTACCTGAAATGATCATGGTGGGCTGATCGTGGCCTTGTGTCCCTCAGGGGTGCCTAATCATAGCACAGAATGGTGCTATCTTCCACTGGCCCTGATAGCAGTGGCTCCCTATGGCAGTTGCTGCCTGCAGCTGTGTTCTTTGCTTTTGATGGTTTCTTTTGCCATCCTATTCCCTTTCTTTTCCTTCTCTCTGCTCATTTTCTCTTCCACTAACAAACATCTATATTAAAAGTATTTGGGGCAAGCTTGGGAGTTTGGGCACTGTCATCCAGTGATTTGGTTACATGTTGAGTTCATGTTACATTATATTACAATATACAATATACTGAATACAATATTTTCAGTTATATTTTTTTCAGTTTATGTTACTTTGTTTTTATTATTAGTGTTTATATCACTCTCATTCCTGTTTTCACACCTATTCTTTTACAAATTTCCCCCAACTAGAACCGTAACACTTTTTTGTACCATTACATAACATTTCCTGTTTTATTCTTTTTCTCCTGAACTTACTTAAGGACAGGGATCCTGTCTTGTGCTTTTGGCTATCTCTCATAGAGCCATTCATGTGGAGATACCCAACAAATATTTGTTGATTTACTAACATTTTTTTTATATGAATACCTAGAAGCTCAGACCCAAAATCCACACAGCGGTAATTCACTCAGAGAAAATGCTCGTTAGTCATAAGTGGGGTTTACTCTACTCTCTTCAAAGGTATCAGTATCACAGTGGATAGAATGTTAGGGCCAGCATCAGGAAGACCCAGACTTTCACTAGCATTCTGAGTGATCCTGAGCAAATACCCCAACCTTTCTAAACTTCGATTTCTTCATCTGTGAAATGAGGATAAATGATAGCACCTTCTTTGTTGTGAGATCAGATGAGATCAAATGTAAAATGCTTTGAAAACCTCAAAGAACTGTCTATGTAAACCCTGCCCAAAGCCTCTCTTTTTACTGCTGGAGATCAAATTCTAGCAGTTGTTTATTAGTCTTTGACTTAGGTATGTCTGGCTTACTCAGATCGATTAATGTATTTTCCCCACATTTATAAAATTCTGAAATGAACAAATATCAACTAAAATAAACATTTCAATTTACATAGTAGAAGAAAGGGTTGTAGCTGAAACTGTGAATCTATTCTATGCAGTTTACTTTTCTTTAAAAATATATAACAAATTTAACATGTCACTTTCAAAGTTGTCTTGCTTTGTGATCCTTTTTGCCCTTACTTCTGCTTCTCTACTGTATATTTCTTTTTCTTTCTTTCTTTCTTTTTTTTTTCAAGCAATTGGGGTTAAGTAACTTGCTCAAGGTTACATGGCTAGTCATTATTTATGTGTGGGTGCTCATTTTCTGAGGCCGGATTTGATCTCGGGTCATCCCAACTCCGAGGCCGGCACTCTTACTCACTGCGCCACCTAGCTGCCCCTCTACTGTTATTTCAAACAGAATTTTCAATGACCCCCATTTTTCCTTCTTTCCTTCCTTCCTTCCTTCCTTTTTTCCTTCCTTCTCTTCCTCTTTCCCTAACTCCTTCCCTCCTTCTCTCCCTTCCACCTCCTTTCTTCTTTCTTTCTACTTCCTTCCTTTCCTTTCTTTTTTTTCCCTTCCTTTTTCTTTTCCTATCTCTAGCTCCCCTCTCCTTCCCTATCCACTACCCCCACTCCCAATTAAGAAAGTAGAGAACCAAAACTTTTATTTGAAAAAAATGTAAAAAAACTTTAAATAAAACTAGTACTTCAACAAACATATTAGAAGTGAAAGAGAGGATTGTACATGAAACTACAGAATTATATCCTGTACAATTTGTTTTTCTTTTCAAAGTATGTGATAAATTCATTTCAATCTGTAGGCTTTGAAACTGTCCTTCTTGTCTGTGCTTCTTTCTGGCTTTCCTTCTGTTATCTTCTCTGATTTGAAAAAAAAAAGATCAATAATCTGCTTTGCTTTCTTTTCTTTCCTTTCTTGTTTTGGTACTCTATACCTCCATGCCCCCTACTCTTCCCTAATACTGAAATAAAACAGAAAAAGAAAAATAAAGCCCTTGTAACAAATATGCATAGTCAAGAAAAACAAATTCCTATGTTGACTGAGTCTGAACATTTATTCTATATTTCTCATTTGTCACCTTACCATAGAAGAGGATAGCATGCTTCATCATGAGTCTTTCAGAATTGTGATTGGTTAATGCATTGATTGGAATTCTCAAATCTTTCTAAGCTACTTTTTCTTTATAATGTTATCATAGAAATTCTTTTCCTTGTTCTGCTTATTTCACTTTGCATTGGTTCATTGAAATCTTCCCAAGATTCTCTGAAATCACCCATTTTGTAATTTCTTTCAGTGCAATTGTATCCCATTATATCCATATATCCTTGTTTAGTCATTCTCCAACTGATGGATCTCCTAGTTTCCATTTCTTTGCTATTATAAAAAGAGCTGCTACAAGTACTTTTGTAAATATGAGTCTTTTAATTCTTTCTTTGAGAACTTCCTGTGCAATAGTCTTAGGTTTCTCATAGTGGAATGACTAGCTCAGAATAGCTACTCCAGTCACAGGATCTATTCTTGCTCTCCCAATGGCATGATTTTCTCCCTTAGCTATTCCTGCTTGATTCACTACTGGGTAAGGTTAACTCTTGCTATAGAAAGATGGAGATTCCGTGGGGCTATATCTTTTTCTGTAGTGGGCTTGAGAGGAGATGGAAATGGAAATGAAAGCCTATAGACTGGACTGGACCAAGGAAGAAAATAAAGAGGACTTGTAATAGCTGGAGGTCTTGGCTCTGGTTTCTTACTACTTCCACCCTCTGGAGCTGCTGCCCTTGATCTTAGATACTCCTTTTTTTTTCTGCCCACCCTCCACCTCCCCTCAATCCTTGAAACTCTTGCACCAAGGCCTGGGGTACCCTCTACTAGTGATATGAAACTGATGGATTCTTTCCTGCTGGGGGAAGGAGTAGAGAAAGGAGAGCTCTGACTTCTGCTCTTTGGTTGGAGGTGGATTCATGATATTTTAAGTTGGTGCTCAGAATACATCTTCCTGTAGGTATTTATGGTTCTATTGAATTATAATTATAAGTAGAATACAATATAATATTATATTATAATGGTAGTAATAAATATACTACCAAAGCAGGGTGACATTTCACAACATCTCAGAGTCAGGAAGATGGTGAGTTCAAATTTTGCTTATGACACATATTTGTTATGTGACTTAGTGATTTAACTTCTCAGGCAACTAGAGATGGTACCTACTTGAATTGGTAAATGGAGTTTCCTTACCTGGGAGTTCCTGATACTAATGAAATTACTGTTTACAAAGCACTTTCCTTCACAAGACTGTATATTTGAACTAAAAGGAATTTTAGAGTTCATCAAGTCTAAAACCTTCTGAGGCTTACCAAGATTAAAGTGTTGCTTAAGGTCATATAATTATCTAAGTGGCAGAACTGGAACCCTGACCCAAATATAGGCAGGACACACACAGGGAGGACTGCATATACAGGGGATGGTCCTGGTGTCTCCAGTGCCAAGGACAGTTGTGCAGCTGCCTGGGCTTCTAGCTTTTGGTTTAGCTGGAGTCCTTAGCCAGGGCATTAGTCTTGCTTTCTGATGGGTGTGGGTGTGGGGAGAATAGGGTGTCCTTTAGTTTAAAACCCTGAAGCATTTCCTACTATAGTTATCTTTTTACATCTTAAAATTAAAAAAAAATGCAACATATCTTTTAACGTTGGATAATTTTACATTGTTTCACAAGATTTTCATACATATTTTTGAATTCTTCGTCATTAAACTATATCTTTATCACTTTGGATAATAAGTCTATCTTTGACAAGCAGTCTATTTTTTCACGTTGTTTTGATTATAGTCCGTAGGTTTTCTTTTTAACTAAATTTTATTTTGTTTTCAGATTCCAATGGCTTTTCTCCTTCCTCAAGTGTCTTCCCCCCAATTGAGAAAGGAAGAAAAACAAACCCCCCCGTCACAAATTTATATTGTTTAGAAAAACAAGTTGCAATTTGGACTCTGAGTTCTTCATTCCTCTTTTGAGATATAGATAGCACCATAGGTTTTCTTCTATAGTTCTTTTAGAAAGAAGAAGCTCCTAACACACCCAGTCAATGAATAAACCCTTTTTATGCTCTCCTCCCAATAAGGGCTGGTCTGTCTGGTTTTCTGAGTCTCACATAGCATAGGAATCATCGATGATTTGTCCCAGACAAATTCTGTGGAGACATGTCTTGTCTACCAGCTTTCATAGGAGTAATTCTTTTTTTTTTTCTTAATTCTATTTCCTGATCACTAAAGCCTGAATCTCTGTTAGAGACCTTTCTCTAGCTTAGGATAAAAAAGTCTGTGTAACTTGATGTTTATTTGTGACCTTAAACTCATTTCAGGGGAGTTCTGTCACAAAAGCTCAGAGATCTCTGTAGTCAGACTCCTTGTAGATTTTTTTGGGGTTACCCAGTATTCTTTGCTTCTGCAATGCAAATGGATCTAAGCAGCATAAAAGTTAAGTCCAGGGGTATCATGTATCTCCTCCTTTTTGTTGTTCAGTGATTTCAATTATGTCCAACTCTTCATTTGGAGTTTTCTTGGCAAAGATACTGGAGTGGATTGCCATTTCCTTCTCCAGCTCATTTTATAGATGAGGAGACTAAGGCAAACAGGGTTAAGTGACTTGCCCAAGATCACATAGCTAGTAAGCAGGATTTGAACTCAGGAAGATGAGTCTTCCTAACTCCAGACCTGGTACTTTATCCACTGTACCACCCAACTGCTCCCATCTCCTGCCTAACCGTTACTATATCCATTGACTTTCCTAGGTTTTGATTCCATCATATATCATCATCATCATCATCATCATCATCATCATCATCATCATCATCATCATCACTACCACCATGAGGAATCATCTGTCACCTTTTCTTTTTTGTTCCTTACTGCATTAACTGCAACCATTTTAGCTTATGTGACTGGATTTTCTCCCTAGTTTTTCTCACCTTTAGAACTAAGAGCAAAATTCTTGCAAGGAATCAGGGTGAAAGATATCACATAGATGTCAGATGGAAGCAAACTTCTATTTCAACTCCCTTAGACTCCCATGAGACTGCAATAAAAAAAATTTAAAAACAAAAACAAAGAAAACCCCCAGCATTTTGGTCAGTTGTTTCCTCAATGCTGAATAATTGCAAAGATTGCAAAATAGAACCATGCACACACATGGATCCTTGATCCAACCCCCTCATTCCCCCAGTATCTAGGAAAGTGTGCTCAGCAAATCTCATATCTTGAGAGGCCACTTAAGGAGGTGAAAAAAAAAGTTTGAGGCAAAAAGAGAAATGAAACTCACAGGGCTCGACCCTGTCAGCATTCTAGCATTTATAAGCAATGCATTTTGAAAGGAGACAGAATCTCAAGATCGGGAACCAGCCAAAATGACCAGTGGAGTGCTGTTCCTCTGGATGGTTATTGAGCTCTGTCTGAGTAAGTGTTCTGAGGTTTGTTGGGCACAGCTTCCCAGAGGGTGATTCACTAGTATGCACCTTAGGCTTCTGATGGATTGTTGAAATCACTGACACATCTCTCAGTGAAGAATCAAGTGATTCCCCTCTTCTTATTATGGGTCCCCTCCTGGTTTTTATTTTTTTTAAACTAGGGGGTTGCCCAGTTGCTGGCTTCGGAATTTGTGGGAGATGCTCATATTGGAGAGAGCAAAATTTAGAAAGAAACTCAGATCCAGGTGGGGGCATCAAATGGAAAGCAGAAAATCCTTTGGTAGGTGTTAGCTTGGTCATAGTGGGGATGTTTATTCTGATCTCAGCTCCTATCAGTCTTCTTAGTTCCCATCCTGCCTGCTATAGTCAGAATTTGCTGAGGTAGAGAAGCTTTAGGGGATATTTCTTTTTTCCACTTTATATTTTCTGGTTTTTGATGGTGCATAAAGGACAAAATTTGGTATAGAGGAAAGAGCACTAGGATGGAAGTTTAAAGAAAAGGATTCTAATTCACTCTCTAAGGGGTTGGTATAGGAATGCAACAGCTGGTCTGAATGGTGTAGGAGAAGGACACTGGATTTGAAGCTAGAAGGCCTAGGTTCAAATCCCAATTCTTTTAATTATTATCTGTATATTCTAGGGCAAGTAACTTCCATGTTGGGAACTTTGGTTTCCTTATCCGGGAAAAATAAGAAGGTTGGACTGGATTGCCTCTAAGGTCATTCCAACTCTCACAGACTGTGATTCTAATTTTATGTATTAAACTAAGTTAGCAAATGACTTTGGCTTTTTTTTCCCCATGAGTAATGAAAAAAGAAAAGGTGGGTTCAACAGATCTAGGAGTTTGACCTGGCTCTGTCGTTATGACCTTGGTCAAATCATTTGTTAATAGGCAAAGTCACAAGTTGAAGTGATTCTCGAGTATGTTATGATATAAATATTATGGAGTCAGTGCGGTCTAGTGGGAAGTATGCTAGCCATGGAGTCAGAAGGCATAGCCCTGAATTCTAACTTTATTCCTTAGGAGTTGTGTGATCTTAAGCAAATCATTTTACCTCTTTAGATACTGATTTAATGAACCATAAATGGGAAGATTGGAATAGATGATCTCTTAGATTCCTTCCAGGTCTAATGCTGTGGTTTGTAGGCACTATTCCAGAAATTTAGTATTTTCAGGGGCATGTTTAAACAAGTTCATTTTAAAAAAATATTTTAAAAGTTGACATCTTTTGTTTTAAAATTACCTCCATTTTCAAATATGTCTCTCTGTCCCTACTACTCAGAGAGCCATCTCATATAAAAAGAATTTTAAAAAGAAGAGGATTTTTCTTTTTTGTATATACATATCATAGCTCTGGGTGAAGCTAACAAAGCATACCTATCTAATTTTCTGACTTACTGAAAATGGTAAAAAATATTTTGAGTCACCTATCCTGGGCAATAGTGGGTATCATTGGTTTTAACCACAAAATTCTCACTTCTCTCCACATAGTAAGATAAAGAATTAAAACAGTGTTATATCTGTCTTTGAAAACAAGTTAGGGTTTTGCTAGCCAAGTAGGCAATAGCTTCCATGGGCCATTTTTTTTTGGCCAAGCAAGTGTGTCCTTACTGGTATCATATCTTATATCTTTGTCCCAAATTAAATCTATTAAACAGTCCTTATTCATGATTCTAGTTGGAAATTGGACTCAGAAAATCAGGTGTTTCATGTTTACTTTTAAGGGAGGAAAGAGTTCCCAATGGGGCAATGTTTCTTTTTTGTCCATTGACCCCCTCCAACCTATAAGAACATAAAATGTCCTACAAGAACATAAAATGGTGAATTAGGTAAATTTTGCTTTTTGGACCCTGTCCTTGCTTTGAGTTCTCTTCTCTCCTCTTCTCTCTCTGTCTCTCTCTGTCTCTCTGTCTTTCTCTCTCTCTCTGCTTCTCTCTCTTTCTGCCTCTCTCTCTCTCTCTCTCTCTCTCTCTCTCTGTCTTTCTCTCTCGCTCTCTCTCTGCTTCTCTCTCTCTGCTTCTCTCTCTCTCTCTCTCTCTCTCTCTCTCTCTCTCTCTCTCTCTCTCTCTCTCTCTCTCTCTCTCTCTCTCTCTCTCTCTCTCTCTCTCTCTCTGTAGGTGGTAGGGGGATAGGTGGTACATGTAGATAGTCTTCTCATCCTTCCTATCACCCTCTCTTTCTCTTCCTTTGAAAGTATTACCTGGGGCCACTCTTCTGAGTTGCTGTATGTCCCACATTTCCCCACCTATCTCAACTTCCAAACTCCGAATCCAGATCTATCCATTTTATATCATAGGACTCTATTCTCTATTTTCATAAGGGGGCAACTTGTTAAACTGATAAACGATTCAATTGAATTGAATAAGCATTTACTTAGGACTGAATATATATCAGTCACTATACTAAGTACTAGTAACACAAAGACTAAAATTAAAATAGTCTTTACCTTCCAGGACAGAATCATTGAATTTATGCTGATATTTAAAATACTTATTTGTTAATTTTTTATTGATATTAAACTTCTTTTCTAAATGTTACATTCTCCCTGCCCTCCCCAGTGAACCATCTCTTGTAACTAAGAATAAAAAAGAAAGGAAAAAGAGAGTTCAGCAAAACTAATGCATCGATCACCTAAGTCTTTACAGTGTATGCAATGGTCTTCACCCATTACCCCCAACTTCTACAAAGAAAGGAAGAAGGTGCATTTTCAAATCTCTTGATCATAATTGTTCAGTATTCAGTTTCTTTTAAAAAATTCTTTCCATATATGTTGTATATATTATTTTTCTGGTTCTGCATTAGTTTATATATCTTCCCATGTTTTCTCTGCATTTTCATATTCATCATTTCTTACAGTGAAATAATATTTCATTCTATTCATGAACCATAATTTGGCCATTTCCTAATCTATTATTGTTGTTCAGTTGTTTTCAGTCATGTCTGACTCTTTGTGACCCCTTTGGGGTTTTCTTGGCAAAGACACTGGAGTGGTTTGCCATTTCCTTTTCCAGCTCATTTTACAGATGAAAAAAAACGGAGGCAAACAGGATTAAGTGTCTTGTCCCTTGTCACATAGCTGTTAAGTGTCTGAGTCAGATTGAACTCAAGAAGACGATTCTTCCTGATACTAGGTCCACCTAACTGTGCTCTACCATCCATGAGCCATGCTCAGATTTTAAAGAGAGAGGGCTAGCTGGCTCTTTGGCCCCATTTTTCCTTCCTCTTTGAAGTAGCACATGATGCTTTTTCCTGGACCTTCCTTCCTTAGTTTACCTTCCCATAACCTTTTTGTCTTCACTTTGTATTTATTTTGTATTACTTCTGTTTACTTGTGTTTCCCCCAATAGAATACAAAATCCTTGAGGGCAGGAACTGTTTCATTTTTGCTTGTGTAACTATAGCCTTTAAAATGATGCTTGGATTACAGGGGGTACTTAGCAAAGCTTGGTGAGTGAATGAATTTTAAGTGTCCTTCTGGAGGTCATGCTTCATCTTTTCAGCTAACTCAAAAGAGTGATCTTAATGATGAAGATTTCCAGGCCAGGGAGGGGGATAAACCAAAGGAATATCTTATAGTCCCCTCAAACTACACTTTTTGGTGTTGTCTTATGCCTACTCTAACTCTGGTATGAGGAGGATATTATGTAAGTCTGAGTGGAAAAACAGAACAAAAAAAGGCAAGTGTGAATCCAGTTGAAATTTTGCATGAGCGGCCAATTTCTTCAAACTCAATAAGCAATTTTTCAAAATTTGGTTACGTTTATCTAGGCAATAATGAGACTCCTGTGCTCTTTTCTCCCAGGCAGGAGGCAGCTGGGTAGCTTTGTTACATTTAACACTCTTCAAGTTGGCTCATTTGACTGGATGATTAAACTCATTGCAAGTCAGTGAGTTTAATGCTTTATTGGAATGAGAAACTCCAACCCCTGAAGCTCTTTTCATCATCCAGGGACTCCATCCCCCTTGGAAAGAGATGGGAGTGATGAGATGATAGGTGATTACTATATAATCTCATGGAAAGATTTCTGGACTGGGTGCCAAAAGGCCTGGGTTTGAATCCTGTCTCTGTTTCTACCTATGTGATCTTGGCCAGGTAACAGCACCCCTTTGGGCCTCAGTTCTCTCCTCTGTAAAATGAGAGATTGGAATAGATGGCCTCTAATTTGTTGTTCAGTCGTGTCTGACTCTTTGTGACCCTGTATGAGGTTTTCTTGGCAAAGATACTGGGTTGGTATTTGCCTTTCCTTTTTCAGGGAATTAAGCCAAACGGAGATTAATTGACTTGGCCAGGATCACACAGTTGAGTGTCTGAGGCTGGATTTGAACTAAGCTCTTCCTGATTCCAGGTCTAGCACTCTATCTACTGAGTCATTGGTTGCCTAATGGCTATTAAAGTCTCTTCTGAGTCTATGGTCAAGAATTATATGATTCTGAGGGTTACTATGTGATCTAGACAAGTCACTTAACCCTATTTGCCTCACTTTCCTCCTATTGGAGATGTAGTAGAAAAAAAATATAGAAATTTGGTGTACTTGATGTGACTTTTTCTCTTTTTTTGTGCACAGACCAAGCCATATCAAAGACACTTTTTTGGGTGGTTTTTGGGTCACTCTGTACAGCTGCCTTGTTCCTACAATGTCACAGATAGACAGACTCATGTGAAGTACTGTGAAGTCACAAACACTTTCACAGAAGTGAGTGAAAGACAGGTGCATCTTCTATACTCTAGTACAGTGGTACCCAAAGTGGGGATTTTGTCCCTTGGGGAGACTGTGGCATGACCCCAAGGCATATGTGATTAAATAATTGGAAGATGGGAAGATGGATCACATTAAACCCTCCCTATCATAGTTCTTGTCTCCTGTGGCAAGCCTTGTCTTTAACACAACCACTTCTTCCTCCAAACCATATCAACCAACATGGACCCAATCCTACTGTTCATCTTCTATGAATAAGCTGGTTCCCAACTTCAGTCAACATGCATTAAGCTCCTACTATGTTCCAGATACTGTGATAAGGACTGGGGATACAAAAAGAGACAAAAGACAGTCCCTGTCCTCAAGGAGTTTACAGTCTAATGGGGGAGACAGCAGGCAAACAAATATACACATAACAAACCATATACAGGATAAATAAGAAATAATTAACAGATGGAAGGCACTAGAATTAAGGGGTCTTGGGGAAGGCTTCCAGTAAAAGATGGGATTTTAGTTTGGACTTAAAAGAAGCCAGGAAGATCAGGAGGAAAAGGGAGAACATTATAGGTTATTCATGGGGTGAAGGAAGAGAAAAACCCAGAGCTGAGAGGCAGAGTGTCTTGTTCATGGAACAGCCAGGAGAATCAAAGAGTATGTATTGAGGAGTAAAGTATAAGAAGACTGAAAAGATAGGAGGGGGAGAGGTTATGAAAGGCTTTGAATGACAAATAGATCATTTTCTATTTGATTCTGGAGGCAATGGGAAGCCACTGGAGTTTATTGAGTGCTTGTGTGTGTGTGTGTGTGTGTGTGTGTGTGTGTGGTCTCATGCACACATGTACACACACGAGAGAGGGACACACAAACGTGACTTGATCCAATTTAAGTTTCAGGAAAATCCCTCCTGATAAGAAGTTAGCCTCTCAAAATGATTAAAATCTAAGCTGATAGATTTTAATCTGGTATCACACCAGCAGTTGAGCTGGAAATAAAATTCCCCTCCCCTTGCCTTTTGCATACCCATACATTTCTTCCCAGATAATCTGGTGCTCTGCTAGGCAGATTCTATACTCCTGTGCTGTGATTTGTAAAAATCCTTCTCTGTCTTCTTGCATCCTTTCTCATTTTCTGTGGGACAGAATGTGATCTATAGCACAGATTTCATTTTATTATCTTTTCTTCCCAAACCACTCGTCTTCCAAGCTTCATCATTTCAATAGAGGGTACCACTATCCTTTCAGTCACCCATGATCAAAGTGTTGGTTACATAACTAGACGTTTCACTCTCTCTCACCTTTCAAATCTAATCAGTTGGCAAATCTGGTTTCTTTTTTCACAACTTCAGTTAATGTAATTTGTTAACATAATGAAGAAAGTCTTTATCTGCATCCAGAGAAAGAACTGATAAAAAGAATTGTGTATAGAATAATTTATATATATATATGTATACACACACATACCTATTTTTATCTAATGGTAGTCATCTCTAGGGCAGGGTGGGAAGGAGGGAAGAAAAGCAAGAAAAAGAAATTTACATGATAACTTTATTATATATTTAAAAAGAATAGCAAGCTGTACATAATAGATTTGCAGTTTCATGTGTAGTCATCTTTTTTATTATACTATATTATAGAAATGCTTGTTTTATTCCATAAATTAAAAATAAAAAAATTCTTTCTCCTCTCCCAATGTATTTAGTGTCATATTATTTTAATAATTTAAAATAATTTTAAATAAAGCCAGAAGGCCTGGGGTTGAATCCTGACTCTGTTGCCACCTATGTGATGTTGGGCAAGTAACACACCTCTTGGGGCCTCAGTTGTCTCCTCTGCAAAATAAGGAAGTTGGAACAGATGGCCTCTACTTAATATTATTTATTGTTATTGCTGTTATTATATTAATCATGTAACTTTATTAATGTTAGTAAAATCATGTTAAATAACGTATTTAACATCCTAGCTAAGGCCCTGCTGTCCTCTAACCTGGAGTATTGGGTTAGCCCCCATTATTGATCTTCCCACTTCAACCCTCTCGCTCCAACCCATCCTTTACATAGCTGCCAAGTAAAGGTGTGAACACATCATTCTTCTGTTTAATAAACTCCAGCCTCCCTATTGACTACAGAATAAAATATTATTTTGTCTTTATTTAGTTCTTAAAAATTGTTTTTATAGCATATACAGTTGTTAGTATGTTAGTGCATGTATATAATTTACAAATAAGATACACACAAAATGGGAATTGTGTGCTCAAAAACATAAAAGTTTGGGTACTACATCCTTAAAAAATGAATAAACTGGGGGCGGCTAGGTGATGCAGTGAGTAGAGCGTTGGCCCTGGAGTCAGAAGGACCTGAGTTCGGATCTGGCCTCAGACACTTAACACAAAAACTAGCTGTCTGACCTTAGGCAAGTCACTTAACCCCAACTGCCCTCCAAAAAGCAAAAAACAAACAAAATAAACTTTGAGATTCTTTGTAGTTCAAAGCAGAGTGGCATTAAGGGAAGTACACTGGACTGGGAATTACAGATAGATCTAAGAGTGTAAGGGCCCTTAGAGCCCCTTCAATGTACTCCTAGGGCAACTATGTGGGGCAGTGGATAGAATCCTGGGCCTGGAGTCAAGAAGACTCATCTGAGTTAAAATCTGGCCTCAGACACTTACTAACTGTGGGATCCAAGCAAGTCACTTAACTCTGTTTGCCTCAGTTTCCTCCTATTAGAGAAGCAGTAGAAAAGAAAACATGGAAATTTAGTGTGCTTGACATGTCTCTATCTCTTTTTTTTATGCAGCCCAAGCCATATCAAAGACTGTTACAGGTTTTTTGGGTCAATCTGTACAGTTACCTTGTTTCTACAGTGTTAGCAATAGACAGACTCATGTGATGTGCTGGGGAAAGGATACATGTCCCAACAGCAAATGCAGTGGAGAGATTATCTGGACTGATGGAAAACGAGTGACATGGTCGAAATCTTCAAAATATCAACTTCAAGGAAATCTCTGGAGAGGTGATGTGACCCTGACAATCAAAAACACAAATGAAGGTGATATTGGCACATACTGCTGCCGGATAGAGGTGCCTGGATGGTTTAATGATATAAAAATGGAAGTAGTTCTGCAGCTGGAGAAAGGTAAGCCCAAACTTGTGTGTACAGAAAGGAAATTCTTGGATTTAGGAAAACTCACGCTTGCTAGAGATTGTTTCCTTAGGAAGCAGTGGGAGATGAGATTAAATATGCAGTAGCAAAGACTAGTGCCAAACCTAAGTATGCTTCCAAAAGAGACATTGTGTATCTTCCTGAGACAAAATTGCATCTGATAAATCTTTTCTCACTTTCATATCTTTTGCAATTTTGGTTATTTGTATCTTTAAGTATACACATAGGCTACTTATATATGAACTTACAGTATGTAGGGTAAAGTGTTCAATTCAACTGATATTGAGTATACCGTTCTGCAAAAATTTGAATTCACTTACTGATCTCAGCAGTTGATGTACCAATTTCCATGTTCACTAAAAGTAAGTGAACCTTTCTTAGTTTATTAGGTTTAGGCAAAATCTACATACATAAATAACAGCTGGGTCTGTAGTATAAAATCATAGCCAGTTTACTCAAATTTCAATGTTTTACATAGTGGAATCTTCTAGGACTAAAAATTTGGCATTCTTAGCTGAGTACATTCTCTGATTTTGTATTTGTTTTTGAATCTGTATTTCTCTTGGACTGTATTTGGTGTCAGATATATCTCTTATTTGGTTACTTCAGCTCCAACTACAACTACGCATCAGACTATGACTACTCGTCTGATTACAACTCCTCCAACTACAACAACTCTTCCAACTACAACTTATCCACCTACAACTATTGGGCTGACTACAACTCTTCTTCCTACTACAACTCCTCTTCCTGCTACAAATCCTCTTTCTACAACTACCCATCTGGCTACAACAACTTGTCCGACTACAACAGCCACAACAGTTCTCCAAATAACCACTTCAGCTGTTCCTAACCTAACAACTATAATGACACACCAGTTGACTACAGTCATTCTCAAATCGACAACAGCAGCTCTTCCTCAGAATTCAGCTTCTAATCAAGCAATAACCCCAGCTCTGACCACCCTTCCATTGACAGAAATTGCTGCTGTGACTACAGGTACACAACATGACCAGGAAATCTTCCTTTCTTTTTTTAGGTTGAACTTGGACTCTTGAGAACAGAATCTAGAAAGTCTCTCTTGTTAAGGAACCTGAGAAATGCCACATTGTCAGTGGTATGATCTACGGAGAGTTGTTTCTGACACAAGATACTGAGGGATAGCTTATGGGATGGCATGATTTTCCTTTATGGCATATATCTCAAAAGCCCTAGTATGGATATTCCCAAATATCTCTAGATTCAGTTATGTATCTATCATCTATAATTTTATCTTTGTTCTTCTTGAACTGATTAGAAGTTTCATCTCTACCATCTTTTGAAATACTCAATTCTTAAGTTATGTTGCTTTGGAAATATTTATTTCAAAGGTATGATTATGTTTTAGTCTCTCATGTTGGTCTGAGAAAATTGAAAAATGTTCATTTGACAATACAAAAGATTTCTTAAAAGCTTTAACCTGTCTCAGAGTGACTAGACAACTTAAATGTTTGATTATGTCAATGGATCTGTAATATCATCAGTGTGAATACTTATCTTTGCTCTTGCATTTCTCACCAAACAAAACCTTGTCCTGTGAAAATCTTGACCATAAGGGTCCATCCAATTCTTTAGAGGCCATCTGTGGGTTTTTTTTTTAAACAAATGCTTTATTAACTTCTGTTTTACATCATTCATTTCCGCCAGATTTTGAGTTACAATCATTTTCCCCCCATTATTCCCCTACCCAACCTCCCAGAACAGTAATCCCACAAGATATCGCTTCCTCCAATCTGCTCTCTCCCTTACCTTCTCCCATACCCCCATCGACTTTTCCCTTAGAGGAAGGTGAGTCTTTGCATCCCAATGCCTGCACATCTTATCTCCCTATTACAAGCAAAAGAATATTAATAATAGTATTTATATATATTTGAAACATTTAATGTTACGACCTCAAATTTCAGATCCATTTCCTTCCTCCCTTGTCACCCATTCCCTCTTGGGAGATAAGTAATTCGGTATATGTTGTACATGTCTAGCTATGTAAAACATTATCATAGTAGATATATTGTACAAGGCTGCTTATAATTCCCTCCCACTCATCCCACCCCCCACCTGGTCCATTCCCTACATGATCCTGTCCCTCTTCTATAGTGGGTACTTCAACCTCCCCTACCCCCAAGGATGCCCTCCCATCCATCATCCCTCCTCTCATCCCCCTTCCCCTATCCTGCTGCAGGTTGAGATATCCCATTTAGTATGTATGTCATTTTCTCCCTGAACCAAATTCAATGGGAATGTGGTTTTGTCTTTTTAGCCTTCCTTATTCTCCCCCTCCTTTGCAACCACTTCCCCTTGCTTCTTCTACATGGGATAGTTTACCCTACCCTGTCTCTCCCCATCTCCTCTTGCCACTTTCCTCTCACCTCATAATTTCATCCCTTGAGTATTCTCCCTTCCCAACAAATTCAACTTATGCCCTCTATCCATATATAACTGTAACCTTATACACACACATTCACATATGTATTCATATGACCACACCCCTTCTTCCATTATTTTCATAGTGAGAAAGATATCATCAGTCACAGTTATTGCTTTTCCATATAGGAATGCAAATAGTTCAACTTTGATAAGTTCCTTTTGATTTCTTTTCCCTGATTACCTTCTCAGGCATCTCTTCCTTCTTGTGTCTGGATGTCAAATTTTCTATTCAACTCTGGTTTTTTCCTCAAGAATGCTTGAAAGTCCTCTATTCCACTGAATGACATATTTTCCCCTGAAACAAAATACTCAGTTTTGCTGGGTAGGTGACCCTTGGGTTCATTCCCAGCTCTTTTGCCCTCTGGAATATCATATTCCATGCCCTTCTATCCCTCAGTGTAGAAGCTGCCAGGTCCTGGGCTATTCTGATTGTGTTTCCACAATACTGAAATTGTTTCTTCCTGGCTGCTTGTAGTATTTTCTCCTTGATCTAGGGATTCTGGAACCTGGCTATAATATTCCTGGGAGTTTTCTTTTGGGGATCTTTTTCAGGAGGTGATCTGTGGATTCTTTCAACCTCTATTTTGCCCTCTGGATCTAAAATATCAGGGCAGTTTTCCTTGAGAATTTCTTGAAGAGTGATTTCTAGGTTCTTTCCTTGATCATGGCTTTCAGGTAGTCCAATAATTTTTAAATTGTCTCTCCTGGATCTATTTTCCAGGTCAGTGGTTTTTCCCATGAGATATTTCACATTGCCTTCTAATCTTTCATTTTGTTTGGATCTGCTTAACAGCATCTTGATTTCTCATAAAGTCACTAGCTTCCACTTGCTCCAGTCTAACTCTGAAGGAATGAATCTCCTCAGTGAGCTTTTGAGATTCTTTTTCCATCTGGCAAATTCGACTTTTTAAGGCATTCTTCTCCTCATTGCCCTTTTGGGCCTCCTTTGCCATTTTGAGTTAGTCTATTTTTTAAGGTGTTGTTTTCCTCAGTCAGGCTGTTGACCCTCATTTCATACTTTTCCTGTATCCTTCTCATTTCTCTTTCTAATTTTTCCTCCACTTCTCTTATTTGATTTTTAAAGTCCTTCTTAAGGTCCTCTATGGCCTGCAACACGCTCATGTTTTCCCCTGGGGCTTTTGGAGCAGGACTTTTGACCTCACAGTCCTTTTCCCGCTCTATGCCCCCAAAATAGGAGTCTAGGGTTGCATTTTTCTGTTTCCTTTGCCTTGGCATGTTGCCACTTAATTGCTTGACTTTTGGGCTTGTTGCCACACTATGACTTTAAGGCCAGATAGAGGAATTTTCGTCCCGAACGTGTGGGGGGCAACTTCCGTTTCTGGCAAGCTGTAAACCCACCCACGACTTCCACCCTAGATCACAATCCAGATCCAGGGAGGTTAAAGCAAGAACGATTACCCCCCAAGACTGATCGCTGGATCTCCCTACAAATTTGCAGGCTGGGAGCGGGAGGTGCCTCTGAAAACTACAAAATGGCGTTTGTCCTCAGCGGCTTCTAGCCCCCAGGGGAGGGAGCCGACGCATTCCCTAATACCAGTCCCAAAGTTCATAGGACACTAACCTCTTACTTTGTCCCAGGCAAGTCTATGTTGATAATTCTGAAGTCGCCACAGCTCCTGGTGTTCTGGGGTTCCTCCAGCTGGCTGCTGGCCCTGCCGCCCTGGGGCTAAAACCTCGGCTCATGCGGACCTGGGCTTGGCTCGGCTCGGCTCCTGCGCTCTGCGTGCTGCACGCTGCCAGGTCCCAGACCACTGCACTGGTCCTTCCTGCAGGGCTGCTGGGCTGTCCTCAGCGGGAGTTTAGCTTCTTTGTGTCGTTCTGTGGGTGCTGGGGCTCCAGAAGTTGTTCAGAGTCGCCTTTTCCATCATTTGGGGGGAATGTGGGGGCAGAGTGGCTTGGATGAGCTGTTTCTACTCCGCCATCTTGGCTCCGCCCCCTGTGGGTTCTTTTAATATTTTGTGGATATCTATGCAACCTGTGGACTATCCACATATTGCTTTATGACCCATACTGCTCTCTGATTATCCTACCTCCTTTTTTATTACAAATATCCTTGAGGCTATCTCTTAGGTAGCATATTAGATGTCTTGCTAATATTGTAATGCCTTTGTAATCCTGGTTGTCACATGATCACAGAATCCTAACCTCTTTTCTGATTCTAATATGTTGATTATTTACTCATTTTTTGACTGACCTGTTATAAAAGTTTCCTTTTTATTTCAGAATCAGTGAATTGTTGTTGTTTAGCCATTTTTCAGTCATGTCTGACTCTTGTGACCCCCATTTAAGGTTTTCTTGGCAAAGGCACTCTAATGGTTTTTGCCATTTGCTTCTCCATCTCATTTTACAGATGAGGAGACTCAGACAAATGGGGTTAAGTGACTTGCCCAGGGTAAAATAGCTATTTAGTGTCTGAGGTCAGATTTGAACTCAGGTCTTCCTTACTTCAGGTCTGGTGCTCTGTCCATGTACCACTTAACTGCCCAAGTGAATTGTTCTACCCCACTTGGTCCTTAAATAACTATTTTTTTTGAGGGCAATTGGGGTTAAGTGACTTGCCCAAGGTCACATGGGGAGTTTTTGTGTTAAGTGTCTGAGGCTGGATTTGAACTCAGGTCCTACTGACTCTAGGACCGGTGCTCTATTCACTGAACCACCTAGCCACCCCCCCTTACGTAACTATTGCCAAAATACTTACTGGGGAGTTAGCTTCATCCATATCCAAAGGGATGCTTGGTTAAGAGCCTTGTTTTTCTTTCTTTAACTTCTTGTTGAAAAGACTTTGGTCTGCATTTCACTGTAACCACTTTGGTTTTTGAAGTTATGAATAAAGTGCCCACTATGCCCACATTGTGTGTTCCAGCTTTGAACACAGGCACAGGTGATAGCTGTGAATATAATCCAGTACCAGGCTAAGAAAAAAGAGCAAGTTAGTTAACTCACCAGTTAGAGCAACTTTCCATGCTAGCTCACCCCCAGGTATGTGCTCTTGTCTTTAGGCCAAGAGATCAATTTCTGCTCTCTTTGTCATTCCTAGAATATAGAGGCTTGTCATGTGGAAGAGAGAGCTGGAAATATGGGACTGAAGGTCAGGATAGAATAAAAGCTGTATGTATGGATTTCAGAACTGTCTGAATAAAGCTGATAAATCTAGTTGATGACAGTAGATAAGATCACCAAGGAAGTCAACAATAAGTCAATAAGCATTTATCTTAATAAATAGTGGCAGCTGGGTAGTGAAGCAGATAGAATGCTAGGCCTAGAGTTAGGAAGACTCATCTTTCTGAGTTCAAATTTGGCCTCAGACACTTACTAGCTATGTGACCCTGGCCAAGTCACTTAACCCTGTTTGCCTCAGTTTCTCATCTGTAAAATGAGCTGGAGAAGGAAATGGCAAATCACTCCGGTATCTTTGCCAAGAAAACCCCAAGTGTGGTCACAAAGAGCTGTATACAACTGAAAAACAATTGAACAGTAACAAAAATGTGCTCAGCACTGTGCTAAGGTCTGGGGATACACAGGACGACAGAAATAGTCCCTATGCTCAAGGAGTGGAATGGGGAGAACAGAAGGCAAATAACCATGTGCTAACAAGCTGTGTACATGGTAAAGTGGAGGTAAGAAATTACCTCCACTTACAGAGGAATTTAGTCACTAGCCTTGAAGGGTCCCAGGAAAGCCTTCTTGTAGAAGGCAGGGTTTGCCTAAGAGCTGAAGAAATCTAGGGAAGCCAGGTGGTGGAGACAAGGAGGGAGAACATTACAAGGATGGGGGATGGTCAATGAAAAAGCATCAGCCAGGAGATGGCCCATCTTATGAGAGGCCAATGCCATTTAAGGTTGTAGAAGATGTATAAAAAGAACAGAATGTAAGAAGATTAGAGAGGTAGGAAGGTGTCAGGTTATGAAGGACTTTAAAAGTCAAAGAGAGGATTTTATATTGGATCTCAGGAGAAATAGGAAGCCATTGGACTTTATTATAAGGAAGGACATGACATGCTCAGACTGATGCTTTAGGTGGATCAATTTGACATCGTAATGGATGATGGAATGGGGAAGGGAAAGACTTGAGGAATCCATGTAGAAGACTATGTTAAGGGTGCAGATCTGAGACTACGAGGGCCTGTACGAGGCTGCAATAGTGTCAGAGGAGAAGGTCCCATTAATAGGACATGGCAAGTCATTGAATATAGAGGGGAGAAAGAAAGGGAGAAGCCAAGGATGACACCTGGAGTATGCTGGCACCCTAGAAGGTTCTAGGGAAGTTAGTGTGAGGGGAAAGTTTTGGGGTAAAGATAGTGAGTTCAGTTTTGGACATGTTAAGTTTAATACACGTGCATAGGCGAATGTCCAATAGGCAGTTGAAGATATAAGACTCACGGTCAGAAGAGAGGAATGTAGGGAAAAAAGGATGTTCAGGTCAGATCCTTAGAAGGTATCCACAGTTAGGAGCTGGAAAGCTCAACTAGAACAGGGGACAGAAAAGAAACAGTCAGACAAATAGGAGAACCTGAAAAGGTAAGTGTCATTGAATCTAAGAGAGGAGAGGGTACCAAGAAGGAGGTATGATAAATAGCATTTAAAGGTGAGGAGAGGTCAAAGATGAAGACTAAATGAGGGCATTGGATTTGAAAATTAACTTTCTGTAATTCCCTTTCATTGACGTTCCTAAGGAAAATAGCTCCCCTCATCTCATTAAATCTTTTTAGGCATTAGCATGGAATTGACTGAGCTCAGTGGCCCATTTTCTGTATTATAAGTTGCTAGTGAAGTAATTTCTGTTTTTCAAAGAATTGGTAACTTTACTTTTCAGTTCAACTTTCCAGGCAGCTGTGAAGAGGATGAATAGAGTTCCAACTTTTCCCATCCAATTTGATATCCTTTTTTTTTTTTTTTTGCCTTTTGGAGGGCAATTGGGGTTAAGTGACTTGCCCAAGGTCACATGGATAGGTTTATTTTTCTTTTTTTGGTGTTCATTGTCTGTGGCTGGATTTGAACTCAGGTCCTCCTGACTCCAGGGCCAGTACTCTACTCACTGAGCCCCCTAGAGGCCCCCTCAACTTGATATCCTTGATATTTATGTGGGTTCTTGTGGGAACAGCTCATAGCCCACCACAGCTGCCTCTCACATCTCTCCCTGGATCTGGTTATACTTGGACAAGCACTGAGACAGTTGTAGATATTTAGGCCATGTTCTTTCTTTCTGATTATTTATATTCATATCTTTCTTATTACCCCTTTCCTGCCCAGAAAGGCTAATTGTTTTTCATTTCAATAGGGAGACGTGTGAGTTTTCTCCATTGAACTAGAGAGGGAAGAAGAAAAATTTCCTTTTAAAAACCAGATTTTTACTTTTTAAAATTTTATGTCACCTAGATCTTCCAGGATTTCTACTTCTGATCCCCTTTCCAGAGAGCTATTGCTTATAACAAATAAATTTTAAAAAAAGAAACAGAAGACAAAAGTAACACAAAAATTTAGTACAACCAATGAATACATTGAAAAATTCTGATGTTGTATGTAATGTGTTATAACTGTGGAACCTCTCCTCCACTTCTAGAAAGTAATGGAGAGGGTTAATGGTAGTGGTGGTATGTCTCCTTTGGTGCTAAACTTGTTCCTTATAAAGTCTAAACATTTTACTTTGCTTTATGGTGGTGCTTTTCATTTTCATTGTTGCAATCAGGTATATTGTTTTCTTGTTTCCACTTCACTTTGTATCAGCTCATGTAAGTCTTTCCATGTTTCTCTGTTTTCATCATGTTAATTTTTATGGTACAGTAACATTTTATCACATTCATATACTACAGTTTCTATGGTCCATTTCTATTCCCTGTCCTCTTCATGATAATTTTCTTTCCCATCTGCCATGAAATCTCCTTTGTGTTCATGTTCTCTCACTCCTCTGGATATCACCAGGAGCTCTGATTTCCCTTCTGAAGCAAGATGATGTTCATGAAAGCATGACTTTATCAGAGGTAGTGGTCTTTCTAAGCGATAAATCCCTGCAAATTACACCCATGATGAAGTTCCCATTTTCCATTAAGGAGTCTCTCCCCGCTACAGGAGTAGTCTTTAATGACACTCCCTCTCACAAATGAATTTAAATTTCCTCTTTTTAAAAAATCGCTTCTATCCTTCCCTTTGGCACCCTACCCATTCTCCCATAGCATCTCTTCTTCCTAAAAGGTTTCAGGAGTTATTTTCATTGCATTGTTTATCTTTGACTTGATTAGGGTAAATCACACCTTCTATCTTTTTCCTTCTCCTCTCCCCTTTTATGTATTTATGTATTCTGACTCTTCCCATACTGTAGTTTAGTCCTACCAAAACCCAAACCCAACAGGTTGTTTCATCTGTGGGAAGGGTATTATGTCCATGATGTTTTAGACCAATTCCTTCACCAATACATCTTTTATTTATGTTCAATGTGTATCTTTATCTCCATATGTAGTTTTAGGGAGAAATCCCTTAATAGTTCATATGTTGTTGCTTTGTTGGTTTCTGTTATTTTTAACTCCTTTATCATCTTTTTTTATTAGGGTTTTTATTTTTTCTTCATTTTTTCTTTTGGAATAACTTGTTTTGTTAATTATACTTTTCTTGTTAACGGCATTTATTTTTCTCATGTTTCTGTTCTCTAAGGATATTTTCAGATCAGCTCTCTCTCTCTCTCTCTCTCTCTCTCTCTCTCTCTCTCTCTCTCTCTCTATATATATATATATATATATATATACATACACACACACACACATAACTATGTGGTTCTTTTTTGGGGGGGCAGGCGAAGAATGTTTCAAATGCAACTCTTTTGTTGAACATTTCTTTTAAATTAATGATTAGGGTCAGGTTTGTTGGCTGGTGTCCCTTGGGTTGTATCCTGAGCTCCTTTGCTTTTTGGAACACATTATTCTATTTCCTTCTGTGGTTTCTGTGTGACAAATAATCTTGTGTGATTCAAATTTCCTTTCCTTTGCATATGAAGATCTTTCTTCTGGTTACTTGGAGAATTTGTTGTTTTTTTTTGTTGGATTTGGTTGATTTAACCACTTTATGTCTTGAGTCTGCTGCCTTAAAAAAGAATTTTTGGAGGTAACCTATGGATTCTTTTGATTGGCACCCTGTTTTCAGAAATTCTGGGCAGTTTTCTTGCATGATTTCTTGAATTATGGTGCTCAGATATTTTGACTTGTCATGTTCTTCTGGGTGACCTCTGATCTTTAAGTTGTATTTATATATCCTGACTTTGAGATCAATACCTTTTGCTCATAAAGAGCTCACATGTTCTCTCTCTCTCTCTCTCTCTCTCTCTCTCTCTCTCTCTCTCTCTCTCTCTGTCTTTCTCTGTCTCTGTCTCTGTCTGTCTCTGTCTCTCTCATATTCATTATTGCTCTCTCTCGCCGCACCCCCCCCTCCCCCGGATTGTTCTTCACTTCTTCATATTCCTATTCCAAAATAGTTGTTTTCTCTTCCATTTCTTTGGAAATAATCAACACTATGGATTCTAATTTTTCTATTCTGCCAATTATTTATGATGTACAAGCCATAAATTCTGCTTTCCTGATTCTTATTTTTGTTTTGGATCATTCTGGAATATTTTGCTGGGATTCTGTGCTCTTTTGGGAATCCATAGTATCCTTTGCCTTACCAGCCATTCATTCATTTTCTTCCATCTTGAAAAATTTCTTCAAAGATGTTTGGATTCATTTAGTTATTTTGGAGACCATCTTCACCAATATTCTATCTTTTTTGTTGATTTATCTGCTTGTGCTCAAGTATATTAATTGAGTTTTCTTTCTTTTGAGATCTTTGGTAATTTTAACCTATTTCCCCTTTATATTCTCTTACCACTCACTTTCTCATTTCTTCCCTTTGATGGCAGGTCCCCCAAGGATGGACCTTAAAGCTAACTTAGTCTTCTATCACATTGGAGAATTCATTTTTCACTAGCACAATTTGGATGCTAATCCCTTTTCTTCAGGCCCTGTGTAGTCTTCCATGCTCTACAGGTTAGGCCACCATCATTTTTTTGATGCCCTCAGCAATTATGGAGGCAGGATGCTACTAGGTATCTCTATCCATTTTATGCATGGTAGAGTTTTTTTCAAAATTTATTTTTTCAATTAACAAAAATTATTTTATCTCTTTCCTACCTCCCTCCCCTTGAAAAAAATAACCATTGTAAAAGATATACAAAGTCAAGCAAAATCAGTTCCTACATTGGCCATGTCCAAATATATATATATATATATATATGTCTCTATCTACACCCTGAGTCTATCAACTCTCTTTAAGGGATAGAGTATCATATTTCATCATGGAGTCAGGAAGATTCAGTTTCTGACCTCATATACTTACTTACTGTGTGATCCTAGGAAGTCACTTAACCCTGTTTACCTTAGTTTCCTCATCTGTGAAAGGAGTGGGAGAAGGAAATGGCAAACCATTTCAGTATCTTTGCCCCAAATGGGGACCTGAAGAGTCATACATGGCTGAACAACATCAATAAGAGTAAGAAATTGGAAATTTTTTATGAGGTCCAAAGATGAAACTAAGAGAGCCAAATGAGGGTCAGGGTGGGTGAGCTTTGAACACTAGAACATGGTCATCTGCAAAATAGAGGCGAAGAGAGCTGTAGTGACTTGGCTAAAGTTACACAGTGGTTTGTAAAGAGAGGGTCTAGACCAGTGGTGTCAAGCTCCAAGAAGAAATGGGGCCACTAAACCACACATACACAAAGATTCCTGACAGCTGCATATTGATGTGGAAAATGACATATTAACATTATCCATGTTCTATTGCATTTTTTATATGTTTTGTCAAATATTTCCCAATTATGTTTTAATCTGGTTCAGGTCACACAAGAGTGTTGCAACACTCAGATTGTGTTTGGTTCCTCTGGTCTAGACCATGATATCAAAGTTCTGAGTCCTTTTTCTTCTCTCTATCAGGACAGTGAATATATTGACTCTAGATGGCAGTGTGGGGAGGGGGACGTGTGAATGTGGGCATCTAAGCAGTAACTGGAGAAAGTGGCAGGAAGGTACATATGTGCAAGCATTCTGTGTGTCCCTGAAAATTATTCCTTGTGCCATTTGTAGACTTTTGTCTGCTTCATATCACTTAGGATCATAAGCTCATAAATTTACAGCTGCAAGAGACCTTAGAAATCATAGGATTTTAGATCAAGAGTTGAAAGAAACCTCAGAGGCCATCTAGCTCAAACTGTCAACCATTTGACAGAGATGAAATGGGAGGGCCAGGGTGGTTGTGAATTGTCCATGGTCACATAATCTCCCCCATGGCAGAGGTAAAATTCAAACCTGGGTTCTCTAACTCTGGAGCCAATGCCTTTCTATAGCCCCAGAAAACTTTGTAAGAGACACTTCTCAAGTTTTGCGTCAGTCCAGGAGACTTGTGGACATATTTGGATGTTCATCATTTGGTAGAAAAATACCTTCTGAACCAATTTCTTTTCCCATCGCAAAACCCTTCTGAGTAATAAGTCAGATGTTTAAGGAGCTAGAGTCAGACTTTCAGGACACTAGGATGTAATTTCTTGTACAATAGTAGAAGTTACAAAAGTAAGCCCTTGCTGGCTCCCTAAAGACCTCTTTTACTACTGAGGAAAGACTTGGATACTGAAAAGAATAGAACGTCATATCTCTATGATTTTCTAAATAGGATGAAGTAGTCCAGATGTGAATACACAACTTCCTGTATAAGGACAGATTGTCTGATTAGCTTCAAAAAGATTTTGACTCAGGTCCCCAAATGAATCATTATCCTGTCATTGGCATTAATTCAAGTTGGAGACTGATTTCCAATTTAAATGGACATAAACAGGAGGATAAAGACTTCTTGATCAATTCAACAAAATTGGATAAAATGAACATTGCCTGTAATAACATCCATCTTTTCCCCAAGATACTTAGCACAGCCTTTTCTGGGTCTCTGAGGGACAGTTTCAGGAAATTTGCTTTTCCTTCTTGCATCCTGGCTTTTTGTAAAACTAGACACCACTATGGGCTTCAGAATGTCAAATATATTCATCCTTACTGGGTTTAAAAGGATCATTTAAGGATTTTGGGGGAGGAGAGAAAGGAGGTTGATTATTGGGAAATGATTCTGGTACCAAGAATAAAATACATTAATGAAATATAAAAGAATCACTTAAAGAAATCAGATTGGAGATACTGGATTGGTGTTTTACTTTGTTTTTTGGAACTTTGGTGTTTTCTTTGGATCCATGGAAATAATATAAAGTGCTCTTTGATGTTTCAGAAGAGGCTCCCTTTGAAAAGAAGCTGGGAGCTAAGCAATTTGACTTTGTTAAGTGGAGATAAAGTCATTGAACTGGAGCATAACTAGGAGATCATTCAATCTAACCCCTTCATTTTTATAATTGATGAAAATAAGGCCCAGATAAAGGAAATGACACCCAGAATCCTGCAGGAAGGGTTGGGTCTAGAATATGGGGCTCCTAGTCCCTAATCTCATGTTGCTGTTGTTTTTCTAGTACATGTGACTGCTTTTAAAAAGGCAAAAATTAATGTAGAAAAATGATATTTCAGTGAATAATTTTATACAGGGCATTATAATGCAAGAGGAATGATTCTTCTAGGTGAAAGATAAACAGAAGGAAGACAGGAAGTCAGCAGAAAGATCCCTGTTTTCACATGAAACCATAGTTAGAATGAAATAGGCTCCAATTAATTTCAAAGGCAATGTCTTCTGTGAGGTATAGTCTGTTTTATATCTTTCTCATGATGATTTTCTTTATCCATTTGGCTTTCCCTGTGTGGATAGTTTGGGTGAATTATTTTGAGTAATTATCATTCTCATTTAGGAGGCTTTGCAATCACCAAAATGCCATTAGCAAATAGAATAGTGGCAGGAGGACTTCACAATTTATAGGGAAATTTCTCTTCAATTTACACTCTGCTAAACATCCCCCATAATAGTTGCAAATGCCTTTGTAGGGCATGAGTCTCCCTGCTTTATATCTTGCTTGATATTAATAATTGGAGAATCATTTCAAGTTAATATATGCTATATTTTTCAAGAAAACTTGAATACTTTTAACATTTAGATGGCAGACAACTTATTGGAAAAGATCCTTTCACGTTGTTCCTTGCTATACTAAATCAAATGTTTCTTTAATGTTTCTTTATGATGAATAAATAGGCACAGTAGAATCTCTGTACTTTTTTTTTTTTGGACGGGGTAAGGCTGGGCAATTGGGATTAAGTGGCTTGCCCAAGGTCACACGGCCAGTAAGTGTTAAGTGTCTGAGGTTGGGTTTGAACTTAGGTCTTCTTGATTCCAGGGCTGGTGCTCTATTCACTGTGTCACCTAGCCACTCCTCTTTGTACTTTTTAATGCAATTTTGTCACAGTAAAGCTTTGATCTATGAAGACATATGGGTTAGCAGTCACTTGCTTTCTTGATTTGTTTTTTAAACATAGTAATGATGCCTATAATTTTCCCCAAGGCTTTTGTATCCTTGCTTATTTCAGATATCTTTAGAATTGAGCCCTTGACACTCTCAACGTCATGTCATCTCTGGCAGGATGTCATATCTCTATATGCATGTTCAGATTTGGCTCCTTTGCTTGTGCCTTTTTTATTTTTGCTACCTAGCAATTTAGCATCTTTGTTCTCATTAGTATCATTCCTACTTTCCTTATGTAGCACACTTGGGAACTATAATTCTAGAGTCCAAATGTGATAGTTCCACTGTCATTATTGGAAAAAAATATTTTATTGTGGTAATATTGGCAGATGCTTTCTTTTTTTTTTTTGTGGTCTCTTCTCCGTTCACTTTTATCTTAAAGGTTCTAGGGAAGATCTGGCTTATTTGGGTGTTTTGCCAAGTTGACTATAAATTTGTTTTGTCTACACTGCTTCTTTCTGTTTTATGAGATGGTAGCTGATGAGCATACTAAGACAAAGGAGACAGAGAGAGAGAAGAAGGTTTCTAGGCCTCTCTTGGTCACTTATTTTAGCTATTGTGACCTTGGTTAAGTTATTGAATTTCTCAACTGCCTGTTCTATAAAATGAGGAACCCGAGGACAGAGGATCTTGAGAACCCTGACAAATATGGCATCTATAATCCTGTAATATTTCTTTTTATAGTTAATTAACACACAAATCTGGGTAAATGAAATGATGTTTTTCTGGTGTGATATATGACAGGGGCCATATATATCACTATCAGATTTGAGTTCAATGGGCAGGCTCTACTGAGGAAAAGGCTGTGCTCAACAGCTGACCTCTAGGAGTTGGATTCCTCAATAAAGAAGCCTTATGTGAGAGGACTTTAGGTTTTTCTAATGAGTTTTTTTTCGTTTATTCATATAACTAGAAGAGTTTGTAAAAGGAAATTATAATTATCTTCCTGCACTCGTGCAGGCTATTCCCTTTGTAAACTTAAGGATCCATGAGGTCAGAGAAGATCTTCACCTTCTCCTTCTCTTTCTCCTTCTCCTCCTCCTTCTCCTTCTTCATCATCTTCTTTTCTCCTCCTCCTCCTCCTTCTTTTTCTCTTCCTCCTCCTCTTTCTCTTTCTTCTCCTACTCTTTCTGATTCTTCTTTCTTTTTATTCCTTTCTCTCTTTCCTTATCCTTGTACTTCTCAATCTTCTCCTTTTCCTCCTCCTTCTCCTTCATCATCATCATCATCATCATCACCTTCTTCTTCTTCTTCTTCTTCTTCTTCTTCTTCTTCTTCTTCTTCTTCTTCTTCTTCTTCTTCTTCTTCTTCTTCTCCTCCTCTTTGATAATTCCTAACATAGATCTTTGTACATAGCAGACACTAAACGAATATTTGACAGTAAATCAATGAAATCTTTCCAGTAGCAAGATCTAGAAAGAGTCTTGGGTTTGACTTTGGACGACCTGCCATTACATCTTTTTTGCTTTTTGGGGGGCAACTGGGATTAAGTGACTTGCCCAAGGTCACACAGCTAGTTTTTGTGTTAAGTGTCTGAGGCTGGATCTGAACCCACATCCTCCCGACTCCAGGGCCAGTGCTCTATTCATTGTACCACCTCGCTGCCCCAACCATCATATCTTAAATTTGCTTTTTACTATCTTTTTCAGCCTTGGGCAAGTCATTTCCTTCTCTGGACCTTGGTGTCTTTATCTGTAAAATGCGGATGGTGGTGGTTAAATTAGGCAATTTCTAAGGTCTATTGAAACATGAACATTCTGTATGTTTTTTCTTCTTATTATTTGGGTTTTGTGGATGAACAGGTCCCAAAGCTAGTTCTTTGAACATAATAGTTGCTCAATAAATACTTTTTGCCAGTTTGATGAGGAAGTCTTAAATTCCAGTTCCAGATTAGCTACTTACTGTGTGACATTGGGCAACTTATTCAACTCTCTGGTCCTCATTTTTCTCACCTGTAAAAGGAGTTTGGACTAAAGATGTTATGTAATTTTAGCCAACATTTATTTTATATCTTGAAGTTTTAAAAGCTTAAATATGTTGTCATTTGACTCTTACAATGACCGTGCAAAGTAGGTGCTATTTTCACCCTCTTGTATAGAGGAGAAAACAGGCTGAGAGAGGTTGTGACTTGGTCAGAGTAACATTAGTAGTGTCTCTTCATTCTATGAGGCACTGCTTATTCAGTTGCTTTTCAGTTATATCTGACTCTTTGTGATCCCATTTGGGGTTTTCTTGGCAAAGACACTGGAGTAGTTTGCCATTTCCATCTCCAGTTCATTTTATAGATGTTTTATAGATGAGGAAACTGAGGCCTACAGGGTTAAGTGACTTACCCAGGGTCACACAGGTAGTAAGTGTCTGAGACCGGATTTGAACTCAAGAAGATGAGTGTTCCTGACTTTAGACTGGACACTATCCACTGTGCAACCCAGCTGCCATACTAATAGTACTATTAGTCATGTTCAAATGGTTGTTTGTGTCCTCCACCTCAGAAAGAATGATTCTCAAGGACTACTCTTAAAAGTATCAGGAATCACATAGACAAATGTCACATATCACTCTCTGTATACATGCTACAAACCACTTGTGCCCTGGTTACACACTGACTTAAAAATGAGTCTTCTTGACTTTAGGCCTGGTGCTCTATCCATTGTGCCACCTACCTACCCACAGGGCGCTGCAATACCTCATAAAAAGGCCTTGAATAGGAGCCAAGATTATTCAATGTGTGCCATCAATTTCATATGGGACATTGGGAAAAATCATTTCCTGTCACTGGGCTTCGGTTTCCCCATTTACAAAACAAGGGGATTAGACTAAATGATCCCCAAGCCTTTCCATTTGTATGATCTTATAATAGATTAAATGACGTTTTTCTCTCTCTGATTTCTTCCCTTCCCTCCCCTCCCCTTCCCTCCCCTCCCCTCTCCTCCCCTTCCCTCCCCTCCCCTCCCTTCCCCTCCTCTCCCCTCCCCTTCTCTCTCTGTCTCTTCTTTCTTTCCTTCCTTTCCTTTTAAAATCAAAACCCTGTCACAGATAATCCAGCAGGGGTCAGGGTTAGACAGGGAGACAAGGAAACAGATTTGCCTGCATTGAGAAAATGCTTTGAGGAGTCTGTCTTAAATATTTTCATTTTAGGTCTGTGTTCTGATTGTATCACTGACATGACTTGTTCTAGAATAAATTTTGTGTACAGAATGTAGATGGGTTAACAGAAAGCTACATATCAGTCAGTGGCCATTGTCAGCAATATTTGAGGGAAGCTGAGAAGCAGCAGTTGGTCCCAGCACTGACTAAAATTCAGCCTATCATGTGACCTTAGGCACCCAGAGATGACTCAATTCCTCTCCCAAGTTTCTTCCTCTGTAGAATAATGGGGTTTGATTACATGATATCTGAGTTCCCTTCCAAGCTCGGAGCTGTTAAGTCCAGGTGCCTGTGATTTTAGTGATTTGCCAACACAATGTGATAGTTTAATAGTAGTGCCAATTTGGAGGCATTTTACTTGGACCTGGTCCTTTCCTGAATCTCACTAGTTAAATGAATTTAAATACTCTGGGGAAGTTTGTGTTTTAAAATAAGTTTAATTATTACTCTTCTGCATACTCCCTCCAGTCTTCCAAACAACCCAACAATATAGATGTGAAGGGGTGAGAGATAGGACTTAGGTAGATGGACTCATAATCTCAGGAAACTTTCTGGAGCAAAGGAGAGTTATATTTACACAACTTTTTTCAGTCAATAAACATTTAAGTGCCTCCTATGTTCGAGGCACTCTGCTAAGTAGTGAGGGTATAAAAAGAGGCAAAAGACAGTCCTTGCCCTCAAGGAGTTTATGATCCGGTGGAGAGACAGTGTGCAAACTAATAATGTGCAAAGCAAACAATATACAGGATAAGTATGAAATAATTAACAGATGGAAGGGATTGGAACTAATGGGTCAGGGAAGACTTCCAATAAAAAGATGAAAGCCAGAGAAGAGGAAGTTGAACATTGCAGGAATGGGGGTCAGCCAAGAGAAGATGCCCAGAGGTGAGAGATGGAGTGTTTTGTTTGTGAAACAACTAGTAGGATGGTGTTGCTGGATCAAATACATTTGGGGAGTTAGGTATAAGAAGACTGAAAAGATAGTATGGGGTTAGGTCATGAAAGACTATGAATGCCAAACTGAACATTTTCTACCCTGTTTGAGGGCAGGTCTTTCTGGAGACTAGAGAGATTGATAAGAGAGCTTCTGGGGATACTTTTAAAATATTATAATTCTATTCCATTTTAGGATTCTGTTCTGTCTTAGGATTCTATACCCTAAAAGTGAATTGGATTATGATTTGTGGAGTTCAATTTGTTTCTTCCAGATTAGTAAATTGTATTTTAGTTATGGTAAATTATTGTTGAAAGTTATTTCCACATAAGTAGATGTTTGTGATGTAATGTGAAGACTAATGACTCTAAAGTCAGAAGGTCTGGGTTTGAATCCCACCTCAAATATTTACTAGTCAAGTGACCTTGGGTAATGCACTTAACCTCTCTGACACTCAGTTTCCAAATCTGTAAAATGAGGGAGTTGGAATAAATGACTTCTGAGGTACTTTCTAGCTCTAGGCCCATGAGCCTAATGATGACAATTCTCCTTCAGATGCATACATTGAATTTCCTTGATGTAGATTGGTGTGAGTTGACTCATTGGGTCTTTCTGAGAATATATTCATTGTGTTAACCACATTGTGGCTAATATTTTCTCGTACTTATCATCTAGGTTCAACTTTAAACATCTCTGTGGTGATGCTTGAGGAAAATAGCACGCCCCTTATACCATTTAGAGATTATCTTAGGTCCAGGCCAAAGCTGAATTTTCAATTTTTAACTTTGCGATTGATGTACGTAATCATAGTCTATTAGAGCTAGGATAGACCTCAATGTATCAACCCATTCAGTTTCCAGAAGAGGAAACAGGTCTTGACTTGCCCTAAAGCCCATTATAATTTGCATGAGGCAAGAGGTCCATGGTATGGAACATTGCCTATATTGTCTTGGATATAGTAATTACTTGTGCTGATTTTTTTCTCTTAATTTTTTTTTTTGTTATGGGATGATTCTATACAAGGGGCAAGGCGGACATACAGCAAGAAAATTAGGCAATGTCAAAACAAAAGAGACTAACAAATTTTATTTTTTTATAAAGAATTTATATGGCATAATGGAAAATATACCAGCTTTTGATATCAGAATGACCTGCATTCATAGCATATGTGTAGAACTGGAAGAGAGTTCAGCGGGTAGATGGAATCTAAACCCTCTCATTTTACAAATGGGGAAACTTGGGCCCAGAGAAGTTGTTAGTTGCTCAGAGTCACAATCTAAGGATGTCTGAGGAAAGATTCAAACCAAGGTCTTCCTGACTCTGAAACCAGCTTCACTACCCCACAATGCCAGTTTTGCTATTTGGTGACTTAAATGACCCCAGGAAAGCTACTTGAGGTTTCTGTGTGTCAATTTCCTCTTCTATAAAATGAGGGGGTCAGAGGGGCTGATCTCTAATCTTCCTTCTGACTTCAAATGCTACCTTTTAAGAACTAGAGGAAGCAATAGAAAGAGATGAAAACATTTCCTAATGCTTGGTAAAGCTTGCCTGTCACACCTGGCTCTGATTGTCATTCAAACACTATTGCTTTTTTATAAATTAAAGGATAAAGTCCCATAATTTGCATTTTCTTGTTGCTATAATACAGGGAACCTTATTTCCTAGTAACTTTTTCCTTGGGATTTTACTATTATCTGAAGAAAAAAAATGGGGATAATTTGATGTCACTGGGGACTGTTTGCATTTGTGGGGCAATGTTTTTCACATTAGACATTTCCAATTTAAAGTGCATATTAGCCCTGATAAAAGCTACCCTAGCTGGCTTTTCTCTTTGATGGTTTCAATTTCAGGCTCATCCTTCTGAAATGATTGTAATCAAACAGGATTCTAACTGAGCAGGGACAGGAATTCTTGAGTCTTACCTACAATTTCCGGCTCCTGGGGATCATAGTAGAGAGAAAAAACTTAGTTGCAGGATATTAAGATATGTTGAATTTCCCTTTTGGTTCCTTATTCCATTCTGATCCTCCCCTTTCCCTGATAAAAAGCCCATTTGCAGTGCTATAGTCTGAAGAAACCTTCGACAAATCCATTCCATCTCCCAAAGCCTCAATTTATCCATAAGGTAATGATGGAAAGCAGATGAGTTTTGGAACCGAATATATAAAAACACAAAGTTACTGATAACTAATAAAGAAGAGAGGAAAAAGATGAATTAAAAAAGTTAAGTATGCTGTCTGAGCTTCCTGACAGGTTTTGAAACCTTTAGGTAATCTCAGAAACATATTTACCTGCCATAGGAAATATAACCATTTTCTTCTCTTTCTTCCCCTCCTTTTTTTTTCTTTCCTGGATATCAGAAACAGCAAGTTTTCCGAAAAATGATTCTCAGTTCGAAGAGGTAAAGCAATCCAGCACGAAGTATATGGGCTATGTTATTTTAATTAAAACACACCCACCCACACCCACACCTATACACACACACCCACACCCATACACACCCACACCCACACACACACACACACACCCACACACACACACACACACACACACACACACACCCCCACCATCATGATGACCACCACCACTGCTGCCACCATCACCATCACCACCACCCAAAACCGCAAAACAACCCAGTTAGGATTTCATGCATTGTTTAAGGCAAAATAGATGTGACAAGATGGAGAGGGGGATGGGGGTGGGGAAGTGATACCTTATTGAATTGGCAGTTTTCTAAGCCCATGCAGAACAGGTGCCAAGCTGCACTGACAGAAGGAGCTTTCTCATTGGGAGTTATCTACACCCTTGAAATCCTAGGTCTGGACCTCCAAAATCCAATCACACCAAACCTGGCCTTGATTTTTATCATGATTAGAATGTGGTGACTTTCAAGACTATGGGGGAGCCCAGAAGGCTTGGAGAAGTTTCTATTCAATTCCAAATCTTCCCTTAGAAGCCTGCACCCCCTCAAATGTTATCACACTGATGAGGAAGCCTAGGCCAAGGCAGCTAGGTAGACCTTAGGAAAGAACGTTGATGAAAAATGGGAACTCTCAGATGTAGCAGTGGTGGGTACTCAATGTCTTCCAATTTCTTTGGCTTCTTTCTTTTTTTGTGTTGGATGTTTTTTTTTTTTTTAAATCAAATGCTTTATTAACTTCTCGTTTACATCATTCATTTCTGCAAGATTTTGAGTTACAAATATTCTCCCTACCCACCACCCCAAAATAGTGATCCCACTGATTATCCCCTCCTCCAATCTGCTGTCTCCCATACCCCCTCTGACTTTCCAGTAGAGCATGGTGGATCTCTATGTCCCAGTGCCTGTATATCTTATTTCCCAGTTACATGTAAAACAATATTAATAATGGTATATATATATTTACACATTTTATTTTAAAACTTTGAATTCTGGACTCATTCCCTTCCTCCCTTGTCACCCACCCTTACTGGGAAGATAAGCAATTCAGTATAGGTTGTACATGTGTAGCTATGCAAAACATCTCCATAGTGGATATTTTGTAAAAGACTATTTTCCCTCCCTCTTATCCCACCTCCCACTTGTTCTATTCTTTACTTTCTGGCTTCTTTCCAGTCCCAATTAAAGTCTCATCCTCTTTCCTGGTTCTCATTAACCTTAGTGCCTTCCTTCTGACGTTATCTTCAGTTGTTTGCGTATTGTCTCCTTCATCAGACTGTGGGCTCCTTGAGAATATGGACTGTTTTATTTCCCTTTCTTTCTATCCTGAGCACTTAGTAAAGTACTTGGTACATAGTAGGTGTTAATTACCTGCTTATTTACCTAATAAACACCTACTTTGTGCTAGGTACTCTGCTAGGCCCTGGGAACATAAAGGCAAAAACAGAATTCAAGGCTTCAAGAAACTTATATTTGATGGGGAGTAGACAACACATGCATATAAGTTAGAGAAAATATACATAGACACAAGATTTTTTTTTTTTTTTTGAGAATCACTAATAGTTGGGGAGGGTGTGGGGGTAGAATAAAGGAAATTTAGGAATGTAGGGGATTCAACCTCTTGAATTTATTTTCTAACACCAGACTTATCCTGGATAAAACTTTAAGAACCATATGATGGGCTGACCAAAGATTTCAGGTTTTAGAGAGCTTTTACCTGCATCTGAAAACTTCACTCACTCAGGTTATAGCTCAGATTTTTAGAAAGATTCTTAAACAGAGAGTAGGGTGACAAAGCAAATCATAGAGCACAGTAAAGCTCATGACTTCTCAGGTGTCCAATGGTAAGTCCCTTACAGACTAGAAAGGGGGTGGGAAAACTCTTAGAGACAATATCTAAGTGAGAGTATGAGCTGTTTTGCTTTTCTCTGTCCCTATAGGTAAGAGCTTCTGGAGACCTTGACCTACTGATAATCATTGTCCCATTGGTGGGGTTTGTGATCCTCCTGATGCTACTGGTTTTTATTTTGAGAGGTAAGGACAGTCAGATGATATTCTTTGTGGTGCATATACTAGGAACCCAATAAATCTTTGTGGAAGGAATGAATGAATAATTTTATGAATGAGTGATTAACACCTGCATCTAGGCAGAGCTGAGAAAATAGGTGGACAGTCTTAGCTGAGTGCTATGTCCCCTTTCTGGATTCTTTCCCTCCTTTTAGCATCCCATTCCCCTCACCAAGGTTATCTGTACTCTCATCCTATTTTTCTTAATTGGTAGGAAAAAAATCAAAGAGACTCCCTCACACTATGGTGTGATTACCAGGAGTATTTGCATTTTAGCTAATTCCAGGAAGAGAGGGTAGTATTAAATGCAAGGGAATGAGTCTCTCAATATAGAATTTTACATAATGTGGCTGACAAGTGGAAGATATGGAAAGGGAGACTTTCTTTTCAGCCCTCAAATTATGCCATTTGGCATCAACTCATGCAGCTTTTTCCCAAAGTCAGCCCAAATTCGACCTTTCCTTTGTGGTGAATTGATAAGGGGAGGGATGCCACATTCCCTGTTTGTTACATAGTCTAGCCTTCCAACAATAGCAACAACAACAAACTGCTATTTATAAAGTGAGTTGAAGTCTTCAGAGTACTTTTCGTACATTATCTCATTTGGTCCTCACCACAACCCAGTGAAGAGGGTAGATTATGACCCTTATTTTACAGAGGAAGGACTTGATACTGAGAGAGGCTGATTGATTTGCCCATGGTCATACAGTTAGTAAGTAGCTGAACTGAGATTTGAACCCAGCTTTTTCTGAAGCCATGCCCAGCCTGCTTTCTATACTATCAGGTTGCTTGTCCATCAATAATATTGGATTTCTGAATCAAGTTTTCAGATTTCAAGCTCAATATAGTAACATGGCTTCCCATTCTGTATGTATAATAGAGAATGATCACTCAGCGTTCACTGGATAAAATAATTTTAAGTTTTGCGGGGAGGAGATAAGACAAGTACTTATTTAATTTGGTTATAAGCAAAAATATCTGCAAGTATTGCTTGGTTTATTTCATTTCACTACTTGGTGTTGTCATATGTAATTAAGGAAGATAAAATAGTTTATTTTTTTCTAATTACACATAAAGGCAAATTTTAACATACACTTAAAATGCATTAAAGTTTTTCTCCCTTCCTCATGTCCCCCCTCTGAAAGATGGTAAGCAATTTGATACAGGTTATTTATGTGTAATCATGTAAAACACATTTTCATATTAGTCATGTTGTGAAAGAAGAAACAGACCAAAAGAAAAAAAAACCTATGAAAAAAATAAAGTGAAATTAGTATGCTTCTACCTATATTGATGTGAATAGCATTTTTTCTCGTGAGTCTTTTGGAATTGTCTTGCATCATTATGTTGCAGGGAATCTCTTAAGTCTTTTATAGTTGATAAGAAAGAAGATATTGAGTTATTTTGGGTTAGACATTACACAAAGTTTTCATTGCTACAAATATAATAAAGAAATGACTGTGGTTTGAAACATATGGACATTTGATTTTAAGGGTGGGTAGGGGACTCAATGATTAGATTAGGCTCAGAACAACTTGGTGACCTATGGAAGGTATGGTTATGCTTTAAAAGAGGGCATTGGGTAAATATATCTCTGGGGGGTCTGTCCTCTAAGAGCTAATAGTGCTTTTATGCATGACTCTCCACCCCTTCTCCCTTTCCCAACCCTCAAGAGCCAATTTGGTAGCCCCTAGGTCTGTGTTCTTTCTACTCATAGTCCAGTGTTACTCTGGAATTCTCACTGATGTTGGCTTTCTTGTTTACCTTTATTTCATATTGTAACCTTATTTTGCTTCTAGGTAAAATCAGAAGAAAAGATTATTCAGTTACATACAAAAGGTAATCTATCTTGCCTGCCTCTCTGCTGATGTGTGTGTGGTAATGACTACAGGAGTTGTTTAATGATGATTACACTCATTAAGCTCAATAGCCTAGTGGCTCCTTATCCTCTGACTAGTTGCAAATGGGCCTGCCTTGCCTTTCAGCTTCCAGCTGCACTTTTGAAGTGATGGGCCACTTCAGGGTTGGGTGGAAATTCCAATCCTTGGTTTTAGCTCTTCTGCCACTTTAGAACTAGGACCAGTTTGATCTGAATAATATTTAAAATATCATATAAAGGGGGTTCTGACCATCTCTCCCCCTCTGAAGTTATTTGAGAGAACAGGGTGTTTTGTAAATTGTCAACAGATATCATGGCCAGTGGCAGAAGAAACTAATTTTGAAGGCAGGAAGACCTGGTTTGACTGTGAGACAGTTGACTGTGAGACCCTGAACAAATCCCTTACATTCTTAGCGTTCTAGGTTTCTCTAAGATTAGAAATTGCAGAGAAGGTGCTGTCCGAATTGGTAAAGGATATTCCCTATGCTAGTGAACTCACAAAGCCCAGTCTCCCAGGACCAATTTAGAGATAAAGATTCCATCATTACATGCTCAAATTCTTTGTATTTACTTTTAGATGAATGCTTCATGTACTGTCTACACAGACTTTCAAACTTCTCACTATAAATACATAGGTCAAAATCATGGACTATGGAAAGAATTCCTTCTTTGGTCTGGAGTTTTTGCCATTATTCAGTCATGTCCAACTCTTTATTACCTCATGGACCATAGTATGCTATTACTCTAGGATTTTCTTCATAAAGGCAGTAGAGTGCTTTGCCATTTCCTTCTCCAGTAAATTAAGGCAAACAGAAATTAAGTGACTTGGCCAGGATCACATAGCTAGTGTCTGAGATCAGGTTTGAACTCAGGTCTTCCTGACTCCAGGCCCACCACCCTAGCCACTGAGTCACCTATCTGCCTCTCATCCAGCTCTGTATCTACCTGACCTGAAGTTTACTTGCTTATAAATGGAAGAGGTTGGTTAGATGAGTAAGGTTAGACTTTTGACTCAAAATTTATATGATTCTGCCTCAAATGGACATTCTGTTTTGGACCTAGCTTCTTCATGAACAATTTCTCTTTTTCTTTATAGGTCAAACAATGCTGGAGAAGTTAGCAGTGCTCTTAGCAACCTGCCTGGTAGAATAGAAGAAGATGAAGAAGGCCTTTTCAACCTCTAAGAGTTTTCATTTGGAGAAGTATGTTTGCGTGTGTGTGTGTGTGTGTGTGTGTGTGTGTGTGTGTGTGTGTGTGTGTAAAATATTGGAGATCTAACAATAAATTGGTTTAAGTGTGCTTTTTAAAAAAAATATAGCGGAACTCAATGAATAGCAGCCATTTCAAAATAGCCATACTTATTCTTTCAGTATTTCCATTTACTCATAACATTGCAGGGTAAAGTCATAAAAATGTTTTAAAAGGATTATATGTGTTATCTGGGCCTGGAACAGAAGAACATAAGCTTCAGAGATATGAAGGTATACATTCATTTATTCATTAAAAACAGGTAACTGCTTTAAGTGGAAAGTAGTTGTAGTAATTGGCTTTATATAGAGTTTTAAAGTTTGTAAAAATGCTTTATACCCATGATCTCTTTTAAGTTTTATGATATAGTAGAAAACAAAGAGCACTCCATTTGGAGTCAGAGGCCTAGGGTTTAAATTCCACCTGTCATCTGTTGTCTTGAACTACTTTGCACCCTGGGCCTCAATTTCCTTATCTGTAAAATAAGGAGGTTGCCTAGATGGCCTTGAAAGTCCTTTTGTTTTAACTCTATGATTCTATGAATGTGGTAAGATAGATGCTACAAATATTATTCATTTGAGATAAGGAAACTGAGGCTCAGAGAGGTAAGAGACTATCCAGAAGTAGACATTCTATTTGGAAGTAGAAATTGGATGGTCAAAACTCAACTATATATTGTGGGGTCAAATTGTTAAAAAGAAGTCAGGTCGGCAAATATTTATTTTTCCTATGTGCTGGGAATTCAAATATAAGCAGAAAGATAGTTCCTGCCCTCAGGAAGTTTATATTCGATTAGGGAAAGATAGCACCTGAAAGGACGCTGAAAAGAGTGGTGGAAGGGAAGGAAGGTAGCCACTTGGGGGCATGATAGAAAATGTCCAGAAAGTCAGGAATAGAGGCTGGAGAGGAAGAATGAATGTCTCACTTGGACATTTTTCGATAAAATAGAGGTTCTAGGAGAAGCCAGCCAATCAGAGGAAGGGAATAGGAGATCTATGGAAGAGATAGCATAGGGCTCTGAGAACTGAGAATGTTATCAGACCTGTACTATAAGCTCTAAAACAGCTTGCTTTGTTCTATTTGTTCATTTCATTTTTGTTTCCTATTTTAAACATTCATGTCCTTAAACTAATATAATGTTCCTTAGTAATGATATGATTACATTATGTCATGAATAAATGATGCCCTATGGATGCACAGGATATGGACCAAAAGGATGAGGGGAGAAGCTGGTGTAGGTAGCCTTTGGTTTGGGGAAGCTCCTGACCTCTAGTGACTGGATCCAGGGACCCCCTGGAAAAGACTGTCTCAATAAGAAAGCTGGTATTGGAATCTAGGACTAGGTACAGATTTCTGGCTGCCACAAGGATTTGTGGCATAAAGTCCACAAGGATTACATTGATTTTAATGTGTGTAACCTTGGGCAGTTCAATTTACTCTCTGGCACTCAGTCTCCTCAAATGTAAAATAAGAGAGGGGGGGCTAGACTCACTTCCCATCATTTCAACACGTGTTTAAGCACCTACTTTGTAGGAGTCACAGTGCTTGGCAATGGATGTCCAAAGACAAAACTAAGTCCTTGCTTTCAAGGAGCATATTTTCAAATAGTATGGCTCTAAATTTGATAATCCTGTGATCTTCTACTTAGATAGCATGCTTCTTCCTAGTTGTCTAGCATAGAGCAAGCCCCTTCATTTATCTGGACCCCCAATTCAATTTCCTATCTCTAAAAAGAAAGCGATCAAATAGATGGTCTCCAAGTTCCCTAAACATTTTATGATTATGGTTCAGAAATTGTCCTTAGAACCTGAAGCACATTTTTGTGTAATTTTACTGGTGGAAATCTGTTATCATTTAAGTGCAAATTTAATTTTTGGAAACAGCTCAAATTCTAAGCTAAATCTGGTAAATGAAGTGGATAATCAAGCTGGGGAATACCATTTTTTTCTGTTATAATGAGAGGTAAGGGTATAAAATAAAGAACCTTATTTTGTGATATGATCTGTAAACTAGAATAGAAAATTTGAAGGGGGATGGAGTTGTTTGGATGAAGAGACTGGATCACTTAGGAGTGGAGGTTATCAAAACTTTTTTTTTTTTTAACTCACAAAGATTGGAGAACAGATGCCAAAGGGAATAGCATAGGTACAAGGTCATTTAGGACTCAAATTTAGAGATTTTAGACGAAGAGCTGAGATAACACTAATAAGAAACTTCCTATTTGATGAAGTGAAGCGATGGGGAAGCTTGGGCCACTAGTATGAGGGTATTCTCTGAATTTCTTGGAAAGAAATGGAGAATGAGGGGCAAAGAGCTAAGAAACTTAACTCTAACTGTGCCATAGTAAACAGCTGGTTAATTGTGGGATGTAGGTGGCATCCAGTTTCCGGGTTGCTTAAGTCTTAGTATATGTATTCTAGATGCTGGGGCTGAACCAAATCAAACTGAGTTTTGCTCATTCAGAGAAGGCAACATGGAAACCCTGCTCTACAATGAGGCTCACCACAAGGATTGTTTTTGAGAAATGAGCTGGAAGTTCAAAAGATACCTAGATGGACAAGACTGGCCCAGGCACAACTGAGAAAGGAGTATGAAGTAATCTGGCCTTGATTAGCAATTCCTAAAGAGAAGTTTCAAAAGCACATTGAGCAATGGCTCCATTGTAGGAATAAGTGTGTGTGGTTGCTTGAGGTGACTACTTTGAAGAATGTGTCTCATTAGATATATAAATTCTGACAGTTTAAAAATAAATTGTTATTGATCTTTCATTTTTATATTGCTTAAATTTCTCTTTGTATTCCTTCTCCTCTTCATCCCAGAGAACCATCATATATATCAAATGATTTTTTTTTTTTGCTTTTTGGAGGGCAATTGGGATTAAGTAAATTGTCCAAGGTCACATGGCTAGGTTTTTGTTTGTGTGTGCGTTAAATGTCTGAGGCTGGATCTGAACTCAGATCCTTCTGACTCCAGGGCAGACACTCTACTCACTGTGCCACCTAGCCACCCCTATCAAATAATTTTTAAAAGAAAAAATAGAAGAAGAGGAGGAAAAAAATACTAATATGTTGAAAAAAAATCTTACAACCTATGCAGTGTTCCACACTCAAGGACACCTTACCTCTGCATAGTACTGAAGGGAGATGAAATATCCTATCTCTTGTTTGGGGTTAAGCTTGTTCTTTATAATTTTGCATCATTTATTTTTGAATATTTTGTAGCAGTTGTTCTTTCCATTTACATTGTTGTCATCATTATGTACATTGTTTTCCTGGTTCTGCTAATTTCATTCTGCATCAGTGTTGACCTAGTTTTATGATTTTGCAATTGCATCCTGGATTCTCACAGAGGCTAAGGGATTTTGTAAGTTCCCTGGTCTAACTTGTATCTGACCAAGCATTCCCTTTACAGTATCCCTTAGAAATAGCCATCAAGTTTTTGATGGAGGATTCTTTAGGAACCAACTAATGTCTGAGGCAATCTCCTTAATTTTTGTATAGCTGCTAGGTGGCACAGAACACTAGACCTAGAGTCAGGAAGGTCTGAATTCAAATCTCTCCTTGCTGTGTGACCCATGGCAAATCATTTAACCTTGGTCTGTTTTAATTTCTTCAACTGTAAAGTGGGGATAATAATAGCACACACTCCACTGGGTTTTTAAATGAGCTTTAAATGAAACAATATCTATAAAGTGCTTGGCAAACCTTATGGTGCTATATAAATGCTAGCTATTTTTTTATATTTAAATTTCTTTTATAGCTGCTTTAATTCTTAGGAAATTTTCCCTTAGATTGAACCGAATCTTGTTCTCTGCAATTTGCATTTCTCCCAGTTCTGTCCTCTGAGGTCAATCATGATAAGCAGAACAATTTTAATTCTTTTATATTATGGAGTTTCAGATGCTTGAAGAGAGACCTCTCAGCTCTTCATAAGTTTTCTTCTCTAATCTAACCACCTCTGGTTCCTTCAACTGATTCTTGTACACCAGAGAAACTTCTTTAGAGAACATCTTTCTTCCTAATTGTCATGGGACATGTAGTTCAGACCAGTTTCCCAGGGAGTACATCTCTCCCATTCCAAAGCAGCTTGGGGATTATGTACCTGCCTAGACAGGGCCATGGAGTGTACCACTAGTTCATGCAGATCAGGCAGTCTTCCTGAAACCCAACTCTCTCTCAGAGGTACTTTTGGAGTGCTTTGGAAAGGGGCACTCTGAATCCCCTTATTTATCTCATTGGATGATGGCTAGTGTGTCCAAATTGAAATTAAATGCATATGTTGTGTTTTATGTCATATGATTTTTCTTTTTCTTTTTTGCCTTTTGGAGGGCAATTGGGGTTAAGTAACTTGCCCAAGGTCACACGGCTAGGTTTTTGTTTGTGTGTGCGTTAAGTGTCTGAGGTCGGATCTGAACTCAGGTCCTTCTGACTCCAGGGCCAACACTCTACTCACTGCGCCACCTAGCGCCCCCCCCCCCCCATATGATTATTCTTTACCTTAAATCACTGTTACAGGGTGAACTCTCCTATGTTGCAAAAGACTGAGAGGAAGGGTAGAGGATAGGTGAACTTAGCAATTAAGTCAAACATGCTCAGAAACCAAGAAAACAAAACAAAAAATATGTTTTCAGCCTGTCATTAGTGACTTATCTCTGATCACTTGAACTCACACACACACACACACACACACACACACACACACACACACACATATATATGCATCTGACAAATGAGCTAAAAGAGAGTTTGAGAGAAAAAACTAATCCCTCTAGAAGGAATACCAATGGGTCAAATGCTATTTCAGGTTGACATACTTTTAGAAATCAAGGGAAATATGCTAAAAGATAGCTAATATTCATATAAAAATTTAAGATTAGCAAAGTAATTGGCAAAGATCTCATTTGATCTTCACAATAACCCTGAGAGGAAGGAGCTTTGTTATCCCCATTTTACAGAAGAGGAAACTGAGGTACAAAGAGGATAAGCAACTTGTCCGGGGTTATGCAGCTAGTGCCAGAGAGACATTTTGGATTTTCCTACCCAAATCCAGTTTTTTTTCCTACTCAAATCTAGTTCTCTTTCCATTATGTCACCTAGCTGATCCATAAAGTGGGTATGAATAGTAGCAAAAGAGCAGCCAGGCCTCTGGAGATAATGCAAACAATTGAGGGATGTCATAGTAACCAATATTAGGTGAGGGCACAGGAAGGCATATCACTGAGGTCACAAAATTCTTAGTGATATAAGTAATATAGTAATATGAGACCCAAATCTCATTTTTGTAGATATGACTCCATTTCTTGGAAGAGATGAGGAGGACAGAGATAGATCTGAGTTTCTGGAAAGTAGAAGCTCCTTGAGGGAAAACACTGTTTCATTTTTTTTTTTTGGTCTTTATATGCTCAGAATTTATCATAGTCTTAAATAGAAGTTGATGAATAAGTGCTTATTCAAATGAATGGAATTATTGAAAATCTGGGACAGCAGATAAGGAATCAGACTAAAGTGTCAGTTATTGGAAATGAGGTGTGTGTAAGGTGAGGGGATAATGTTGGTCCAGATTGTAGATTCAAAGGATTCAGGGGCAGCGACAGTCAAGCAAATCATTATAAATTCTAGAACACATAGATACCTAGAGGGGTGGTGTTGCCTTTTAGCAGTCATTAGGAAACCTGATTTGATGGATAGATAATAATTTGAAAGTGGCATGTAAAATTATTTGTATGTAATATAGAGCTTCTGAAGTACTTAAGGGTCTTTGTCTCCAGTTTTTCTGAAAAGTATTTTAAAAATCTCCCCCTGTGCTCCTCTATGCACTATTAATTTGTGCTCTTTGTGAAGAAAGGGTTTGCGGAACAAAGATAAAATTCATACTCGACCCTACAGGAAGGACTACGAATACTATAAGCTTTGATTGTGTGATTTGTTTACTATAGTTGAAGAAAACAACTAATGGCTTTGCCTTTATGTTAATGTTAGATACTATATTTTAAAAATTCAAATAATATTCTTTCAGAGTTTAACATAAGATATCCTGGCTGAAAAGGTATCTGAACATGGTTTCAGAAATTCCTACAATAGAAACTTTTAGAGGTTATGGGTTATAACCTTCTCTTTTCATTTGGCACAAATACAGAGGCTTTATAGACTCACTTATATGATATTCAATTTAAATTTAACTAGCATTTATTTAGTACCTACAAATGCCCTTTTCTATGAAAGATTCTGACAAAAATGTAGGTACTAGTAAAAACATGGGGACTTAAGGGATGCCCACCTATTGGGGAATGGCTGAAAAAGCAGTGATATATGGTCAGTTTCACCAGGAATGGAAAAAAAATGAATGAATGAGGACTAAAATGAGCAGAATCAGGAGAATAATTTCTACAAAAGCAAAAACAAAGAAAAACAACTTCAAAAGACATTTTTTTTCTGTTACAAACATGTATAGTCAAGCAGAAGAAATTCCCACATTGGCTATACCAAAGTATTACAAAGTTTGTCTGAATTCCTAAGAGTCAGGGATGACCATTAGCTATGGCCGGGGACAGTAACTTGGAAGAGCTGACATGAACTAGGTCTTGAGGGGTTTTGACTGGAAAGGGAGGAGAAGACAAGCATTAAGCACCTTGTGATCAAAGGTACAGATGTAAGAAAGCACAGGGTTTATTTGGGGAATGGCAAGCAGGCCAGAAAGTCCAGAATTTCAGTTACCTGAAGGAGAATAATATGATAAAAGACCTGAAGGGTAGATTGGAGTTGGATTGTGGAGGGCTTTGAATGCCAGGCTAACGAGCCTGGGTTTTATTTAGCATGCAGTAGAGAGTCAATGAAGCTTTTATTTTGCTTTGTTTATTTTAAATTTTATTATTTTTTAATGAACACCAAAGATAAACAAAAAGAGACCATGTTTTTCCTTTCCTTGCATCCCCAGAACTTGGCATAGCTCCTGGCACATAGTCCTTAATAAATGCTTGTTGTTGATGATGATAATGAGAAAAAGAACATTTCCATATATACAGAGGAATAGGAAAAGAAGATTATGTATAAAACTACAAATCTTTATTGCACAGTTGACTTTAAAAACATTTTTTAAATTAGGTGACACATTCAATATGTCACTTTCACAGTGGTGCTACTTGCTCATTTCCTTCTAAAATTCCTCACTGAAGCTTTTGAGAATCACAGAGATAAGATCAGATTTAAGCATTTTAGATCATAGATTTATAAATGGAAGGAACCTTACAGGTATCTAGTACAACCCCTTCCTTGTATGAATGAGGAACCAGGACAGAGAAATTAAGTGACTTTCTAAGATTGTACAGGTAGTATGGTCAGGATAGCATTTAAACATAGGTTCTTGGCCTCATTATTGAACAATGTGTTAATCTGGCAAATGTGTGCAGAAATTATTAGGAGGAGAGAGCCTGTAAGTGAGAAGAACTTTTAGGAATTCATAGGCGACTTAACAGTTCATTAAAAAAGTCACAAGTGGGGAGGCTAGGTGGTGCAGTGAGTAGAGCTCTGGCACTGAGGTCAGAAGGACCTGAGTTTGGATCCGGCCTCAGACACTTAACACACACAAAACAAAAACCTAGCCATGTGACTTTGGGCAAGTTACTTAACCCCAATTGCCTTCCAAAAAAGCAAAAAAAAAAAAAAGTCAGAAGAACCTGACCTTGGGTGGTACTGGTCAAAATGCGAACAAAGGTATGGATATGAATGATGCAGGGGTAGAACTGATTAGACTTCATGATTAATTGGATGTGGCAGATAAGTGAAAGGAAGTAATAGGGGAGGTAGGAAGGTTAGTAGATTTGGTAGAATGATGGTTTTCATTTGAATAGTTTAGTATATGGTATGGAAAGTAAATCTAGATGGAAATATTCAGTGTTAGAAATGGAATCATTTGCTAAGTAGTAATTGTTGAGGCCATAGGAATAAAAAAAAACACAGGAAAAGTACCAAGACCAGGGCTTTGGGCAATACCTACATTTAAAAATTGGGGTGAGGGGGGCAGAGTCAAGATGGTGGAGTAGAAACAGGACTTCCACACAGCTCCGGCTTCCACCTTCCCCAATTCATGTAATAGGGGACTCTGAACAAACTTTGGAGCTACAGAACCCACAAAATGACACAGAGAAGCTAACCTCCCACTGAGGACAGCCTGGCAGGCAGGCAGGGAGCAGCCAGCTCATGCTCTGGGAGCCGAGCCCAGGCCCGCTTGAGCTGGAGGTTTTAGCCCCAGGGTGGGCCTGACCAACCACTGGCTGGGATCACCAGCAGCCATGGCATTTCCAGAATTATCAACACATAGATACCAAGGACAAAGTGAGAGTTCTACTGTGGCAAAAGGCCCAAAAATCAAGTAATTGAGTGGCAACATGACCAGGCAAAGGAAGCAAAACAAACAGAAGAATCCCAACATTAAACTCCTATTTTGGGGACAAAAAGGATCAAAGCATGGAATAGGAGGAAGACAGTGAAGTCAGAACTCCTGCACCAAAAGCTTCTAAGGAAAATATGAGCTGGTTGCAGGCCATAGAGGATCTTAAGAAGCAGATAAGAGGAATGGAGGAAAAATTGGGAAGAGAAATGAAAATGATGCAAGAAAATTATGAAATGAGAGTTAACAGCCTGACTGAGGAAAATAACACCTTAAAATACAGATTAACTCAAATGGCAAAAGAGGCTCAAAAAGCCAACAAGCAGAAGAATGCCTTAAAAAGCCTAATTTGCCAGATGGAAAAAGAATCTCAAAAGCTCACTGAGGAGAATCATTCCTTCAGAATTAGATTGGAGCAAATGGAAGCTCATGATTTTATGAGAAATCAAGATACTATTAAACAGATCCAAACAAATGAAAAAATAGAAAGCAATGTGAAATATCTCATTGGAAAATCCATTGACCTAGAAAATAGATCCAGGAGAGAGAATTTAAAAATTATTGGACTACCTGAAAGCCATGATCAAAAAAGAACCTAGAAATCATCCTTCAAGAAATTCTCAAGGAAAATTTCCCTGGTGTTTTAGAATCAGAGGGCAAAATAGAGGTTGGAAGAATTCACCAATCACCTCTTGAAAAAGATTCCCCCCCCCAACAAAAAAACTCCTAGGGATATTATAGCCAGCTTCTAGAGTTCCTAGATCCAGAAGAAAATATTACAAGCAGTCAAGAAGAAACAATTTGAATATTGTGGAAACACAATCAGGATAACACAGGATCTGGCAGTTTCTACATTGAGAGATCAAAGGGCCTGGAATATGATATTCTGGAGGTCAAAGGAGCTGGGATTAAAACCAAGAATCACTTACCCAGCAAAACTGATTATTATGTTTCAGGGGAAAATATGGATATTCAATGAAATAGAGGGCTTTCAAGTACTCTTGATGAAAAAACCAGAGTTGAATAGAAAATCAGACATCCAGATACAAGAAGCAAGAGAAGCATGAGAAGGTAAACAGGGAAAAGTAATTATAAGCAACTTATCAAAGTTTAACTATTTACATTCCTACGTAGAAAGATGATAATTGTAAGTTATGAAACTTTTCTCAGTATGAGAATAGTTGAAGGGAACATAAATGTATATATATGTCTATATAGGAGGGTATATAGTCATATGAATACATATGTGAATGTGTGTATATATGTATACAGTTATACATAGACAGAAGGCACAATACCAATTGAATAGGAAGGGATGATACTTAAAAGGTGATATTGAAAGGTGACAGTGGAATATAATGAGAGGAGATGGGGAGAGAAAGAATGGGGTAAATTATCTTATATAGAAGAGGTAAGGGAAAATGGTTACAATGGAGGGGAAGAACAGGAAGGCAAAAGGGAATGGGTCAACCTTACTCTTATTGAATTTGGGTTAGGGAGGGAATGACACACACTAAATAGAGTATCTTGCCCTACAGGAGAGTAGGGAAAAGGGTATGAGAGGGGGGATGATGGAGGGGAGGGCAGGTTGGGTGGGAAGTAAGCTAGAATCACACACTTTTGAAAAGGGATAGGGTCAAAGCAGAGAATAGAACAAGTGGGGGGCAGGATAGGATGGAGGATAATATAGTTTGTCTTTCACAATATATCCACTATGTTTTGGGTAGCTACATGTGTACAACCTATATTGAATTGCCTATCTTCCCAGTAAGGGTGAGTGGCGAGGGAGGAAGGGAAAGAATATGGAATTTAAAGTTTTAAAATCAAATGTTTAAATATATATTTACATGCAACTGGGAAATAAGATATACAAGCACTGGGGTATAGAGATCCATCTTTCCCTACTGGAGAGTTGGAAGGGGGATGGGGGAGGATATAGGACAGAGCAGATTGGGGAGGGGTATACAGTGGGATCGCTGTTTTGGGGTGGTGGGCAGGGGAAAGTCAGGGAGAAAATTTATAACTCAAAATATTGTGGAAATGAATGATGTAAACTAAAAATAAATGTAAAATTTAATTAAAAAATGAAATAAAAAAACTAAAGAAAAAGATAATATACAGTGAGTAGGTATCAACTACTTTTCTCTCTCTTTTTTAAATAGTTTATTTTTCCAGTTGCATGTGAAAATAACTTTAGCATTCATTTTATTTTAAATTTTGAGTTCGGGTTTCCCTTCTTCTCTTCCTCTCCTCCCTCCTCATTGAGGAGGCAAGCACTAGGATGTGGGTTTTTCATGTGCAGACTTGAAAACCATATTTCTGTGTTAGTCATGTTGTGAAAGGAAAAAAAAAAAACACAAAACCCCCAAGAAAAATAAAGTTTGCTTTTCCAAAAAGAAAGAAAAGAAAAAAAAGAAGGGAATTGTGATCCACCACTCTGTTTCTTAGCTAGTACCAAGTAGTTTTGATGATTATTGCTTTATAACACAATTTAAGATTTGGTATAGCTAGGAAACATTCCCTTGCATTTCTTTTCATTAATTCCCTTGATATTCTAGACCTTTGTTCTTTCAGATGAATTTTGTAATTTTTTTTCTAGATCTACAAAGTAATTGTTTGGTAGTTTGATTGGTATGGCACTGAATAAGTAAGTTAATTGAGGTAGAATTGTCATTTTTATTATATTAGCTCAGTCTACCCATGAGCAACTGATATTTTCCCAACTATTTGATCTGATTTTATTTGTGTGAAAAGTGTTGTGTAATCGTGTTCATACAGTTCCTGGGTTTGTTTTGGCAGTTAGACTGCCAAATATTTCATAATGTCTACAGTAACTTTAAATGGAATTTCTCTTTCTATCTTTTGCTGTTGGCCTATGTTAGTAGTTTTTTACTTGATTCTCTAAACATACCATCATATCATCTGCATAGTGACAGCTTTTTCTTCTTTTTCTGTTCTAATTCCTTTTTCTTCTCTTATTGCTAAAGCTAACATTTTTAGTAGAAAATTGTGGTGATAAATGGACATTATTGTTTCACCCCTGATCTTATTGGAAATGCTTCTCATTTCTCCCCATTACATACAATGCTTGCTGATGGTTTTATATAGATGCTACTTATTTTAAGGAAGACTTCATTTATTCCTATGCTCTCTAGTGTTTTTTTTTTAATTGGATTGGATGTTGTATTTTGTCAAATGTTTTTTCTGTATCTATTGAGATAATCATATAGTTCCTGTTAGTTTTGTTATTGATATGGTTAGTTATACTGAGAGTTTTCCTGACATTGAACCAACCCTGCATTCTTTGTATACATCTAACTGATCATAGTGTATTATCCTCAAGATAAATTGCTATAATCTCTTTGCTAATATTTTATTTTAAATTTTTGCATCTATATTCATTAGAGAATTTGTTCTATAATTTCTTTCTCTGTTTTGGTTCTTCAGCACCATATTTGTATCATAAAAGTTTGGTAGTACTCTTTCTTTGCCTATTTTTCCAAATAGTTTATATGATATTGGAATTCATTGTTCTTTTTTTTTTTTTTAGTTTAATGTATTTTAATAGCAAACTTACAGGAACAGCACAGAAGACAGACAACATTAAAAACATGTACTTGCATGTAGGACAACTCAGTTAGAAAAGTATAGTGAATGGATGGAATCTACCGTATGATAAAAATGCTACAAACACCATTTAGTTGCCGTCAATAAGAAATTTACTTTTTAAAAAAATCCAAATGCTGGCATTGTCCAGAAAAATTTAACATGTTTATTTATAATTGTTATAAAGTTGAATTGTTGAAACTTGTTCACGGAAACATTTTTTTGACCGCATTAATGCTTTATGTCCTCGCATTTATATTCAAAATTCACACACAAATGAAAATGGAAAAAACTTGCCAATACCTGATTCTGTCCCCTATTTTTCCATTCGCAATCATATACTTAGGTACCTTTTGACCCCATGGGAAAAAAATATCTAACGTTCAGAACTACCAATAACAGGAAGAAGAGATTTTTTTTGTTTTGTTTTGAGAATGAAGAATGTTTCCCATCATAGTGGAGTTTCAGCACGTTCTCCACGTATGCGGCGTGCTAGCTGGATATCTTTTGGCATGATTGTGACACGTTTGGCGTGGATAGCACATAGGTTGGTGTCCTCAAACAGGCCAACCAGATAGGCTTCGCTTGCCTCCTGCAAAGCACCCATTGCTGCACTCTGGAAGCGCAGGTCTGTTTTGAAATCCTGAGCAATTTCACGCACCAGACGCTGGAAGGGAAGTTCGGTGGACTTTTGATAACGTCTGATTTCACGGAGAGCCACAGTACCCGGCCTGTAGCGATGAGGTTTCTTGACCCCTCCAGTAGAGGGCGCACTCTTGCGAGCGGCTTTTGTAGCGAGCTGCTTCCTGGGGGCTTTACCACCGGTGGATTTACGGGCAGTTTGCTTGGTACGAGCCATGTTCCTGAAAACTTCTTATACACCCCCCTTCTCTTTCGGCTTGGGCTCGGAGAGCGAGAGGCGGCCCTAGCGCTGGAGAGCTACGGCGGCGGCGGCGGCGGCTGCGAACACCGAATTCATTGTTCTTTAAACGTTTGGTAGAATTTGCTTGTAAACTCATCTGGTCCTGGAGCATTTTTTTCTTGGGGAGTTCATTGATGGCTTGTTCAATTTCTTTTCCTGATATGGGGTTATTTAGATATTTTATTTCCTTTTTTGTTAATCTGGGCAATTTATATTTTTGTAAATATTCCTCCATTTCACTAAGAATGTCAAATTTATTTGCATACACTTGGGCAAAATAGTTCCTAATTATTGTTTTAATTTCCTCTTCATTGACAGTCAATTCACCTTTTTCATTTTTGATACTGGCAATTTGGTTTCAAGAAGGGAATTGTGGAATGTCAAGGCAGCAAGAGAATAGGATATAAGAGATGTACACTAGATGAAATAGTTGATTACTGGGTCCAGTCTGGGTAGGGAGAAAAGTTAGAAGAGGGATGAGAACATTAGGGGAAGGGTCAAGGAACCTGAGTTTTTGAAGAGCAGATTCAGTAAGAGGGAGAGAGTGATGTGAAAGAGATAGAGACCTTGGTCTGAGCTGAGGAATTTCAGAGTTAAAGAACTTAGAAATAGTGGAGATTAGTGACCAGATTGAAAGAGTGTTCCTGCTAGTTGAAGCAAAATGGAACAAAACCCCTTTGGAATTGAGGGAGGTCAAGGGTGTGGGGGGTGTCAAGGAACTATGAGTCAAGGGATTAGAGGGATCGACAGTGTATATATTGTGATTGTGTAGGTCCAGTCACGTCACTTTCATCCCTGCTCAAAAACCTTCAGAGGTTCTCTCTTACCTCTAGCACAAAATGCTATTGGGGGATTTCATATCTACTTTGCATCTATTCTTCTACCTTGTTTCATTTCCATGGAACAAGATACTCCTCCTAGGATAAATTTGTCATTTTTGAACTCACCACCATGCAGCTACCTTGCTTGACTCTACCTGCCTCAGTGTCCTCTCCCCTCTCTTTTGTTGGCTGGAGGGCAGAGGACCAGATGCCACCCATTGCCTTCCTTTCTATCGGGCAGAAGAGGAACACTTCGATGACTCAGCTTTGCATCTGTTCCCTCCCCCCGACACCGTTTCAACTTCACAGAACAAGATTTCCCCTCCTCCCTTGCTTTCCTGTCTCCTTTGTGTGTGGTCTCCACCTTAAGGTTGTAAGCTCATGGTTGGCAGGGACTGTATCCTCAGAGCTTGTTTCTTACATTTATTTTCCTAGCACTTTTAACAGTGCCTTGCTCATAGCAGGCATTGAATAAATGTTTCTAAAGTTGGATTGAATGGATAACAGAAGACAGGGAGTAAAGCATAACATTGGTTCAGATACTGAAGTCTTTGAAAAGGGCAGGAGTATGTTCTAGAGGATGGTAGAGAACTGTAGCTTGTTACAGGTTTAATAAGATTCAGGATCCCAAACAGTAGTGGAAGGAAATGTAGGATACTCCCTGGTCGGTCTCTTTTGTTGTCAAGGGAAAGGCCCCAGGAACATGTCATTTGGAACATGGCTCCTAGCCCCAGCCCTGGTGTCTGGGAGGAAGGAGGAACTACTATCCAGTCCAGCTCTTGTCCTGTGTTCCCCAGTCCTCCCTAAACCAAAGCTTTGAGAAAGATATGACTGCTGATATAGTTAGGAACAATCCTGGACAAGTCGATGCTTCTAAGAAGAAAATTGGTTCATCTAGAAGTCAGAGCACTACAAAACACAATGAAGCCTGAGACAGGCAAGGGCAGGGAAAAAGCAGAGTAAGCAACTTTACTGAGTGGGGATACAGTGTGGAGGGGCAGTCAGGGATGATAGACATAGGTCAGTTACCTGGGTTCCTGCATAGAACTTGTTTAGTTATTTCAGTCATGTCCAACTCTTTGTGACCCCATTTGGGGTTTTCTTGGCTAAGATACTGGAGTAGTTTCCCGTTTCCTTCTCCAGCTCATTTTACAAATGACAAAACAGATTTGCCGTAGGTGTCTGAGGCTGGGTTTAAATTCAGGTCTTCCTGACTCTAGGCCCAGCACCATTGGGCACTTGGGTTCCCAGATGGAATTAGGTTCCCCAAATAGGCAAAATGAGGTGGGTTTTTGTTGAGCTCTTATCTGGACCACAACATTGGACTGAGGGAAAAGGGAGCTTGGATATGGAGTGTACCTGGAGAGCACACTTAGGGTGTGCTGGAGCCAGCTAAACTGGGCTTAAGGTCATTGTTAAATTTCCTGTGTGAGCATTTACACCTTGGCAAATAGAGTTGATCATCCAGACTTAAAAAGGATTGGAGAAAATATTAATAATAGAGATTAAAACTTAAAATTTTGTTGTATGTATTTTTTTTCAAAAAGTCTATTCTCAAATATTTACCACCATATCCTTGGGTGGAGATCAAGTTTTGAGACTGGTGTTCGCTCATGGAGGGGAACAACTAGGAAACTGGCAGCTAACTGATGTTCAAACTACCTGCCATTGGAAAAGGGCTTTTGGAAATTTGCTGTTGGTCTTCCTCTGACAAGGTGACTCATGGGTTTTTAGCTGCTTTGAGTCTTTTTTTGCTTAGCAGAGTGGGGAGGATACTGAATTCCTTAGAAACTACAACTCAGATGGGGAGACAGAGCCATAAAAAGTCAATATAAATTCCAAGAGGAGAGATTGTTGAGTGATGGTGGCAATACTTTGGAAATGGTGAACTTCAGACCCTTCCTCTTCTTCTTGTGTGTCAGGAGTAATAGTAGAGTAGAATGAGTGGCTACTGTTGTAGAAGCTTACAACAAAAGATGAGTTATTAGGGAACGTTGGGTTTCAGATAAAGACAGAAGGTGAAGGAGACAACTGGAGAAAAAGTCAAAAACCTAGGAGTTTGTTCACTATAGAACTAATATTCACTGAATTGAAGATTTTGGGAGCTGGTACTCAAGTAGTTATCTAGTTCAACCCACACTCTAAAGGAATCCCACAACAGGCAGCAAAGTGATGCCAACCACAACTGCTGGGATCAGTGGGATCAGAGAAGGGAATTAATTTATTAGGTTTATAGATTTGGGGATCATGTGATTCCTGGTACCCTTGGCATCACATGGGCAGCAAGTAATGTGACTGTGTATATAATGGGCTTATATTCCAAAGAAGAGCCTAGTGCAAGGGTAGGGAACCCACCAGTCAAAAGGCTTTACTTGAGGACCTAGAGGGCCACATTTGGCCCCGAGGCTTCAGGTTCCCCACCCCTGGCTAGTGTATGGGGCCTGGGACTTATTTTGGGTTTTGGCTACTGGGCAGAACATGTGGATTCAGTATCAAGTTCACCAATCAGGTAGCAGGAACAAAAAATCAGGTTTGAGGAACAAAGCATGGGGATGTGGTTTTAGAAAGACATTGTGAGGTGAATTTCACATTTGGGAAATGTTATCTCCAATGCTTTGGGCTAAACCTTGCATACCTTGCAGAAGGGTTGCCTTTGGGAACTTAGGGGTCAGAAATGTATGGATCAGCAATATGGAGTCAGTTTTGCTCAGGCATGATAGCCCAGCCTACCCACCCGACTCTAACAGTCCTGACAAGTGGTCATCTAGACAGAGAGGCCCCTTTACTTCTGGAGGTTGCCCATTCTACTTTTAGCCTCTCTAATTCTTAAGAAATGTTTCTTGACATCAAGCCTAAACTGGCCTTTTTGTAGCTTCTCCCCACTGCTCTTAGTTATGTACTCTGGGTACAAGAAAAAGAAACCTTTCAAATACTTGATAACAGCTTCTTTGTCACCTCAAGAGTTCTCTGGGTTAAATTTCTTAAGCCTATGATGGAGTCACAGACCCCTTTGCCACACGGGCTGCCCTCTTCTAAATACTCACCAACTTATTAACATCTTTATAAAATAACTGTGTCACTCAGGGTTAAACACAATACTGCAGATGAGGCCTCTGTAGGAAAGCAGCAGAAAAGACAGAAGTAGAGAGGTGGGCATGGCTAGATAGCCCAGGGTGGGGGAAGACTGTTGGGAATAAGAGCCAGGGAAGAGAAGAGGAGAGAGGAGGCACCTGGGTCTAGGACAATAACTGGAGATTGTAAAAATAGCAGAAGCAGGAGGTAAGTCAAAGGGATGATAGAGATAAAGGGTTGGGAGGAGTTACACTTACTAGAAAGAGAACCAGAATAGTAATATTCATACATGTTTACATAGCAATGTGTGCTTCCTGATAGCTAGTACAAGTAGCTTTGCCAAGCACTTTACAAATGTTATCTTTTTTGATCCTCACAAACCCCCTGCAAGGTTGGTGCTATAATTATCACCCCCATTTTACGACTGAGAAAACTAAATAATAAAGGTTAAATGACTTGCCCAGGGTCAATCAATAAGTGTTTGAGTAGAATTTGGACATGGGACTTCCTGACCTCAAATCTAGACACTGTATCTTTTTTTTTTTTTATAAAAGCATTATTCTTCCAGCGAGCCCACGTGGTAGACACTAAGTTTTTTTTTAAGTTTTATTGATGTATTTTGTTTTTATGTCACATACATGTTCAGATTACTCCCATCTTGTGAGAGGTTTCTTGCAACAAAGTAAAACATTTAAGTCAAACTAATAACACAGTGATCTCACCTGAAAATCCATATGATATCACATCTGTAAGTACACCAGCCTCTCTAATTAAAAAAAAAAGTAATAGAAATCTATTTTGTCTCCTATTCCCATGCTACTGTGAGAGAAAGGGAAATGTAACAAATCTACAGTCAAAACAAAACCCTGTGATGTCTACATGTAAAAGTATGTCCTGTTCTGCACTCCAAAGCCATCGACAAGCTTTTTTAGCATAATTTTATGAGTGAGGTAACTATGACCCTCAGTTAAGTGACTTGCTTACTCTCATGCATCTGGTCTGTAATGGAGCTGGGACTCCAGCCTAGGAGCCCAAGGATTTTTTCCCACTAGTTCCATTGAATATATCGATGCAGGGCAGGACTCCCCAAATTTCTGATGGTGTGTGTGTGTGTGTGTGTGTGTGTGTGACTGGCTGCTGCTTGTTGGCCCCTGCTAGCACCAGGAGAGGAGGGCAGGAAGGTGGTCTGGGCTTTTGGAAATATAACTAATTGCTTCTCATCTTCTTCAAGTCCTCCTTAGAATCCACCTTTAATTCTAGTGCCTATCTTCTATTGCTAATTTACAATTGATCATGTATTAGCTTACTTCTGTGTAGTTGTTTACATGTTATCTGCCCTATTATACCATGAACTCCTTGAGGGCAGGGAGTTTTTACTTGCCAGACTGCAGTCTCTCCATCTTTAACTTTTTTTGCATCTTTTACTTTCTTTCTTTGCATCTCCAGTGCTTAGCACAGGGTCTGGCACAAAGTAGGTACTTAATTAAAGTTCATCAACTGACTTGACCCTTGCTAAGTCTTTTTTCCCCCTTTGTAATCTTAAGACAAACCAACAAGAAACAAAGAAGGCAACTATGATCCAATAGCTTGCCCAGAATGTGGGGTTCTGGGATAGTAATTGTAACCCTAGGCTAGACTCATTCTTTAACCCTAGCTTCCTTACTGGCTTCTTCTTCCCCTTTTGCACCCCTTTCCCCCCAACTATTATTTACTCAGAAATCAGATTTAAATTTACAAAGGAAATTGCAAGCAGAAAACCTGGCTGGAACTTTAATGAAGCCAGGTGGGACATATTTAAATGGAAATGTGTTCGAGTAATTCATGAAGAACTGATACCAGCTGTCATCCCACTTAATGAAAGGTTAACAGGAGTTCTATGAGAGCTGGTTGGGGAGGCTCTTTCTTTCTCCAAAGAAAACAGAAAGTTGAGAAGCTGACTTCCCGACGGAGTGAAGAACTAGAGGACGAAACCTTTGAAAACAGAAAAAAGATTCAGACTGAAAATGAGCTTTCTTTAAATTTGTAAACATGTTACAGCCTGGAAAAGAAATACCTATCTCTAATAGCTCTCAATACTCTGAGGACACGAAGGACAGGAAAGGAGAACCTTCCTGACTAAGATGAATACTAATGTCAGTGGAGACACTTTGCAGAGCTCAAAGATGGCTGCTGGAAGAAGAGTGGTTGGAATCACTCTCCTACTTAAGCTGAATGTATTGTTTCAGATGCATTTGGGGCCTTTGTTGGGACAAGTCATTTTTTTTTTTTTTTTGCTTTTTGGAGGGGCGAAGTAGGGCAATTGGGGTTAAGTGACTTGCCCAAGGTCACATGGCTAGTTGACAAGTCTTAGCAAAGAGCCTAGTATGGTGCAGTATACACAGGACTTAAATCAGAGGATGTGAATTCCAGTTTTGGTCCAGCTACTTTCTGCCTGTATGACTTTACTTAAATCATTTAATCTTCCTGGACCGAAGTCTCTCCATCTTTAAAATGGAGTGGTTAGTCTAGATAAGGTGGGGAACCTGTGGCCACATGTGACCTCAAGGCCACAGGCTCCCCATTCCTGTCTAGAATCTAGGCCCTAGATAATCTTTAAGATTTCTACTAACTTTGAATCCTATGATTTAGATGCTGAAAATGATGGATGGATCAAATAGGAGGGACCTGAGCCATAGCTAGGAATCCTTTCACCTGGGATAAAAACAGCTGGGTAGGATGGTGGTGGAGGTGGTGGGGGTGTTGAGGACAGAGGGACTAAAGGTATAGTTATGCTGGGATATATGGCAGCCCACATTTCAGAGACTTCCACATTTTCCTTGATGGAGGATGGTGGGGAGAAGGTGGTCATCTAGAGAGGCAACTGCATTTCAAGAGGGAGGCTGGGTAAGAGAGTTAGATTATGTATTACTTGATTTAGGCCTGTGGAGGAATACAAGGTATGAGGCATGGAGATGGTGATTTCTGGATCACCAGAGGGATGAATCATGTCTTACAGATGACAGCACCCTAAGCAAAGTCCCAGTTGCTCACCTTAGTGGGTACTTGCTCATGCTTGAGACAGTTCTTAGGATTTCTCAGCCTCAGTAGTTTATGGATAATTCCATGGTATAGATTCCAAGATGAGGTGGTTATTATTCCCTTAAATGGTAATATCCCATTAAATGCTTTGTGCTTCTATCTATGTGATTAGGACCCTGACAGAAAGGATCATGTCTTCTTTTGTAAGTTCTTCCTTTCCACCAGGCCTAAGTATGGGGTTATGGACACAATAGGTGTACAATCAATATGTCTTCTTAACCATTTTTGGGGGTTATGCACACAGTAGGTGCACAGTCCATATGTCTTCTAAACCTTATTGTTCAGTTGTGGATGACTCTTTGTGACCCCTTTTGGGGTTTTCTTGGCAAAGGTACTGGAGTGGTTTGTCATTTCCTTCTTATTTTAAAGATGAGGAAACTGAGGCAAACAGGGTTAAGTGACTTGTCCAGGGTCACACAGCTAGTAAGTGTCTGAGGGTGGATTTTAACTCAAGAAGAGGAGTCTTCCTGACTCCAGGCCCATCCCTCTATCCACTGCTCTATCTAGCTTCCCCATCTTCTAAACCCAACCAAAACAAAACCAGACCCCAGAGTTTTGGTGGAGAAATTCATGTAGAATTTTATCATCATCATCTTACCTCTGTAATTTTAATGTAACTGCTCTCTCATTACTATGGATGATCCCTTCACTGGTACAGTTCATACCTTGTTATGCCTTTCTATCTCATCCCTGTCTTTCCTTAAGTGTTCCCTAGTGTATTCATCCAATAAGATGGGGGTTTTCCTTTGGTTCTGTTAATATTTTCTGGACACCAGAGAAACCTTACACTGTTAGTGTGTTACCCTTCAATTTAGTAACACGTCAGTCCTAGCTCCTTTCTTGATCAAACACTTCATGTAAATTAATGTTTGTAGAAAGTAAAAAACTGTGTGATCCTGAGTGCATGACTCATCCTCATGAGTTAATGATTTTCCTTAAAACTTCTATATGTATATCTTCTGTGCTCAGTTCAGCACCACTGATAGCTACCTTTTCCAGAATATACCAGTCACAGGAAGGGAACATTGCAAGGGGGGCATACAGTCTACAATCTAGACCCAGAGCTGCGTGCTTCTGTCAACAACCTTGTTCCCATAAGATGCTCTGCAACATGACATATAAATTAGAGAGAAATCTTCCTGGTTCAATGTTCTACCATCAATCTGGGCTCCTAAATCTATTGCAATTATTAAGGCATTACATATGGACATTTCAGTTTGGCCCAAGTGGATTTTAATTTGCTTCGATTCAATGTCAAGACTGAATGGTATTATGTCTAGAGAGTCTAAAGGGAAGGGAGTTTTGTACCATGAAGTAATGTGGTTAATTAATCAAGGATTAAGTTTGGGTCTAAGTCATAATTTTACGAGTCCAGCACTTGTGAGTGATTTTGCTCAATAAAATTACCAATAAACTGGCCAAAAAAGGTCTGAAGAGACAAGATAATGACCTAAATATCCCTATTAGTATGGAAGAGGCCTATTAAAGTAATTAAAAATGAAGATAGGAATATTTGGAAAATGAAAGGGCATAATGAGAAAACAGGAAAGAAAAATATAGAAAAGATAAGCCTGTGGCAAAGATAAAGCTAAATATCCTTTCAGAAGAAACCAGAGGAATAGATGAAGAGACGATTCCTGATTATTCAGTGAAAGGAAAGGCAGGGAGGACTTTTATTCATAGGACTAACTTTGAAAAATGAAGGATGGGGTTCCAAAAGCCCCACTGCAACTGGGATGCTCCCAACCATATGCCCTCCATTAACAAATTCCAGTGGGGGGCCCTCTTCAGAAGCTAAAAACCCTATTATAACAGAGAGCACATATGGTCCATTTCCACCGTGACTGTGCATTCCATTACCTCAGGAGCTCAGTTCATTTTTGATGCATTTACTTGAGGAGGTAAAAGGTAAGAAGGAGGAAAAAGAGGGCCCTCAGACCCAAATATTTAGAAACTCAGACATTGGAGAGAGGGTTATGAAAAAAGCTAGTGTGAGGCAGCTGCAAATGTACTGCTCACAAAGTTGTGAAATAGTGAAACAAAAGGGGGTGCAGTGAAGGATGGGTCTAAGCAATTACTATGAACCCAAAGGAGTATGGGAACATAGGGCAAACCTGGGGACTATTTAGAGCAATAAGGACACCTAAATAAGGATAGGGACAAGACCAGTGATTTCAGTGGGAAAGAAGCTCCCAGGTAAGCAAACTTCCTCTACCAATGGAGGCTAACACTTTCTCTACTACTTATAGACTTAGTTGCCTAGAATGCTTAGAACCTAAGAGACTTGGTCAGAGTCTCATAGCCATTATGTGTCAGAGGTAGAGACTTGACTCCTGGCTTCTAGAGACCACTCAAATTTTCTTAATTTAAATACCAATTAGCTCTGTTATATAGACATTTTGCCAAAGAATTATAATTTTCCCCCAACAATATCCCCACCAATACAGATCCAAAGCCACGTAGAGAATTTTAAGGAAGTTCCCTAAGGCAACAGAGAGTGCATGACTTGCTCAGGGTCACCTTTCCAGTTTTCTTATATCTTACACTCTCTCATGTACTCTTTGATCCAATGATACTAACCTCCTTGCTCTTCCACGAACAAGACACTCCATCTCCTGACTCCAGACATTTTTTCCTGCCTTCAATGCCCTCCTCATCCCTCCCTCTTGGCTTCCATGGTTTCCTAGTTAAAATCCCACCTTCTATGGGAAGTCTTTCCCAACCTTTATTTCTAATGTCTCCCCTCTCTCTTATTTCCAATTTATCCTCTTTGATTTGTACATAGTTGTTTGCTTGTTGTCTCCCCCATTAGATTGTGAGCTCTCTGAGATCAGAGACTGTCTTTTGCCTTTCTTTGTATCCCCAGTGTTAAGCATAAGGCTTAGCACAGAGCATAGATGCTTAATTAATATTTGTTGAATGACTGGACGACTGGAAAAGCTTTGAGGAGGGGGCCAGTGATGAATAGTGTGTCCACTTCCTGAAGAGCAGACTAGTGAAATGCACACACACACACACACACACACACACACACACACACACAAAATCAATGTGGAAATTTGTTTTGTATGACTATGCATATTTGTTACGAGGGTTTCTTTCTCTTTTTGGGCGGGGGGGGCAGAGAAAATAAGTGTTAGTCAATTGAAAGACATAAAATTTAATTTTAAAAGGATCAATACTAGAAGAATGACTACCATTTTGTTTTGTTTTGGTTTCCTATACTTACAAAGACTATACAACTAGTTATTGAAGGCTTGTGATGAATTTCAGCAGAAGTACCCCTGTTGATAAAAGCATGAATCTTTAAAAGACCAAAGGAAGCAGCATCATTGGGCATTTACATTAGTGCCTTGGAAACCAAGAGAAGTATGGCAGAGTTTCAGGTCTCAGTGTCTTTATAGAGATGTTCAGAGTAGAAATAGATGTAGAACTGTTGCCTTGTTCTGATTTATTCTCAGTTTTATTTGGTCATCTTGGTGATCAAGTGATCATTACTTCTTAAGTGACTAACAGTTCTCCTTCCTTGTCTTTGTGCGTTTTTCTTGGTTTTCTCTGTTTTCTATTCCTCTTTTTTGCTCTTTTCTCTCTTCTTCTGTTATTGGGTTATCATGGTTTTCTTATATATGTTGTGTTGTTCTGTCAACAAAGTTGTTTTTTTTTCTTTTCCCTTTGGGTCAGCATACTTCCAAAGCTAGAATTGTCTTCATTTAGGAAATCACCCTATAAGTTTTCACATGTCATCATTTCAAGGTAGTAAAAATCTTGACAGCCTATAATGCTCAGAGAGTGACATATTCTGGGTAAAAGAACTTTCTAGGTGACCCTCTAAGCATGGGAACTAATTTTGTATTTAACCCTCAATCAAACCCTCTTGCCTCAGTGACTGGAAATGAAAAGAAACTAATTTCTGCCTGGCATTTGGTATATAACTAAAAAGAAAAACTTTACTATCTCCTTTTTAAACAACCTTCATCATTTCTCCTTAATTGTTCTCTGTCATTGAACTCTTCTATGGAACAAAGAAAAACACTTAAGTAAAACTGATATAGCAACCGTGTCTCATAATACATACCACATTCCATATCTGCAGAACTCCCTTCTCCACCATCCCCTCAAAAGGGAGAAAGCATTTTCTTTTTTCAGTTCTCCAAGATGAAGACTATTCACCATAATTCATCAGAATTCACCTGCTTTTAGTGTTGCTATTACTTAAATTGTTGAAGTCACTTTCAATACCATTCTCTTATTTCTGCTTTCTTCTCTATATGTTATTCCCTCTCTATGTATTACTTCCTTATGTATGTTTCCTTCCCTATGTACCAATCTTCCCACATTTGTCTGAATTTCTCATATTTGTCTCTTTTTTATGATGTGATGCTATTCCATTATATTCACATGCTATGGTTTGTTCAGAATTTCCCAGTGAATGGGCCGCCTTTTGGGCTTCCATTTTTCAGCTAACACAAAGAGTTCTACTATGATAATTTTGCTATATATAGTGTCTTAAACCTTCTTTTAAGAAGTCAACAGAATTTTGCAACAATGGGATAGAGATAGTGAGCCACCCCTATACTGGAAGTACTCACACTGAGGTTAGATGACAGTTTATCAAAGGTGTAGAAGGGTTAACTTTAAGCTCCAAATTCTGTGATCATGTGAAATGCTTTCTTTTGTCTTTGTTTAACCATCAAAGTTGGAAGTTTCAAAGAAAAATAGCCTCCCATTCAGCTCCTTGATAATGGGAATTGTTTTATTCATTGTATTTATAACCCTAGTGCCAAGCACAGTTCTTGGCAAATAGAAGGTATTTAATAAATGCCTGTTGATGGATTGGTTGATTTTCAAAGTACTTTCCCCTCAATGATTATAAGAAGAATGTAGTGCAAATATTATCATCTATTATTCATAGATGAACAAATTGAAATTCCAAGAGGTTAAATGACATGTCCATTGGTGGCACAGCTAGCAAGCATCTCTGCTGTGTCACATCCTGAAGAATAGTTTAGTTCCAGTTCCTCAAGCTAAGCAACCAAGGAGTTAATGCACATTGCATGTCCAGATGCATATTTAATGGAGAAATCCATAGTGTTTAATCCAGGGATGAATGATTTATGGGAGCCTTGGATTATTCACTTTGCACTAAATTAAGTTGTCTTATTTAGACAAAACAAGACTTCCTGACGGGATCTGCGTCAGAGACTTGACTGAGTAATGCTGTACCTTGCCAGGATGACTTATTGATTACACTTTTGGATCATCTGCCACCAGGAGGAACTAAAGCTGTTTAATTTCAAGTCTGTTCACATTGGGAAGTACTTGCACAAAGGAGATTGTGTATATTCTGCTTGAAATCTCAGCCATTTAATTATCCTCTGAATATTTATGGAACTTGAACTGATTGGTTTTACAGCGTTGGGTTATTTTTAGGCCAAAGTAAGTGTCACAGCATTTGTGCCCTCCCTCCCTCACCCCTTTTACTCTAGCTTTAAAAGTTGTTGCCCCATCAGTTAAAAATTTTATATCCTGTATTTAAGGTTCAAATATTGTTATTTGTGAAAATGAGAAAAAATTTTCATGTTATCAACATCAATTTAAATTACCAAATGCTTAATGATAATATTAATACAGTGTGTTTTGTTATCCTATAACCTTATTGGAGAGAAGGAACACTTTATTTGGATTCAGAAAATCTAGGTTCTGGTAGTTACTATTTATATAGTATGAGTGTCAGGGAAGACTAGCACCTCTGGTGTGAAGACTGCTGAACCCTTTTCAGGCTGGACAAACTGGTACGTGAATGGAGTAGAATATTATTGCTCTGTCAGAAGCATGGTACATGAAGAATTTAAGAAACTTGGGGAAATTTGCATGAACTAATAGATTAAAGTCAACAGAACAAAGAACACAATTTACACAAGGACTGTAATAGTGTAAAGGAAAGCAACACTGAGATTCATCAGAAATCTGGTCAGAGCAAAGAGTAATCTTTATTCTACTGGCCCAATTGTGAGACGTAACTCCCTCTTCTTGGCAAAGGGGTTGTAGAGTGGTGTTGGCAGACTCAAATGGAAATGGATGCTACTGAATGGTATATAAGCATCCCTTTGGGAGGCAGATTGACTAAGAAACAAATATACTAATATTATTTATATTTTATTATATTTTTATTTATTTTGTTAACTCTTTCCTAATTTTATTTTTAATCTTGTTTAAGCATACTAGTGAGTGTTTTGGGCCACCTATGGCCTGCCTCTTCTGGTGTTTGACATCTCTATTCTGGACTATAGATGAGGAATGAGGCACATGTAGTTAGATATCACTTAATAAATCAATATTTATTCCCATGTGCCGGGAACTGTGTTGGACATTGGAGATGTAAATACCAAGGGTGAAACAATCCTTACTATCATGGAACTTATATTCCAATGGCAGAGACAAGAAAGATATAGTGAATATCTGAGACAGGATTTCAACCCAGATTTTCCTGCTTCCACATTCAGTGCATGATGGTGAGCTGGCAAGTTGTCCCAAGGACCTTCAGCCTGTAACTAGTAAAATATTTTCACAACTCTTAGGAGTGGAGTCTGAGGCTCCATGGCCTCAAAGATGAGGTTTCTATCTAATAGTCCAGGCAGAACCTATGCAGTGAGTAAAATCCATGTTGAAAGAATTGGAGTGGGGCCTTGATTCCCAGATCTATCTGGTTATCTATCCTGGGCGATGTCTGAAGGGCCATGCTGTAGGAGAAGGCCCTGATGGGAGGGAGAGGAATGCCTTAGCAGTTACCCCCAGAATATTTGAACAATCAGTTTGAAAAGAATTCCTGCTGTATTTGACTTGGGGCTAGTCTGTAGATATGAGAGAATGGTTTTTTTCTGTTTGCTTTGTGAAAATAAAATTGAATCTTTATGTAAATGAGATGTGAACTTTTCACTCTTATCACTTAAAAAAACACACACATACACCAATCCTCCCTAACAACCCACCTGCCTCTTTAATAAGTTTGCTTCAAGAATGCCATTATCATCTTCATTACCATTAATATTATCATTATTTCACATCTGCTGAACGCCGGAGGTGTGACAAGCATTGAGTAGCCTCGATGAAGGAAAAGGCCCTTGTTAATAACCTCAATTCTTTTGTGACTTGTAGAGAAAATAATATTTTCTAGTAAATTTCAGCAGAGAGAAAGCCAAATTGCTGAAAAGAACTGAAGTCTCATTGAAATCCCCTTACACGTTGAGCTGTGCCTGTGGAAAAGTCCTATGGAAATAGTGCCTTTTAAGGCTGGCCCAGGGTTGTTTTATCTTTCTGTTCTAAGAGGAGTTAAGTGACTGGAAGGTGAGGGGAGTGTTCCTTGAAAGAAGAAGCTACAACACTCTCTCCTCAAAGACAGTAAAGCCTGAACTTCTTGGTATTGATTGAAGCCATATAAAAAGACTCCTTTAATGAGAGAAAGATTGGTTACTCCCACCCTGGGGCTTACGCAGGCACTCTGCATGGGGGAGTGAGAAATGAGAAGATTTTGCCAAGGCAGAGGTAGGGAAAGCAATACCAAAGTGTGCAGGGGCTAGCTGAGAGGGAGTGGCATAATGAAAACATTTGTCTTTGTCAGAGTGAGGCCCACATCGTGGTTCTGCCTTAGCCTTCGTGAGCTAACAATTCTTATGCCTGGGAAGAAGTAATTGAAACAGCAGAACAACTGGGGCATCCGCTGCTGCTGAAGAACCAAGAACTGACAAATGAGGGCCACTAGAGGTTGGATAAAGAAAACTTCCAGGCCTGGTAGAGATGCAGTTGGCTGCTCTTATTACTTCTGGACAAATCAAGAATTCCTGATAACCATCTGAAGGGCATTTGCTTTGAGTGGTTTTCCCAGTAGGAGAGGTACATTTGCTTTGATTGCCCCAGCAAGGCTCTCAACTTGTCTTGCATTTGACCAGTAGCATGTGTGAGGGGATACCCATTTCCAATGCAGACCATTTTGTTAAATGAAAGTGGCGAAAGTAAGGACTATTGTGAGAGAAATACTGATAAAATTGCTGATAGGGAGAAGGTACTTCATCAGGGTGAAGCTGGCTATGGTATCTGTCCCTTTTGAATTTGCACATGATGGAAATGAAGACTTCTGAAGGGATGGGGAAACCTTGCTTTCTCCAACTTTTTGTCAATCGTGGGACACATGGATATCACCTAGTTATAGTAGATGACAGAAATGTGAATTTTGATTTATCTCATCATGAGATAGAGCTGAGTCAACTCACAGAAGACATCTGCTTTGGATCAATAGAAGAGCTGAGTTGAAATAAACTGAGTTTAGGGCCCAGGAAAGAGCTCAGATTGTGGGAAGAATTAGACACTTAGAGGAAGATTCCAAAGTAGACAGGGTACTTTCAGTGAGAAGAGTGAATTTTCTTTTTATGTGTCCTTTTCTTCTTCAGCATTTAAATTTTACTTTGATCTAATCAATCAATAAACATTTATTAAGTACCTACTGTGTGTAAAGAACTGTGCTCAGCACTGGGGATACCAATACAAGGAATGAAACTACTCTTAAGGGGCTCACACTCTATTGGGGAGATGTATATGGTTTACATATAAGTATATGCAGAGTAAATATAAATACAAGGTAATTAAATAGATTGTGAATGAGGGAGAGTACTAGCACCTGAGGGATCAGAAAAGCTTTAGTACATGGTGGTATCTGAGCTGCATCTTGAAAGAACAGAAGGCTTCAAAAGGTAGAAGTGAGGAGGGGATACATTCTAGGTATAAAGGAGACCAAAAATAGAGTGTTATATATTAGAAACATCAGGAAGACCAGTTTGGCCACACTATTCTGCCTAGATGCATTCTGAACACAGGTCATTAAGAAATTCTCTTGGTCCAGATCTTTACAGCTCCTGCCTTGACAGGGATGCATGACATGCACCTGAGCCTAAAAGGAATGATTTTTACACATGTAACAAAATGATGTAACCCCTGGGCTGGAATAGTGCACCATCTAGTGGGCAAAATTATGAAGAACATTTCCTTGCAAGTCTAAGGGTAGGGGTAATGATCTGAGGCTATGCCTTGAAACCTTAGTCAGATGAGAACTTGTCTCAATCAATCAAAGACTGATTAAGTATGAAAAGTCCTTGAAAGTCATTGGATGGACTGGAACAACTTTGACTGGAAATCTGTTCCAATTGACTAAGGGACTTGGTAATGTCCAGTGGGGTTATTAAAAACAAAAACAAACAAAAAAACAAACAAACCAGGAACTAGAGTCTGAGTTTGAGGTAAGTGGCAAACCAGGGGAAATTACTTGCCTATGCCCTGAGAAGGAATCACTTGGAGAGGGAGTGAAGGGAACTGCCTTAGCCTTCCCTTCTGCCTATTGACTGGTGGATCATCTAAAGGTCAAGAGGATTTTGGACTTCTCATCTTTCCATTGGCATCTTAGAACAGAGAACAGAGAGTAGACCTGACTTGAGGCAAGGACAATTTCAAGGCTCCACAAGAAGTCCAGCAGAAGTGTCACATCATATCTGAAGTGAACATTTTGAGGGTTTCATCAAAAAGACTCAGAGAAGTCACGAATGGCTCCTTTGCCACATATATTCCCTAAGCTTGAGCCCACTTTCCCCTGGACTATGAATGTAGATACCTTTGGGAGTATGTTTTATATCAACTCTTCTTACCATACCACCTTAATAAATGCTCTATTCCAAAAGCTAATTAAGTTTCAGTGACAAGAGTGCTAGATAGAATCAGGGTAATATACATTATTTATACAAGTGTTTTTTTTTTTTTTACTGTGGGGAAAGTCACATTTGCAACAAGAAAATTGAATGTTTTAACTGACCCCCAATTTTTTTTTCTCAACAAAGAAATTGATCCTTTTCACATAATTTCCTCCTTTCCACCCAGGTGATGTTGGATGATTGCATATCATGGGACACCAAAAAACATTAAAAAATCAAAATTTCAAATGCTTCTAAAAATAACAGAGATACATGTGGGCATCAGTATCTTCTGCATATGAAATAAGGATGACATGAACTCAAGAAATCACATTCAGCATCACAGATCAGAGAGCAAGTGGGAAGGGGTCTCAGAGTCCATCTAGTCGAACCCCCTCATGTTACAGACAAGGGAACTGAAGCCCAGGAAAGTTTAATAACTTGTCCACTGTCACACAGACTTCAAGTGTCAGAGGCAGATTTTGGACCTAATGGTTAATCATATCCAGTATTAGGAAATTAGTAAATGCTTTTGGATTGGTTGATTGACATTATTATTGACATTGTTAGAAAATAGATAGCCCTTGTAATCCATTTTTCTTATTTCCTTCCTTCCCTTCTTTCTTTCTTTATTCCTTCCTTCCTTTTTTTTTCTTTTTGGAGGGCAGTTGGGGTCAAGCAACTTGCCCAAGGTCACATGGCTAGTAAGTGTTAAGTGTCTGAGGCTAGATTTGAACTCAGGTCCTCCTGACTTCAGGGCCAGTGCTCTACTCACTGCGCCACCTAGCCACCCTTCCTTCCTTTCTTTTTTTGGCTAGGCAATCAGGGTTAAGTGACTTGCCCAGTGTCATACAGCTAATAAGTGTCAAGTGTCTGAGGCTGGATTTGAGCTCAGGTCCTCCTGAATCCAGGTCTGGTGTTCTATGCACTGTGCCCCCTAGCTGCCCCAATCCATTGGTTTCTGAGCAGTGTCAAGAGACCCAGATAATTCTACTGGAATATTGGCTAGCTTTCCTTTGGAAGACATATGGACAAGAGCCATAAGAGAGAGTAGATGGATTGCCCTCTGAGCCATTAGGAGTGTTCACATTGATAAGTTCATAGACCTATCAAAGATTGAAATATACTGGTCGGGTGGCTAGGTGGCACAGTGAATAGAGCACTGGCCCTGGAGTCAGGAGGACCTGAGTTCAAATCTAGCCTCAGACACTTAACACTTACTAGCCATGTGACCTTGGGCAAGTTGCTTGACCCCAACTGCCCTCCAAAAAGAAAAAAAAAAGGTTGAAACATATTTTTTCAGGATCAACTTATACTCATAGTCTCTATAAATTGGTAGTGGGTTTTTTTTTTCTCCCCTGTCTTGGTTCAATAGTCTATGTTGAATATTCTTTCTCTCTCTCTAGGATTACTGTTTGTTGAATGAATGAACTTGGATGATCATTTTTGGTAGTTCTCAGTTTTCAAAAAGGAAGATTTTTAAGAGGTTGTCCTTATACCTTAAAATTTCCTCAGTGATGTCTCTTGTTGAGTTATGCTTCAATAGAAAGAAAGGTGCCTTTGAAAATTGGAGAGCTTTAATGAAGGTTCTCCCCACCCCAACCCCCATGACAAACATCTAGTACAATTTTAAATGGCCATTGAGTTTATAGAAATCATTTAAAAAAATCTATCCCTAGATAGCAAAACTGTAATTGGACACTTTAGGGAAATTAAGAGTTAATTAACTCCTAATGAATTGCTAATACCATCTTTCAAAACTAAGAAAAAAATCATTCACTGGTCTTGGGGGAGGGTATATATATATATATATGTTCTCCATTAATTTCCTGCTGATTATAAAATGTTAAATATATTGTAAATATCTGCAAACTTGTATTTCAGCTTAGTTTAAGAATTATGAGGGGACGGAGTCAAGATGCTAGAGTAGAAGCAGGAAATTCCATGACCTCTCCCCACAACCACCTCAAATACCTATGAAATATGACTCCAAACAAATTTTAGAGCTACAGAACCCACAAACTGACAGAGAAACAAATCTCCTGCTGAAGGCATCCTGGAAGGCTGACAGGAAGGGTTCATCACAGCATGCAGGGAGCTGAGTGCAGTCCTGCTTGATGAGCAGTTTTGGACCCAGGGAGGCAGAGGCAGCAAGAGCAGATTTCAGGAGAGTGAATCACCAGCAGCTGTGGTGGTTTCCAGACTTTTCAACCCATACATACCAAAACAAAAGTAAAAGGTCAGTTGGGAACTCTGTTGGAAAGGAAGGGTGTGGTCCAGCCATTGACCCCAAGGGGAAAGGTGGGGGAGGCACTTTGGCTGCAGCATCTGCCAAGTGGTTGCCTTAGGAGCTCCTGGTCCATAAATAGTAGAGGGACCAGGGGAACCATTCAGAGGGTAATTGTTCTTGCCAAAGCAAGACTTGCTTATATCTGGGTTGCTTTCTTGAGTGGTGGTCCTGGGATAAGAAATGCCAGCTTGCCAGTGTGGTGTCTATAGAGAGGGTGCTCTCCTCAGACCTCTGACAACATTTGTGAAAACCCCAGAAATTTGGAACAAAGCTCTCCTCTCTGGAAGCAGAGTTCTACCATGGCAAAGAACTCAAAATTTGAATAATTGACTGGCAATATGATCAAGCAGAGGAAGCACAAACAGCCCATAGAATCCTTTTTGGGGGACAAAAAAGGATCAAAGGATGGAATGGGAGGAAGACAATGAAGTCAGAACTCCTACATTAAAAGCTTCCAAGAAAAATATGAATTGGTTACAGGCCATGGAGGAGCTCAAGAAGTATTTTGAAAATCAAGTAAGAGAAGTGGAGGAAAAACTGGGAAGAGAAATGAGAATGATGCAAGAAAATTATGAAAAGAGAGTCTACAACCTGACTGAAGAAAATAATACCTTAAAAAAATAGACTAACTCAAATGGCAAAAGAGGCCCATAAAGCCAATAAGGCGAAGAATGCCTTAAAAAGCCTAATTTGGCAGATGGAAAAAATTTCAAAAACTTACTGAAGAGAATAATTTCTTCAAAATTATATTGGAGCAAATGGAAGCTAATGACATTATGAGAAACCACAATACTACAAAACAGATCCAAACAAATGAAAAAATAGAAGGCAACGTGAAATATCTCATTGGAAAAACCACTGACTGGAAAAATAGGTCCAGGAGAGATCATTTAAAATTATTGGGCTACCTGAAAACCATGATTAAAAAAGGAGCTTAGATATCATCCTTTAAGAAATTCTCAAAGAAAATTGTCCTGATATTTTGGAACCAGAGGGCAAAATAGAAATGGAAAGAATTCACCAATCACCTCTTGAAAAAGATCCCAAAAAGAAAACCTCTAAGAATATTATAGCCAGGTTCTGGAGTTCCCAGGTCAAGGAGAAAATATTATAAAGCAGCCAGGAAGAAGCAATTTGAGTATTGTGGAAACACAATTAGGATAACACAAGATCTAGCAGCTTCTACATTAAGAGATCAAAGGTCTTGGAATATGATATTCCAGAGGTCAAAGGAGCTAGGATTAAAACCAAGAATCACTTCCCAGCAAAACTGAGTATAATGTTTTAGGGGAAAATACGGTCATTCAAAGAAATAGATGCCTTTCAAGCATTCTTGATGAAAAAAAAACAGAGTTGAATAGAAAATTAGACATACATATACAAGAAGCAAGAGAAGCATGAGAAGGTAAACAGGGAAAAGAAATCATAAAGAACTTATTGAAATTGAACTATTTACATTCCTACATAGTAAAATGATAATTGTAACTCATGAAATTTTTCTCAGTATGAGAATAGTTGAAGGGAATATAAATGTATATATATATATATGTGTACATACATATATATGTTTATATAGGAGGGCATATGTGTGTATAAATACATATGTGAGTGTGTGTATATATGTATACATGTATACATAGACAGAGGGCACGGGATCAGTTGAATAGGAAGGGATGATATCTAAAAAACAAAATTAAGAGGTGAGAGAGGAATATAATGAGAGGAGATAGGGAGAGATAGAATAGGGTAAATTACCTCATATAAAAGAGGCAAGGGAAAACTGTTACAATGGAGGGGAAGAACAGGAAGGCAAAAGGGAATGGGTCAACCTTACTCTCATTGAATTTGGCTTAAGGAGGGAATAACATACACACTAAATTGGGTATCTTACCCTACCGGAAAGTAGGGGGGAAGGTGACAAGAGGGGGGATGATAGAAGGAAGGGCATATGGGGGGGAGGGTAGTTAGAAGTACACAGTTTTGAAAAGGGACAAGGTCAAAGTAGAAAATAGAGTAAGTGGGTGGTGTGATAGGATGGAGGGAAATATAGTAAGGTGAAGGTACCTGAGGGTGTGCCAGTAACAATGCCCCCTGCAAGCTCTTCTCCAACCTGCTGCTTTGCCCCCTTTCATTGGCTTGTCCAAAATATTTGTCCTGGGTATATTTTTTGCTACTTGTTCTAGGTACCAATGCGACTGGTTACTATGTTGCAGGAAACAGACTCCCTGGACTGAAGAAGTCATTTGGTATTAAACTGAAATACTATACCTGCTGGCCTCTGAAAATCTAAAAGAATGTCTGGGAATTGCTTGATCATTGATCATACAGGCTTGTCTAAAACATGGTTCAGAGGAGTCAAATGCATTAAAAGTGGCTCATGAATTGTACTGAACCTGCCGTAAGAAAAAGGAAGCCTGAAGGCTTTGTCCCTTTTCACCTTTGCGTGGAGAGAGAAGTAGTAGGAGAAATTTGAGCCAGCTTTCATGAGACCAGGATCCATGCCTATGTAGGACCTGTAAGTCCAGCATAAGAGAAGGCCCTGGGCCTGATTAACTTAGGGGGTATCAAGGTACACTGGAAAGGGAATTAGGAGTCTTAATACTTGGGTTCTAGTTCCAGCTCTGTCACTTATTTGTCCTTTGACCTTAGAGAATTCACTTCACCTGTCAGAGTCTACTCTTTAGGGTTTCTATGCTCATTGTATGTGGAAAGGGAATACCATTACTATGATAGATATTTTTGAAGTATTGACCTGTGATTTCCTTGGAATAGGGCTTTCCCAATGTAGAATCTCTATCAGTTTGGATGGACAACTGCTCTCCAACTCATAGCCTTAGAGAATTGCCTAGAGCCCTTAAAGGTTGACTTGCCCATTGTCACCCAGCCATCATCCCTCAGAGGCAGGCGTTTCTAACTTCAAGGCAAACTCTCCATCCACCCTTCTACAATAATGTGTGATTAAGCAAGTGAAGCACTCATTTTAGTCATCGAGATCTTTGGGTATTTCAATAGCTCTGTACTATTGATGTACTAATTTACTCTATTAGTTTCTGGCTGTGACCCATCCATGTCTTTCAATCCTATGGGAATATTATCTATGACCTTGCACAAATGTTCCATGAACAATCTACCTGAGCAACTAGGGGATCTTCTTATTGTTCTTTTAAAAAATATTTTGTGCATAACAATGTAATGCTTAAATTGCCCTTCTGTTAGTGCTCAGTTTTGTTGCATGATTGGTACATTTTTTCTAATCAAACATATCTCTTTTTTTTTATTTTTTGGAGGGGGAAGGCAAAGCTGTTGGGGTTAAGTGACTTGCTCAAGGTCACATGGCTAGTAAGTGTCAAGTATCTGAGACTGGATTTGAACTCAGGTCCTCCCAACTCCAGGGCTGGTACTCTATTCACTGCACCACTTAGCTGCCCCCAAACATATCTCTATGATGTTTTTGGTGCCTTTTCTTACATATCTATCATCATTGGTAAGATGCTGCAACCTATTTACTTCCATCATGGATACCTCTTTCTTTTAAAACTTTTTTTTTTACTTAGCATTTCTTTTTTCCCTTCGTACTTCCTAAAAAAATGAAAACAAAACAATGCAATCAACCAGAACTCTCATAACAAATATGCATAGACAAGTGAAGTCAATTCAAGGATGATTACATTGTCCTTGTCCAAAAAATATGTCTAATTCTGTACCTGGAGTCCATCCCCTCTCTGTCAAGAGGTGGGTATCATGCTTCAGCATTGTTGGGTATTACATTGATCAGAATTGGTAAGTCTTTCAATGTTGTTTTTACTTGACTATGCATATTTATTATTAGAGTTTTTGGTTGGTTGCATTGTTTTGTTTTCATTTTTAAAGAAGGTATAAGGGATAGAATAAATATTGTTATTTTATAAGTTGTTTTCCTGGTTCTACTCCCTTCATTCTGTATTAGTCCATATAATTTTTTACAGGTTTCTCCGAAACTCTCCCTTTAATAATTTTTTGTGGTATAATGATATTCAGTTACATTCATATAACATAGTTTGTTTGACCATTCCATAATTGATAAGCATCTCGTTTGTTTCAGTTTTTTTTTTTTTTTTTTGCTTTTTGGAGGGCAATTGGGGTTAAGTGACTTGCCCAAGGTCTTGCCCAAGGTCACACAGCTAGGTTTTTGTTTGTATGTGCGTTGTGTCTAAGCTCAGATCCGAACTCAGGTCCTTCTGACTCCAGGGCCAACACTCTACTCACTGTGCCACCTAGCCACCCCCTTGTTTCAGTTTTTTTTGCAATTACAGAAAAGGCTGTCAAAAATATTTTTGTTCATGTGGGTCCTTTTTCTTTTTCATCTGTCTCTTTGGGGACATAGGATTAATAATGGCATGACTGGGGCCAAAGGTATATATAATTTAGTTCCATTATGGCCATAATTCTAAAATTGCTTTCCAGGATGGCTGCATGCTTCTTTCCATCACAGACAATAAAAAGTTTGTATGAGAGACTAATAATAATTTCGCCTTCATATTTAAGGTGCTATACAACAACCTTGTGAAATAGGTAGTGTTAGTGCTATTTTGCCATATTTTCAGATGAGGAAACTGAGTTTTAGAGAGGTAAAGTCCTTTACCCAAGGCCACACAACTAGTAAACAATAGGGTTGAGACTGGAGCCCGGATCTTCTGAATATGAGTCCATTGCTCTAACCCCAACACCATGCTGCCCATGATACAGAGATAGAAGCCCCATATTTAAAGCCCTACTCTGCCTCTTACAAATAGGCAAGTCACTTTTCTGAACCATAGGTTCTTGATGGATAAAATGAAGTGGACGACCAGATCACCTCCAAGGTCCTTTCCAGGATCTATGACCCTGATCTTATAGAATGCCACTCTTTAAGAGAAAGCAGCATCCTTTCCCCTGTGTCTTTTAAATTGCTTCCTCCAGGACTTAGTTACAGGAGGGAGTAAGTCATGCGCTAAATGTCAGAAACGTTAAGATTAATTTGTGGGCTATCTCTGTTCCTCAGTTTCCCTATTTATAAAATGAAAAGATTTGACTCAGAGATTTCTGAGGTCCTCTCCAAGGCCAACATATTAAGATTCTTTATTTTTTCCTAAGTCACTGCACTTGTCCTCCAAGGTCTTTGGTAAAAAAAATCCATTAGGCAGGTAGTTCCTGAGCAAATGCGTTTTCTTGACCTTTTAGATGACCTGCCTTTTTAGGAGGGAAAACCAGTGTCAGAATGCTACTTTTGGATTCCACTAGGTATGTCCCCTGTCCACTAATGAATGCAGAATGTGATGAGCTAATTATGGTAATGCAGACCCTCATGAATGCCAAAAAAATTCATGATGATCTGTGGTATAAGAATACATAAAGTGCAATTAATTTGTAATTGGGGAGTAGTTAGCTGGTATTAATATTAATAACTTGGTTCTGAATTTCTTCATTGCATCAAGATGTTTTCAACTCTGACCATAGAAATTTATTGGAAATTCAATTATGTTCAAGAAACATTTATTAAGCACCTACTTTGTCCAAGGTATTGAGCTAGGAGTTGGATCTACAAAGACAAAAGAATCTAGTCCTTCCTTCCAGTAGCTTGTAATTTAATAGTGCACAATAAACAGCATATTTATAAGCATAATACGTGGTAGAGTGTGAAAAAGGAGTTACAAAGTGTCTTAAGAAAATTTAAGGAGGAAGAGATCACTTTGCGGTGTGGACATCAGGGAAGGCTTTGTGGATCAGGAGGCACCTGAGCTCAAGTTTCAAGGAAGAAAACATTTTTTTTTTTGCTTTTTGGAGGGCAAATTGGGGTTAAGTAACTTGCCCAAGGTCACACGGCTAGGTTTTTGTTTGTGTGTTCGTTAAGTGTCTGAGGCTGGATCCGAAACTCAGGTCCTTCTGACTCCAGGGCCGATGCTCTACTCTCTGAGCCACCTAGCCAGCCCTGAAGAAAACATTTTGAATAGTGAGGTGCAGGGAATCCTAGAATGGGAGAAAGGTAGCAGGGATGCTTAGGAGAACATGTTTAGCTGAAACATGAAGTCAGTGAAGGAGAGGAGTTATAAGATGAAGCTGGAAGGATGGGCTGGAATCACATGGAAGAAGGCTTTAAATACTAAGGTAAATGATCTGTAATTTATTCTATGGGCAGTCACTAAAGGTCCTGAGACAGGAACTAGTTAGACAGGCATTTTTGTTGTTCAGTTGTTTTAGTTAGTTCTTACTCTTCATGACCCCATTTTCTGAGTTTTCTTTGCAAAGATACTGGGGTGGTGTGCCATTTGCCAACTCATGGTACAGATGAGGAAACTGAGGCAAACAGGGTTAAGCGATTTTCCCAGGATCACACAGCTAATAAGCTAGATTTGAACTCAGATCTTCCTAACTCCAGGTCTAGACCTCTATCCACTGCACTACCTTTGTCAGCTCTGTAAAGGTTAGAATAGGGAAGGCCAAAAGTGGAGGTAGGGAGACCAACTTGATGGAAAGCTGTTATAGCAGTCCAGGTGGTAGTGAAGGATCTGAACTATAGTATTATAACTACAGTCTTGGTTATATCAAAGATAGGAGACTTATGGGAGAGGTAGATCATTGCAGCCTGACACTGATCAGATGTGGGGGATGAAGAAAGAGCATTCAGAGATTCTTGGCAACATAAGCGCCTGGGAAAAGGAATAAGAAGAAAACCACAGCTAGATTCATTTATCTCATTGTCAATTCTCTGTCGAAATAAGTGCTATGAGAGGAGAGACAAATACCATATTCAGTTGACTTCTTGCTCCCTTTATGCAAAGGGCATGCTGGCCTTTTAGATTCTCCCGAGCCTTTCTTCCCCTTCCTCTTGTTACACCATTAATAAGCACCCACATGCTTATTGCTAAGTCTCCTGTCTGCTCCTGCCCTGCATGTGGTGCAGTCCAAGTGCAAAAGCAAAAGGAGACTCGTCCAGATGTAAATAGCTCCTGCTTCAATGTCGGTGTGGCAGAGAGATTACATTTCCCAGAGCAAAATCCAATAAGTTCCCTGTGAAAACAGTCCCATTGGCCCCCAAGGTAATGGGCCAGAAAAATGCCCATTTTCCTGGTAGACCTGGAAAGTGGTCTGAGAAAACAGAGAACTAGAAAAGACCTTGGAGACCATGTCCTTCAACGCCCTCATTTTACAGATGAAGAAATTGTAGCCCAGAGTGGTGAAGTGACCCTTGGTCATGCCCAGGGTTACCCAGTGAGCTAGCTAGTGGCAGAACTGCTGCATTGAAGAGCCACCTGACATATTCCCAGACCTCCCCAAATCCTCATTCTGAGCTGGGTAGGTTTGTGAGTAAAGTCATAAAAACTAAAGACACACTGCAAAGTGACTACATAGTAATTAATCATCGAGTTAAAGTGTTCAACTTTTTCTAATGTCGGGGCACCGTGAGAAATAGAAGAAGCAAAAGAATGCTTCCTGGCCTGGAGTGATCACATTTTCAATGCTTCCAGAAATCCGTGATCTCATTAGTGAGGGCACTTCCTGCATCAGAGTACATCCCAAGTCATTCTTTCTAATTTTGCATGATTCCTATCCATTTCCTCCACCAAATTCTCTGTTTGATTATGGACTCAGAACTGGAAAGGACCTTCAGAATGATTTTACCCAATATTTTAATCTTATAGACAAAGAAATCAGGGCCCAAAGAAGTTTGATGACATGCCCAAAGTTAGACAACTAGCAAGAGGCAGACCTGGGATGCCAGCTCAGCTTTTCTGATTCCACATTTCATGCTGTTAAAAATGTGGATACCTTTTATTGCTCATAATAATAATTAATAATAACTCCCTGTTCTTGCACGATTGACCCACTCACACATTTCTTTCACGAAGTCTTATGTGGTACTTCTCAAGCATGAGTTGGGTAATATGTAGCATGTGTGTCAAAGGGTTAAGAATGCTGGACTTGGAGTCAGGAAGATTTGGGTTAAAATCCTGACCCTGAGCAACTTATTAGACCACTCTCAGTCTCCAGGTACATAGTGTACAAAATGTGTATCTTACCTTTCCTCATTGGGTAATTGTGATGTTCAAATAAGATATGTGAAAGTGCTTTGATAAACTTGTTAGCTCTTATTATCTGTCTCTGCTATGCACATTTTCATTATCCTTTGGGTAACATATTTGTGATTCTTCTGAAATTGTTGCATTTCATTGTTAACATACATATATATGGCATGGCTAGGAGATACTAATACTTAGAAGATGGGTATTTCAAAGTAATTCCAATAGAATGCAAACTTTATCATTTTTCTTTGGGGCTTCACTGTCTAGAATATAGTAGATACTTAATAAATATATGTTGCATTGTATTAAAAACACTGTTACCACTTCAGAAATGCAATTATTGCTATATTTCCCTCCTCTTATTAAGATTGGTACCAGTTCATTATCTGTCTGCTGCACCTGTCCCAGATATATGCGATGAAGGGGTAATTCAATGGACTGTCCATCCTATTGCATGTCACCATCTGGGTAATATACATTTTTCATCCATTTTTTTCCAACATGGATGGTTAGGCCAAATCTCTGTCTGGTGATATTCATTACAATGCAGATTTTACATATATGAAACCATTAGATAATCCATATCACAGAGAAATTAAAATTAAATTACCTATCTGCCTCTGGAGAAAGGACTGATCTTGTCTGAATACAGACTGGAGCATTCTATTTTTCACTTTCTTTCTTTCATTTTTTTGTTCATATGTTCTTGTACAAAATGAGCAATATGGAAATGTTGTACATGATTGCACATGTATAACTCATACTGGATGGCTTACTGTCAGTCCCAGAGAGTGGGGAGGGGAGAGGAAGGGACAAAATTTAGAACTCACAACTTTAAAAAAACATATGTTAAAATTATTTTAACATGTAATTTGGGAAAATAAAATATTATTTTAAAAGAGAAGTAAAAAAGCTATTTAGAGGCTATTCAGAAAACTATGTGACTGGTCTGGTCGTGAAAGAATTTATAGGAGAAACTGAAAGTTACGTTGGAAGCTTTGGGAGAGGAGATAGGTAGAATTTAGATATTTGAAGGAAATAGGACAGGGAGAGGGCAGTTTATATGCCACAGGTTAGTGTGGGGAATGGGCAGGGTACTGCAGAGGAGCTGAAGAACAGCCCAAGGAGGTGCAGGAAAAAGATTTCTAGTTGAGGAGTTGTGAAAGACGAATTTGGATACAAAGAAATGCAGAGTGGGGAAAGAGGAACTAGAGCAGGGAAAAGAAAATATTGTCAGCATCTCCTTCCATCTCAACTGTTTCATCCTGCTCCCTCACTACCAATATTAGTCTCTGTCATACTGCTGTCAGAGCCCTGCAGAGACTTCTGGTTTGCTGTTCCTCCTTTGTATATAGACCTCTCCTCCCTCTGGCTCTTCAGCTTCTTAGGGGCAGGGGGTCGGGGAAGGGAATTTTCTATTAGATAGCTGATTACACTCATTAAGAGGGAAAAGAAAGACTTGTGACCATTTTAACCAAAGGATCTCATTTTACCTCCATCCCACCTTCCTCTTCTGTTAGTCCAGTCCTACTTATTTTGTAGGCAGGACCCTAGGACAGGTGGTCTACATGCTATAGACAGATGGTCTACATACTATATACTATTTATTAGATGAATATTTATTCAATATTTGGTATATGTTTGCAAGACACTGACAACAGAATGGCTATGACTACTCTTTGCCTAGTCTCATGTTTAATGCTAAAGAACTATACAGATCCCCCTGGTGGGTGGAAGGAGCCTCCTTTACTAGCTGAAAGAGAAAATTGGCTTGGGGGAGAGAGAGAGACAGACAGAGACAGAGACAGAGAGACAGAGGGAGGGAGAAGGGGGAAAGAGAGAGAGAGAGAGAGACAGAGAGAGGCAGAGAGACAGAGAGACAGAGAGAGAGAGACACACACACACAGATACAGAAAGAGAGGATAGGGAGGGAGGAAGGGAGAGAGAGAGAGAGAGAGAGAGAGAGAGAGAGAGAGAGAGAGAGAGAGAGAGAGAGAGAGAGAGGATGGTGGGTAGAAGGGGGAAGAGGAGGAAGGGGCAGGAGGGGGAAGAAGAAGGGCAGGGGGTTGGGGGAGAGGGAGAGAGAAAGCTTCTGTGATGTTGCAGGCTTGTTGCTATCAAGTTCTTAAGGTAACTGCTGGAAAGTGATTAGCAAACATTAAGTTCTTAAGGCTCCCAATGCCTGCATGAGTCACACGAGGTCAGTATTTAATATTCTCCTCATTTTACAGATGGTGGCCTGAGCTGCAGAGCAGATGTGACCCCCCTCCTACTGGGGGTCCCGCAAGTCTGATGCTGGCTTTCATTTTCTCAGGGGCTCAGCCTGTGCCACTAGATGGCGCCCCAGTTAAGACCTCAATTCTTTGAAGTGTTGAAATTGGGGGCCTTCAGTTAACTCCTTGGGCTGGAAGTAAGCCTTGCCAGGGAGCTTGTACTACTAGCACCAAGGGAGCTTGTATTATTAGGAACTGGACACTGACTTTTCAGCCTTTGGTGTTCTTTAGGAGATGTACGGTTCAGCCCTATCACCTCAGAGATCCCAGGGATGCTGGCAGAGCTTTTATTAGCCTACTTTGAATTCCTGAGCTTTCTGATGACTTAAAACCAAAGCACATAACTCTGAGAGAATACATTGACCCTGGGCAGGGAATTGGAGCTCCTAGGCTTGAATTCTGGTTCTTCTGTGGTTCCTTGAGGAGCCTTGGTCAACTCAGTTCACTTGAATTCAATTAGTATTTATTAAACACTTAGAATATGCAAGGCTCTGTGCTGGAGAAAGGCGATATACTGGATATCCAGATGGACCTGTGGTCTTACTTGGATGTTCCTTTCAATGATGCATATTGCAAGCTATCCATGCCTGCTCATGCTATATGACTTTTGTCTATGTCTTACCAGAAGTTCACCATAAGAGGTCCACCCAATGTGCTAGAGGCCACCCTCACTTTTTCCTTGCATCTTTTGGCTACCAATGGTACACTCTGGGTATCAGTGACATACTCTGGCTGTCCACTTGTCATACTTTGTCTTCACTGGGCAACTAGCCCATCTTTTCTTCACATATTTCTCTGGTGATATGTTTTACTCTAGTTCTTCAAAATTCTTTATAGGTTATATAAGGCAACTTTTTCAAATCTACCATGAGACCCTTCTCTACCTTTGCCTTTTGTGTTATATTCATTTTTAATTCATCAGAGGTTTTTGTTTTCCTGATATTATAATCATATAATAATACCCCTAGAACACTGGTAATAAAGAGATGGACCTTTGTTTCAAAGAGAAGCTTCAGACCTTCAAAAGGGGCATGCAATTATCTGAAGGCATTCCAGTCCACTCAGTTCCTCCTACGTAATTCTGGGGAAGATAAGAAGTCAGTTGGTCTATCAGTCAACAATCAATCATTTATTAAATGCTTACTAAGTACTAGACATATGAGCAAAGAATCAGAGATGAGAAGAAAGGTACTGTCCCTACCCTTAAAGAGCTCATATTTGAATGAGATTGACAACATTCAATCAATCAACATTTATTAAGTGTTTTCCATGTGTCAGGAATTCTACTATGCACTTGGGATACAAAAAGAGGCAAAAGATAGGCCCTGCCCTCAAAGAGCTTACAGTCTAATGGAAGAGACAACATTGATACAAGTCTGTACAAAGCAAGGTATATACAGGATGAAGAGGAAAGAATTAACTGAGGGAAGGCACTAGAATGAAGAGGGGTTGAGGAAAGATTAGGACTTAAAGGAAGTCATGAAGGTTCATAGGTGAAATAGAAGAGGTAGAGCATTCTAGTTATGAGGAACAGTCAGACAGAATTTCTGGAACTAAGAGACAGAGTGTCTTATTAGTGGAATAGCTGGGAGGCCAGTATCATTGGATCAAAGAGTATGGTGTAAAGGAGTAAGGTGTGAGGATTCATGTAAATAACTGTATTCATATAAGACAAATATGTATATATACAGTTATCCCTTCCACATTGTGACTTTCCACATGTAGTTTTGATATGTCATGGATCAGCATAAGAAATTAAATGAGAATTTTTGGGAATTTTGTGGAAGCTGCAGATGACATGTGAAGACCAGCAGATGACACAGAACCTGTGACCAAATACTTTACCTAGATTTTACAATAAAGGAATGGAAACATCACATAAAGAAAAAGAAGAAAATTCAAAGGGAGGATCAGAAACTTTTAAGGGTTTTCCAGATCACCCTTAAGCCCTGTGATGTGGAAGGGATAACTGTATACGCATATGTTCACATACACACATATAGGTATGTTTATGTATATATGTATATGTGCATGTGTATATATGTATGTGTTTGTGAGGGTATGTGAATATATGTATACACACACACACATAATGGAAGGCAATTTAAGAGAAGAAATTAGCAGAGAGCTGGTGGCTGGTGGAAAAGGTTTCCTGTAGAAGATGGGATTTGAATGGAGTCTTAAACAAAGTAAGGAATAGCAAGAAGTGGAGGCAAGTGTTGACAACATTCTGGGCATGAGGGACAGTCAGTGAAAATGCACAGATTCAGGAGATTTATGCATGTGAGGAGCAGCAAGTGGGCCAGCAAAGCCAGGTCATAGAGAATATGGAGGGGGATAAATTGTGAGTAGACTGGAAAGATGAAATATGACACAAATATTGCCCGCAAAGAGTGTATACTATAAGGAGGTTTATGTGTGGATATGACATGCAAATAAATAAGTGTGATATAAGGTAGAATGTGATAAAGGCAAGTGAGATTCAAAGTCCTAGGTTAAAATCTGAGACAGGAGAGACCACATCTACCTGGAGGAGAGCGAGAAAGGTTTCATCAAACACAGTTATTGATTGTTTTTCCATGTAGGAATGTAAATAGTCCAACTTTGATAAGTTCCTTTTGATTTCTTTTCCCTGATTACCTTCTCAAGCATCTCTTGCTTCTTGCGTCTGAATGTCAAATTTTCTATTCAACTCTGGTTTTTTCATCAAGAATGCTTGAAAGTCCTCTATTCCACTGAATGACCATATTTTCCCCTGAAACAAGATACTCAGTTTTGCTGGGTAGGTGACCCTTGGGTTCATTCCCAGTTCTTTTGCCTTCTGGAATATCATATTCCATGCCCTTTGATCCCTCAGTGTAGAAGCTGCCAGGTCCTGGGCTATTCTGATTGTGTTTCCACAATATTGAAATTGTTTCTCCCTGGCTGCTTGTAGTATTTTCTCCTTGATCTGGGAGTTCTGGAGCCTGGCTATAATATTCCTAGGAGTTTTCTTTTGGGGATCTTTTTCAGGAGGCAATCAGTGGATTCTTTCAACCTCTATTTCCCCCACTGGGTCTAAAACATCAGGGCAATTTTCCTTGAGAATTTCTTTAAGGATGATTTCTAGGTTCTTTCTTTGATTGTGGCTTTCAGGTAGTCCAATAATTTTTAAATTGTCTCTCCTGGATCTATTTTCCAGGTCAGTGGTTTTTCCCATGAGATATTTCACATTGCCTTCTTATCTTTCATTTGTTTGGATCTGCTTAATAGTATCTTGATTTCTCATAAAGTCACTAACTTCCATTTGCTCCAGTCTAACTCTGAAGGAATGAATCTCCTCAGTGAGCTTTTGAGATTCTTTTTCCATCTGGCAAATTCGACTTTTTAAGGCATTCTTCTCCTCATTACCTTTCTGAGCCTCTTTTGCCATTTGAGTTAGTCTATTTTTTAAGGTATTATTTTCCTCAGTCAGGCTGTTGACTGTCATTTCATACTTTTCTTGCATCTTTTTCATTTCTCTTCCCAAATTTTCCCCCACTTCTCTTATCTGCTTCTTAAGGTCCTCTATGGCCTCTAGCCAGCTTGTATTTTCATTTGGGGCTTTTGGTGCAGGAGTTCTGACCTCACAGTCCTCTTCCATGCTTTGAGCCTCTTTGCCCCTAAAATAGGAGTCCAATGTTGAACTTTTCTGTTTATTTTGTTTCGTTTGCCTAGGCATATTGCCACTTAATTACTTGATTTTGGGGTTTGTTGCCACAGTAGGACTCTGCCACCAGACAGGGGAGCTTCCACCCAAACGTGGGGTCTTCACAACTTCTGCCAGTTGTGTGGCCTCTGTAAAGCCTCCACCCACTCTGGCAAATTGGATACCCACCCCAAACTTCCCCCGCAGACCACAATCCAGATCCAGGCAGTTTAAAGCAAGAGTGATTAACCCCCAGACTGATTGCTGCATCTCCCTACAATTCGCAGACCAGGAGCTAGAGCCCACTACTGAAGCTGCAAAATGGCTTCTGTGCAGCTGTTTCTTTTTTTGTTGTTGTTGTTATCTTTTTTTATTGTTAATTTAATAGTTTAGTTTCAGTTAACAAGATTCAATTCCATAATTCCTTGATTTTCAAATTTCCTTTACTTCCCTCCCCCCTCCCGTCACGACAGCATATAGTACAGTATAGGGTCTGCAAATGCATTCATATTAGACATTATTCCAATTACAAAGGCATATTGTACTAGGTGGGATGAAAGATGGTAAGGAAGAAATAAAACCAAAAAATGAAAAGAACAAGATCATTTAGTTTGCTTCCATCAGGATTCAGGCTCAGTTCTTTCTAGTTATATCTCTGGATGGCGCATTTCTCACTTTCTTGAGTCATTCGGGATTAACTTATATCACTGCATTGCTGAAAAGAGTCCAGTCTGTCATAGTTGGTCGTCACAGATATAGTATGTCTGTGATTGTATACAAATTTCTTCTGATTCTACTCTTCTCGCTCAGCATCAGTTTGTATAAGTCTCTCCAGATAATTATGAAATCCGTCATCTCCTCGTTTCTTATAGCACAATAAAATTCCATTACATTCATACGCCACAACTTGTTTAGCCATTCCCCAATTGATGGGCACCCCTTTAGTTTTGTGCAGCTATTTCTTCAGCAGCTTTTCACCCCCAGGGGAGGAAGCCACGTGTTCCCCAAATACTGGTCCCAAAGTCCATAGGGCACTAACCTCTCACTTTGTCCTAGGCATATCTGTGCTGATAATTCTGGAATCGCCACAATTGTTGGTGTTCTGGGGTCCCTCCAGCTGGCTGAAGGCCCGGCCGCCCTGGGGCTAAAACCGTGGACGCGGACCTGGGCTCGGCTCTGCGAGTTGCTCTGTCGGTTCCCAGCCTGCTGTGCTGCCTGCTCTCAGAGCGCTGCGCTGGCAGCTCCCTGCAGGGCTGCTGGGCTGTCCTCAGCAGGAGGTTAGCTTCTCTGTGCAGTTCTGTGGGTGCTGTGGCTCCAGAAGTTGTTTGGAGTCCCCTTTCACATTGTTTGAAATTTGTGTGGGACAGAGCACATTGGAAATGCTGTTTCTATGCCATCTTGGCTCCACCCCCCTGGACCAAAGTTCTGATGATGATCTTGCATGCTGGCCAGAACTCTCTTCCAGTGACTCTCTGAAAATAGCTAAGTGGAGTAGTTAAGGCCACATTTTCTGGTGTTTTTGCTCTAGCTCAAATCCATTAACTTGTTATCTTTTGATTCATCACCTTTGAGCCTTCGAGTATTGCCAAAGGCTGGGACCCATTACCTACTTCCTCCAGCTTTCAGAACCAATGCCAGCAGAAGTCACATTTCCTGGAGGGCAATGAGATTACCTGTTTGGAAACTCATCATGATTATAACATCAGATGCCCCAGATTTTCTTTCAGTTGTCCTTGGAGGCTGCTAAAAAGCCCATCCAACATTTTCCTTTTGTTTTCCTCACTCTTCATGCAAGTCCAATACTCTTTGCTGCATTTTCTGTAGCAAGTTGACAGTAGCATTCAAGTTCTTATTTCTCTCTTCTGTTTTACTGTCTATTTTTGACAATCTGGCTTCAATCACTGGATGAGCCTGAGAGGAGCCCATCAATCACACTTCATGCCACAGAGCAATGCAATGCTCTGAAACTGGGCTTTTCAGCTGCTAAAGGACTGGTCTGCCTCTCCTTCCTTCCTCTTCATGCTTCCCACTATGCTCCCTCCTTCCCTTCCCACTCCCTCTCCTACTGGGGCTCCCCATTTTACCATATGACCTCAAACATCCCGAATCCACAATTTCATAGACCTTTCAAATAAGCTAGGGAATGTCAGCAACTATAAAACATTGAAACAAACAAAAATACTTCAGTCAATAATAGGATTATCATAACATTGCACCCAACATTTCTTCCCCATCCTTGTTTAATTATTTCCTACTGGAGAACATTTCCTCATTCATCTTAGGATAGTTCAGGTTCACAAAATTCCTGAGTTTCCCTTTCTCCAATACATGCATACATTCATACACACACACACACACACACACACACACACACACACACACACACACAGACACACACACACCTTTGTCTAGTTGTTAAAGTCTTACCTCCAATTATTTCATATTTAATTTGTAATTATCTTGTTTTTACTTATTTGGATACTGGTTATACCCCACTAATGAAATAAGATCCCTGAAGGAAGGGAGCCTTTCATTTTGTCTTTGTATCCCCAGAATCTTGCATAATGCCTGGCACATATAATAACCTTTTAAAATGAATAAATCCTTATATTTAATAAATTAAATAACAGATTAAAATTTTATCAAATTAATAAGTGCTTACAGATTGATTTCTTATAGGGATGTCAGGGGAAAATCTTAGTACCATCTTTGTTTTTTCCCCTTTTTTCATGTTTATTGTTCCTCCATTCTCTCATTCAATACATTTGTATTAAGTACCTACAATGTATAGAATGCTGGGCTAGGTGCTTGGTGAGGAACAAAGATACCAGTTTAGAAATGGGAAGAGGCATGAACAAAGAGCTATATAGTATGTATGTTAGATGAAAAGACTATCAACTACTTGCAAAACAAAGTGCTATGTAAGATCATTATGTGAGTCGACCTAGGGTTCTTTTATTGACTTTTTTGGTAGGGGTGATTACACAATGGAAATTGCCTGAATTCCACAGATGTACAACAGGGAACATGCAGCACAAAATATCACTCAAACTTCTGCCAGCCATCTCATGGCTCCCATGAGGGTGGAAACAGTAATGGCAGATCAGGGGTTTGAGGGTAAAGGGCACAGGGCAGACAGACTGCATGATTATGGAGAACAATGGCTGGGGACTAGACCCATGCAGTCTGATGGCTAGTGAAGCTGCAGTCAGTCCCTTCTCAGTTCTAGGAAGCTGAAAGTAAACCATAGGATTTCTTTTCCTATCTTGGGTGATTAGGAATTTGGATTTCCTGATTCCTCTTAGCTTGCGTTTAGACTCATTAGCAATGAGCCATTTTAGTTCAGTCAAGAATGGTACCTTGTACCCTATATAGCAAAGTTTTAGGTGGACCTTTACCAATCAGCTTTTAGTTGAGAAAAATTGTGGTCAAGGTTGTTGTGTTAATGTCTTATGTTAATATTAAACTTTTTTTTCAATTTTTTTTATTTTTGCTTTTTTGGAGGTGGAAAGCAGGGCAATTGGGGTTAAGTGACTTGCCCAAGGTCACACGGCTAGTAAGTGTTAAGTATCTGAGGCCACATTTGAACTCAGATCCTCCTGACTCCAGGGCTGGTGCTATTAACTGTGCCACCTAGCCACCCTGTTAATATTAAGCTTTAAAGAGACTATCAAATCAGATCTGGCCATGCTAACCAATACACATAGCATCTGATCAAGAAAATCAGTTGTAACTCTAAGGTACCACATCTCACCAGTCAGATTGGCTAAAATGACAAAACAGGGAAATGACAAATGCTGGAGAGGATGTGGACAAATTGGAATACTAATGCATTGCTGGTGGAGTTGTGAACTGATTCAACCATTCTGGAGAGCAATCTGGAACTATGCCCAAAGGGCTATAAGTAATTCCATACCGTTTGACCCAACAATACCACTTCTAGGGTTGTATCCCAAAGAGATCATTGAAGTGGAAGGAAGACCCATATGTACAAAAATATTTATAGCAGTTCTTTTTGTGGTGGCAAAGAATTGGAAATTAAGAGGATGCCCATCAATTGGGGAATGGCTAAATAAGTTGTGGTATATGAATGTAATGGAATACTATTGTGCTATAAGAAATGAGGAGCAGATAGACTTTATATTTACCTGGAGAGGCTTATTTGAACTGATGCTGAGTGAGAAGAGCAGAACCAGGAGAAATTTGTACACAATTAAATTACAGACACAATGTATGTATGATGACCAACTTTGATAGACTAGGCTTTTCTCAGCAATGCAGGGTTATAAGTCAACTCCATAAGACTCATGATGGAGAGAGATGTCTACATTCAGAGAAAGAACTAGAAAGAGCAGTGTGAATACAGATTGAAGCAAATTACCTGCTCTCTTTCTTTTTCTTGTTTGGTTTTGTTTCCTCTTTCCCATTGTGCATTCTATCAGATACAATCCTTCTTTGTAACCTAATGTTTAATGTGAAAGTATTTGCAGATCCTATACTTGATTGTATGCTTCCATGGTGGGGGGAGGGGAGGGATGGGGAGAAAATTTGAAACTCAAGGAATTGTGGAACTGAATCTTGTAAACTAAAAGTAAACAAACAAATTAATAAAGACCAAAAAATTTTAAAATAAATAAATAACTAGGTTTGAAGAGAAAAAAAAGAAAATCAGTTGTGCTCATTACAAGCATCTGGTTATCTGCTTGATCAAATTGTTTACATAAGTAGGGACTTGGAGTACACACTTATTACAAATTCAAGATGGAGTCACTTGTGGCCGAAATACTCTTATCATGTGGACAAGTTTACCTTTGTGATAACTCTCCAATTCATTGCCACACCCCAGTTCCCTTTGTCTTTTTTTCTTCTGTCTTAATTCTGTAGCATTTAACACCATGGACCACCTGTCCTTAAAAATGCCACCTCCTTTCTCTTAATTAACATAGCCCTTTCCTGATTCCCTAGTTATTCCTTTCTTCTCTGTTCCTTTTCCTATATCTTAAATTTGTCTCTGCTCAAGGCTAGGTCTTCACTCCTCTTTTTTTCTTTCTCTTTGCCCCGAGTTTCATGTACTTCCATGGCTTCAAATATTATATAGACAACTCCCCAATCCTGCTATGTGTAAGGCACTATTCTATGCACAGAAGGGTACAAAGAGAAAGGGAAACAGGCCCTACCCTGAAGGAACTTTCCTTCAAATGGGAGATACTACATAAGCAGAGATAAATCATGATAATTTTTTTCCTTTTTGGAAGGCAATTGGGTTTAAGTGACTTGCCGAAGGTCACACAGCTAGTTTTTGTGTTAAGTATCTGAGGCCAGATTTGAACTCAGGACCACCTGACTCCAGGGCCAGTGCTCTATGCACTACACCACCTAGGTGCCCCTAAATCATGATAACTAATTGGAAGTGGGGTGGCTAGGTGGGGCAGTGAATAGAGCACTGGCCCTGGAGTCAGGAGGACCTGAGTTTAAATCCGGCCTCATACACTTAACACTTTTTAGCTGTGTGACCTTGGGCAAGTCACTTAACCCCAATTGTCCTGCCTTCCTCCCTGCAAAAAAAATAATAATTGGAAGAGAAAGGAAGTCAGTCAATAGGCATTTATTAAACACTTCCTGTGTAGCAGGCCTTGTGCTGCTGGGAATAAAGATAGAATCAGAAGGATAGCTGCTGGCCTGAAGGAGTCTATTGTTCTAAAATGGGGAGGTGGAGAGGGAAAGAAAGTACTCAGCTAGGGGGCATAGTAGAAAAAGTCCTGTGGAGGTGAGACAGTAGTTGAGCCTGGAAAGGGATGAAAATATCTTAGCCTGGGCCACTTCCTACAAATGGAAATTATGGGAGGACTCAGCTAATCAGAAAGTGAGTCTTCAGGGGTGGTAAGTACTTCCAACGTGGAGAATAAGTCCAGGTGTGGAGTGAGCTTCCGGGATGAAGGGCTCTATGGCATGATGGTAGAAAATTCTGTGGAGATGGGTCAATGGTGCGACTTAGGAGGCAAAGAGAGCATTCAGAAGTCCGGGGAGAGGCTTCCCAAAGGAGGTAGCCTGTTACAGGAAGCTAGCACTTCAAAGAGACAGAAGTGAGGACAGATTTTTAGATTGGAGGATAGATTCTGAAAAAGGCAGGAATGACTGCGCAATGAGATAGGTAGGAGACTAACTTGAAGAGAATAATAGCTCAGAAGTCAGGAAAGGAGAGAGTATCCAGAGGGAGGTACAATGTCAGAAGCCACAGAGAGATCAAGGAGAGTGAGGCTTGAGAAAAGGCCATGAGATTAGCAGAGTAGAGATCAGTGGTAACTTTGGAGAAAGCAGATTCAGTGGATGGGTGGAGTGGGAAAGCGGATTTCAAGGGGCTGAGAGGAGAGTGGGAAGTGGGAATTTGAGACAACAAAGGTAAATGACATTTTCTAGGAACTTGTGAAAGAGAAGAAAACTGTTAGGATGAAAGGATAATAGGGTAATTGGATTTTTTTTTAAACAAATGCTTTATTAACTTCTGTTTTACATCATTCATTTCTTCCAGATTTTGAGTTACAATCATTTTCCCCCCATTATTCCCCTACCCAACCTCCCAGAATAGCAGTCCCACAAGATATCGCTTGCTCCAATCTGCTCTCTCCCATACCTTCTCCCATACCCCCTTCGACTTTTCCATTAGAGGAAGGTGAATCTCTGTGCCTCAATGCCTCTACATCTCATCTCCCAATTACATGCAAAAGAGTATTAATAATAGTATTTATATGCATATTTGAAACACTTAATTTTAAGACCTCGAATTTCGGATCTATTCCCTTCCTCCCTTGTCACCCATTCCCTCTGGGGAGATAAGTAATTCAGTATATGTTGTACATGTCTAGCTATGCAAAACATTACCATAGTAGAAGTATTGTACAAGGCTGCTTATAATTCCCTCCCACTCATCCCACCCCCGACCTGGTCCATTCCCTACTTGATCCTGTCCCTCTTCTATAGGGGGTACTTCCAACCACCCCCCCCCCAAGGATGCCCTCCCATTCATCATCCCTCCTCTCATCCCCCTTCCCCCTATCCTGCTGCAGGTTGAGATATCCCATTTAGTATGTATGTCATTTTCTCCCTGAACCAAATTCAATGTGAATGTGGTTTTGCCTTTTTAGCCTTCCTTATTCTCCCCCTCCTTTGCACCCACTTCCCCTACATGAGATAGTTTACCCTACCCTGTCTCTCCCCATCTCCTCTTGCCACTTTCCTCTCTCACCTCATAATTTCATCCCTTGAGTATTCTCCCTTCCCAACAAATTCAACTATGCCCTCTATCCATATATAACTGTAACCATATACACACACATTCACATATGTATTCATATGACCACACACCCTTCTTCCATTATTTTCATAGTGAGAAAGATATCATCAGTCACAGTTATTACTTTTCCATATAGGAATGTAAATAGTTCAACTTTGATAAGTTCCTTTTGATTTCTTTTCCTGATTACCTTCTCAGGCATCTCTTGCTTCTTGTGTCTGGATGTCAAATTTTCTATTCAATTCTGGTTTTTTCCTCAAGAATGCTTGAAAGTCCTCTATTCCACTGAATGACCATATTTTCCCCTGAAACAAAATACTCAGTTTTGCTGGGTAGGTGACCCTTGAGTTCATTCCCAGTTCTTTTGCCCTCTGGAATATCATATTCCATGCCCTTCGATCCCTCAGTGTAGAAGCTGCCAGGTCCTGGGCTATTCTGATTGTGTTTCTACAATATTGAAATTGTTTCTTCCTGCCTGCTTGTAGTATTTTCTCCTTGATCTGGGATTCTGGAACCTGGCTATAATATTCCTGGGAGTTTTCTTTTTGGGATCTTTTTCAGGAGGTGATCTGTGGATTCTTTCAACCTCTATTTTGCCCTCTGGATCTAAAGCATCAGGGCAGTTTTCCTTGAGAATTTCTTGAAGGGTGATTTCTAGGTTCTTTCTTTGATCATGACTTTCAGGTAGTCCAATAATTTTTAAATTGTCTCTCCTGGATCTATTTTCCAGGTCAGTGGTTTTTCCCATGAGATATTTCACATTGCCTTCTAATCTTTCATTTGTTTGGATCTGCTTAACAGCCTCTTGATTTCTCATAAAGTCATTAGCTTCCATTTGCTCCAGTTTAACTCTGAAGGAATGAATCTCCTCAGTGAACTTTTGAGATTCTTTTTCCATCTGGCAAATTTGGCTTTTTAAGGCATTCTTCTCCTCATTGCCCTTTTGGGCCTCCTTTTGCCATTTGAGTTAGTCTATTTTTTAAGGTGTTGTTTTCCTCAGTCAGGCTGTTGACCCTCATTTCATACTTTTCCTGCATCCTTCTCATTTCTCTTTCCAATTTTTCCTCCACTTCTCTTATTTGATTTTTAAAGTCATTCTTAAGGTCCTCTATGGCCTGCAACCCGCTCATGTTTTCCCCTTGGGCTTTTGGAGCAGGACTTCTGACCTCACAGTCCTTTTCCCGCTCTATGCCCCCCAAATAGGAGTCTAGGGTTGCATTTTTCTGTTTCCTTTGCCTTGGCATGTTGCCACTTAATTACTTGACTTTTGGGCTTGTTGCCACACTATGGCTTTAAGGCCAGATAGAAGAATTTTCGTCCCGAACATGTGGGGGGCAACTTCTGTTTCTGGCAAGCTGTAAACCCACCCACGACTTCCACCCCAGATCACAATCCAGATCCAGGGAGGTTATAGCAAGAGCGATTTCCCCCCAAGACTGATTGCTGGATCTGGATTTTTTTTTTAAGTATATGGGAGACCTAGGCATGTTTTAGGTAGTGAGGAAGGAGTCAGTTGATAAGGAGAGACTGAAGATGAAAGAGATGGAAAGGAAAATAGAGGAATGAACAGACCCAGACACAGAGAGAGACTAGACATGGAGAGAAGGTAGAGAAATAGAGAGAAACAGAGAGAAAAAGAGAGAGATGACATAGACAGGGGTGGAGGAGGGAGTGAGGGAGAGGGGGGGGGAGAGAAAGAAAGGGAGAGAGAAAAAAGACAGAGAGAGTGAGAGAGAGAGAGAGAGAGAGAGAGAGAGAGAGAGAGAGAGAGAGAGAGAGAGAGAGAGGGAGAGGGAGGAAGGGAGGAGAGAGGAGACAGAGGCAGAAAGAAAATATAAATGATGAAAAGCACAAAATAAGAAGGCACAGAGAGAGAAGTTGGCTTTATCAAGAAAGGCCAACTCTTCCTCAAAAATTAGAAGAAAGAATGGCACCATGATGTAGAGGATTTCTGAGGTATGGAGTAGGAGAGCAGAGGGACTACAAAGTGAATGGTCTTCATTTTTGTAGTAAAGCAAGTGATGTCTTTTTCTTTGTTAATTAATGGATTTTGGTTCAATATGGGACCAGCCTAAATAAATTCATGGAGAAGTCATCCTCAAATTATGTTTGTCCAAAATAGTTGAACAAAGCACCATAAAAGAATTATAATACATATAATCTTATACTTTTATTATTTACTATTTGTTGAAGGAAAGAAGGGAAGGAAGAAATAATATATACCTCAGAAAACTATTACCAGTCTTGGTCATTGAATTTGACCGGAGGGGTGCTTTTTTGGGGGGGGTGGTCTTTATGTTGTGTTCATTCACATAATTGCAGTTACTGTACATATGTGGCTTTTTTTGGAGGGGTTGCTCCTTTTTCTGAGCTGAGGTTCTTTTCGGAGGGAGCAGGAGAGGGAGGGAAGTAAGGAGGCTTGAGGAGAAGGTCTGCAGCAGCCATTTTAAAGCCTAGAGTCCTGACCTTCTATGCAAGATATTCTAAGACTTGTCTGCAATCTACTTTTGTAACTTTTCTTTCACATTACTCCCTTTCACATACCCCATTTTCCTGTCGATCTGTACTACATGCTATGTGTTAAACCTGTTTCTTTAGACCCCTCTCTAGGGCTTCTTCTCTAACTCCCCTGCCAAATTGGTAGACTGGGCCCTCAGAGGGAGGCTGTTGCTCCTGTGCATGATTCTAGTGGTATCTCCAAGAGTCACTGGGATTTATGGAGACCCCACTGATTTATTACTTACTTAACACAAGTATTTAGCATACTTAGCATTCATAAAAGGTATTCACTGAGCAAGTATAACCAGAACAATTGTTACAGAAACATTACCTCAAACTGAAGTCACACTTCTCTTCTTGCTCACACAGGTCCCTGGGGAAAGTGATCTCAAACTTAGAAAGACCTATGGTCAAAATGTAAACTCACGACTCCTTATCTTTTCTTCTTTCTTGGATTACTCATGAATTTCCTTTTAGGTGAAGCTCTCTTCTGGCCTCCAAGGGTGGGTTCCTTTGTAATCCTGAAGCTGCCATTCCTCATATGCCTAGTTTAACTTGCATGACTTTCAGCTCCAGATGCTGCCCTCAGCAACTGCTACAGATGTTGATGCAAACTCCAGATCTCCTGACCTTTTGAAGTTCACAAAGTTGTTACCCAATGAAAGAGAAACTCCACCCATCCTCTCAAGGACATTTACCCCCCAGAAATCATGCAACAATAAATCTGACCATCATTTGATTGGTTGACTCTGAACTTGGACAAATCCTTAAGAGGCATGACTGGTTCTCTTAAACCAATCACAATATATTTCCATCCAATAACTGAGAGCCCCTATGAGCCTTCCAAATTGATTAGGCTCTTCATATCTAGTTTATTTTTGGTTGATTGCGTGATTCAATAAAAGTGTCTGGGCCTTCAGTGATTAATTGGAGGGGAGTAAGGATATATCCCCACTTTTATATTTCATATTCTCATAGTGCTTTTCTCTTTGCTTCAGATGTCCTATTATCTTTATCCTCTGTCTTCCCCAGCTCTGTTTGTCCGATTTCTACCATCCTTCAAGGTCTATTTCCAGTGTCTTGTTAAGTGATTCTCCCTTCCACTTAAGCAGAAATAACTTCCTTTCTCTGAATTATCATAGCATATTCAGCCATCCTCTCCTCTTTCACATTCTATTTTATAACCTGATTATTTGTGCACATCATTTCTCCTATTTACTTTTGAGGGCTAGGATTATTCCTTATTCATTAAATATTTATTGAGGGTTCATTATATAGAAGATTTTATATTAGAAATTTTATGGGATTTTCTGAGAATAAGAAATAGACTTGCCATATGAATCTTACAGTCTAGTGTGATGGGGCAGCTAGGTGGTAAAGTGAATAGAGAGACTCATTTTCCTGAGATGAAATCTGGTCTCAGACATTATTAACTGTGTGACCCTGGGCATGTCACTTAATCTCATTCACCTCATTTTTCTCATCTACAAAATAAGCTGGAGAAGGAAAGGGCATACTATTCCTGTATCTTTGCCAAGAAACCTCAAATGGGGTCTAAAAGAGTTGGACATAACTGAAAAACAACTGAACAACAAAGTGAGATGATA
>WOXC01007450.1:0-31034 GCA_011680675.1 Gymnobelideus leadbeateri | reverse complement strand
AAGCCATAGTGTAGCAACAAGCCCAAAAGTCAAGCAATTAAGTGGCAACATGCCAAGGCAAAGGAAACAGAAAATGCAACCCTAGACTCCTATTTTGGGGGCATAGAGCGGGAAAAGGACTATGAGGACAGAAGTCCTGCCCCAAAAGCCCCAGGGGAAAACATGAGCGGGTTGCAGGCCATAGAGGACCTTAAGAAGGACTTTAAAAATCAAATAAGAGAAGTGGAGGAAAAATTAGAAAGAGAAATGAGAAGGATGCAGGAAAAGTATGAAATGAGGGTCAACAGCCTGACTGAGGAAAACAACACCTTAAAAAATAGACTAACTCAAATGGCAAAGGAGGCCCAAAAGGGCAACGAGGAGAAGAATGCCTTAAAAAGTCGAATTTGCCAGATGGAAAAAGAATCTCAAAAGTTCACTGAGGAGATTCATTCCTTCAGAGTTAGACTGGAGCAAATGGAAGCTAATGACTTTATGAGAAATCAAGATGCTGTTAAGCAGATCCAAACAAACGAAAGATTAGAAGGCAATGTGAAATATCTCATGGGAAAAACCACTGACCTGGAAAATAGATCCAGGAGAGACAATTTAAAAATTATTGGACTACCTGAAAGCCATGATCAAAGAAAGAACCTAGAAATCACCCTTCAAGAAATTCTCAAGGAAAACTGCCCTGATGTTTTAGATCCAGAGGGCAAAATAGAGGTTGAAAGAATCCACAGATCACCTCCTGAAAAAGATCCCAAAAAGAAAACTCCCAGAAATATTATAGCCAGGTTCCAGAATCCCCAGATCAAGGAGAAAATACTACAAGCAGCCAGGAAGAAACAATTTCAATATTGTGGAAACACAATCAGAATAGCCCAGGACCTGGCAGCTTCTACACTGAGGGATTGAAGGGCATGGAATATGATATTCCAGAGGGCAAAAGACCTGGGAATGAACCCAAGGGTCACCTACCCAGCAAAACTGAGTATTTTGTTTCAGGGGAAAATATGGTCATTCAGTGGAATAGAGGACTTTCAAGCATTCTTGAGGAAAAAACCAGAGTTGAATAGAAAATTTGACATCCAGACACAAGAAGGAAGAGATGCCTGAGAAGGTAATCAGGGAAAAGAAATCAAAAGGAACTTATCAAAGTTGAACTATTTACATTCCTATATGGAAAAGCAATAACTGTGACTGATGATATCTTTCTCACTATGAAAATAATGGAAGAAGGGGGTGTGGTCATATGAATACATATGTGAATGTGTGTGTATATGGTTACAGTTATATATGGATAGAGGGCATAGGTTGAATTTGTTGGGAAGGGAGAATACTCAAGGGATGAAATTATGAGGTGAGAGAGGAAAGTGGCAAGAGGAGATGGGGAGAGACATGGTAGGGTAAACTATCTCATGTAGGGGAAGTGGGTGCAAAGGAGGGGGAGAATAAGGAAGGCTAAAAAGGCAAAACCACATTCACATTGAATTTGGTTCAGGGAGAAAATGACATACATACTAAATGGGATATCTCAACCTGCAGCAGGATAGGGGGAAGGGGGATGAGAGGAGGGATGATGGATGGGAGGGCATCCTTGGGGTGAGGGGAGGTTGGAAGTACCCACTATAGAAGAGGGACAGGATCATGTAGGGAATGGACCAGGTGGGGGGTGGGATGAGTGGGAGGGAATTATAAGCAGCCTTGAACAATATATCTACTATGATAATGTTTTGCATAGCTAGACATGTACAACATATACTGAATTACTTATCTCCCAAGAAGGAATGGGTGACAAGGGAGGAAGGAAATGGATCTGAAATTCGAGGTCGTAACATTAAATGTTTCAAATATATATAAATACTATTATTAATACTCTTTTGCCTATAATTGGGAGATAAGATGTGCAGGCATTGGGACACAAAGATTCATCTTCCGCTAATGGAAAAGTCAATGGGGGTATGGGAGAAGGTATGGGAGAGAGCAGATTGGAGGAAGCGATATCTTGTGGGACTGCTATTCTGGGAGGTTGGGTAGGGGAATAATGGGGGGAAAATGATTGTAACTCAAAATCTGGCGGAAATGAATGATGTAAAACAGAAGTTAATAAAGTATTTGTTTAAAAAAAAAAAAAAACTCTGACTGGGTATGCCAAATCAATAAACATTTATTAATTCAATTCAAAAAAAAAAAGAAAAAACTGGGTTTGAATCCCAGTTGTGACACTTGCTATTTGTATGACTGTGGATGAGTTGTAGGTTACCAGGTTTATAGCTGGAAAAGATCAAAGGGTCACCAAGTCCAATCCTCTCATGGTAGAGATGAGGAAACTGAGGCCCAGGGAGATTGCCCAAGGTCACACAGGCAGGACATGGTACAGCTGGGATTCCAGTCTGCATTCTCTGGCCACAAAGACCACACCTCCTCAACTGTGCCCCCAGCCCAGATCAACAGTCATTCCACCTCACTGGGCCTCAGTTTCCTCATCATCTGGCTCTAAATCAGGGATCCTATAGATGGCTCTCCATCATTCCCCAGCAAGTGATAAATGGACACACCCATGTGTCTAAACTAGATCAGCATATGCCATCTACTGGGGAGATACTATGAAGCCGTTTTACTTGGGGAGAATATTGAAATGGCTGAATCAGTTCTTTAGTTGGTCAGATAAATGATTCTAGCCAGGCAGAAACAGCAAGCTGATGAACTGAAACCCTGCTGAATAATAAAGATAATGGTGAAGACAGGGCCCTACTTCTAATATACCAGCTGTGTGACCCTGGGCAAAATGATGCAGCCTTTGGTGTCTCAGGCACTTAAGGCACTTGAGATGTAGGGTGGCCAACCATGTACATTGAGAGAGAGAGGTTCCTCATGGGTGACTCCCTACACCAATGGAGTCACGGTACAGACCAAAAAATTAGCAACAACAATAATAGCCATGAACATTTCTATAGCCCTGAAAAGCTTGCAAAACATTTTATGTATAACTTCTCATTGGAGCTGCCCAGTAACCCAAAAGTCAGGTAGCATAGACATACTTCATTTCCATTTTAGACTTGAAGCCACTGAGGATTTGCCAAGGGCCCCACACCAAGCATGTGTCAGAGATGGTAAATCCCAAAGATGCTCTGATTTCTGTAAGGGAGTATTGGGAAGGCAGTGAAGCAAGCGATCTTTGGGATGGGTTTCTTTTACTAATTTAGAGTCGGAGTCAAAGATCATCAGTGCTAGAAGGCAACTTCAGAAACGTTCAATCTCTTCATTTTATAGAGGAGAAAATTAAGGCATGGAAAGGGAAAGGACTTGACCAAGGCCACACAGCTAGCTCCCTAGCAGTTGTTAGATTTGGTAGCTCAAAAAAATGCTGAGAAGCAGTATCACCTCAAATATGTATTTGCATCTTTCCTGAAGCAAATTGAATGAGAGGATTGAATTTTGGTGACCAATTGCACCAACCCAACTTTGTAAAGATTTCTTAAAGAAGCTTGTGTTTTGTGGGGTGATTTTCACTTTAAATTTTGAGCCATGGTCATGGAAGACTACAGCAGTATTGTTGTGTAGGGCCAGCAGTGAGGAGAGGGCTTCTGTTCTCCCTTGTGTCCCTCTTTGCAGGTCTGTTATTCACCTTCTGCCTCCAGGTGCCTCCCAGGCTCTGTCCTGCCCCTCTCTCCTTTTCTCTCTACACTCCAACTCCTGACCTTATCAGCCTGGGTTTAATGCTCACCTCTCCACTGATCACTCCTGCTTTTATGTTTATAATGCCCATCAATTGTTGCATAAAACTAAGGCAAGAAAAAGGCTGATTTTTTTCTGAGTTTGAGCAGACCGTTTCATTTTGTTTTGTTTTATTTTTGTTGATGTCACTGTTGCTTTCCCCCAAGAAGCTGTTGTTGTTGCAGGAGAAAGGTGCACCACATACTTCATTTCAGTAACACGTGTGGATGAAATGGAGTGACGTCTGCTGGGAGCTCTGGGGAAGAAAAAAGAAGCCATTCACAAAGTCTTCATGACCGCCTGGCCCTATCACTCCTGCCTGTCTTCATATCTACATCTTTTCGGCCACGTTAAAAGCAAGCTTCCAGTTATCTGCAGCGAGAGACCAGCATGCTTTGGAAGAGAGAAGTGAGGAAGGGACAAGTATTTATGCTACATGAGCCAAGCCTGGGCAAAGTGCTTTACAAATATTATCTCATTTGCTCCTCAGAACAACTCAGAGAGGTTAGTGCTGTTGTGATTCCCATTTTACCATCAGAGAAACTGAGGCAGGCAAAAGTTAAATGACTTGCTTAGCATCACACAGCTAGAAAGTGTCTGAGACTGGATTTGAACTCAGATCTCCCTAACTCTGCAGCTCTAACCTAGCTGCCAAATTCAATTCACTCCTTCCAATTGCCACCCTGCCCAATTTCAGCGGGCAATAATGTTGCAATGAATCCCAGAATGTTAGAGCAAAAAGGAACCTCAGGCTTTGCCTAACCGTGTTCCCTACATTTTAAAGATTAGGAATCTGGTACCCAGATATGGGAAGGGATTTGTCAAGGCAACATAGCAAGTTAGGGGGTGGCTAGGGAGCATAGTGAATAGAGCACAGGCCATAGAGGCAGGAGGACCTGAGTTCAAATCCTGTCTCAGACACTTGACACACCCTACTAGTTGTGTGACCTTGGGCAAGTCACTTAACCCCAATTGCCCTCCAAAAAACAAAAACAAAAAAAAAACCATAGCAAATTGGTAATGAAGTGTCAGGAAGAAGTCACATCATCGTCTTTCCACAGTCCTCCAAGGGCTGAATTGGTAGGAAAACTCATGAAGACCATAGTTACCAGGCACTGGGAAGTGCCCAGGGGGTGCTCTTTGAGACTGAAGACATGGATGGCCCGAGGACTGGGTCTGTGCATCCCCAAACTCAGGGAACTAGAACATTCAGCTCATATTGGATCTTCTGCAAGCGGCCTTTTCCCTCTGTCTTTCCAACTACCAATACCCTCCTTTTTCATATTGTCTCCCATCTCCTCTGTAGCTTTCCCCCATGAGGATGTGAGCTCTTTGAGGGAAGGGATTGTGTTTCTGCTATTCCTGTTTCCCTAGAATTTAGCACAGTAAGTAAGCCCTAAATGTCTGTCTCCTGATTCGCTGCCTTTTCTTCACACTACTAATAGACAACTGGGCTACAGATGCTGAGTGGGCTGGCATCACCCATAATGAGCAGGTGTGCACACAGGCAGGATAGCATCCCTTCACTTGGGCTACAGAGATAGTGGGAGTTTGGGGGGTTTGGACTAAAATCTCTCTCAGATTAGGTCCCATATAAGATAGGGTTCTTTCTGTCATGAAAGGGGAAGATTAACTTCTTGACTCTAAAAGCCAGAACTAGAAATGATGGGTCAAACTCTAGGGAGACAAATTTCAACTTCCCCAGAGGAAAAGCTCTCTTCAGAAGGGAGTGAGCTCCCCATCGCTGGAATTCTTTAAGCAGAAGTCAGAGGCCTATTTGTCAGGAGAGTTGTGTAGGGGCTTCACGTTTCAGGTTGAATAGGTTGGAATAGGTGACCTTCAGATTCTCTTCCAGCTCCAAGGTTCTATGGGCAGGATGACCTGCCCAAGATGAAGGTGGTAGGGGAACAGGGGGAGAGAACTGAAGTAAAAAAGACCTTGGTTCACATCTTGCCTTAGATCCTTAATCACTGCGTGACCTTGGGCATTCCACTCAGCCACTCTGTGCCTCTGTATCCTCACCTGTAAAATGAATGGTGGGATTTCATGACTCCTAGGGTCCCTTCCAGCTCTCGATCTACAATTCTAAACAGGAGTTTTTGGTCAGTCCTGAAAATCAGACAAACCTAGGGAAGAAAACAAGAGACTTGGGGGCTCTCTACCTTACATTTCTTCCTCCACAAAGTCCAAATCTATGTCTCCAAATAACAGCTCAATGCTCTTCAGGGCATGTTCTTTGGTAGATGATACATGGACCGCATTGTCCAAGATGTCCTTCCCGAAGAGGGCCCGGATGGACGTGGGGGCAACCTTTCTTGCTTCTTCTGGGTCTGTTGGGCCAACTAACTTTCTCCAGTCCTGCACTGCATTCTCCTTACTTATTATCATGCCCATACAGGGCCCCCTGCAAGTCCAAAGACCATCAAAGGATCACTGTCAGCTCTTGTCCTAATGGAACCCAGTAATACATGACACATTGCATGTGCCCTTCACTGGTGCAAATCCCATCTCTTGTCAAGTGTCCCACAGTCATAGATGTCAGGGGTGGGACTTGAACCCAGGACTTCCTGAATGAGGACAGGGCTCTAGCTGCTATAATACACTGCCTCTCCTCTGTTCAAATATTTACAACGTTCAAACTTAAAATATAAAGCTTGGACCATTGGCACTGAAAAACAGCCAATGAAATCACATCTCATTTACATATTCCAAGCCACAGATTATTTTGTTCATGAGATTTAAAGACTTTCTCTTTGTATTCCATCCTACTGGGGAACAAGTCTTCCCCCCAATAAGCTTCGTTTAGTGCTCTGAAGTCAACTCCAGTGGCTCCTTCTCTGCGAAACCTTTGCTGCTCTGTCCTGTCTATGATGGTCTTCTGGCATGGGTATGGCCTGGGACTTGATCTTGCCACCTCACCAATGGACTTCTCACAGAATGCTGAGTTTGTGCCTTCACACTGTTCTCCTTTACAACCAGGCCCAGGCCCTAGTTCTTACTATTAATAGAAACAGAACATGGAAAAATCCCAAAACTTCTTTGTCAACACCAAGTTTTCTTTCTCAGTCATGGATTTCTCCAACACACCGACTGGTTGTAGAAAAAAGCAGTACTTACTCAGTCATGTGAAGCACTAAGTCCTCAAAGAAGGCTCTTTCTCCAGAAGCCTTGTAGAGCTCGTGCACCTTGTCTGAAGTTAACTGGATTTCCTTCATGTGGGACACGGAATAACCATTTTCTTGAATCTTTCTTATGATACCACCTGGGGGGGAAAGAGACATCTGCCTGGTTTTCTAACTGTTTTATTATCCTATATGTATCCCGATGGGCTTGAACTTGAGAGGAGGCGTGTGGTTCTTGGCTTTACAAACTTTACAGTTAAAATGCTATAAGCCTCTGATTGCACGTTAACCCCAGCCTCCCTCCAGAGCTCAGCCCTGAATGTCTCCCTGCCTACAAGATGGGGTGAGGGAGCAGGTGTGCACAGAGTGAAGACTTGTCTCCCTGTTACAAGAGGAGAAAATGAACGAGGAGCATCTCTGCACAATTGGCCTTGTCAGGAGGATGTGTTATTCCCAGGTGAGATGAAATACAGAGGAGAGAAATGTGAAGGCTGGAATGAGGGGCAAGGACAAGACCCCAGAATTTGAAGACTGAAAAGTTACAGATCACTGAGTATTGAAGGACCTCAGCAGTCATCCTATCTCCCCCACAACTGGATAAGAATTGTCCCTTTGACATACATTATACTTTGTGGTACAGTGGGGATCCAGCTGGCAATAAAGCTACCCACTACCTCCTAGGGCAATCCATTCCATTTGGATACCTCTGCTTATTAGGGCGCTTTTTTTTTCAGGTAGCTTCCTGCCACTGGCTCTCCCTCTTGGGCCAAATGACCACAGAATTGTGACTCCAGAACCACTGACCTTTCCTCTTCCACATAACAGCTCTTCACATGGATTTGAAGTGGAAGGATCCAAAACCAAATCCTATCTCTGCCACCTACTATGTGTGTGACCTTGGCCAGGTCACTGCCTCTCTGAGTCTCATGTTTCCTCTTCTATAGAAGGAGGGGGTTGGACTAGACAGTCTCTGAGGTCCCTACCCGCTTTAAAATTTGTGATTCCATAAAGCACGTAAACTACATAAAATGCATATTTTTCTCTTCTCCTAAGGAAACATTCCTAATTCCTGTAACATCACAAGGACTGTTACTATGATAGCTGGATGCCTTTGAACATCCTGGGGCTTATCAATGTCCTTCCTAACAGACAGTCCTTGGAGCTGGAAGCACACTCCATTGGACCCCAGGACACAGAGGATGAAGCCTCCACCACTCACACACTGTGACACCAGTGCAAGTCTTGGAGATGAGGGGCCTGAACCATGTGAGCGTCATAGTGGCCCCTGCTGAAGGGGCCTGAGAGGTGACATTAGGAGGGAATGATGAGACTGACCCACAGGGGTTCAGGAGAGGCTGGAGTCATACAGCCCAACCTCTTGGATGGAGAAGAGAGGAGATTTCCTGAGCAGTATCAAGTTGCTGGAGAGGTTCAGGAGGATGCCTTTGAGAAACATACAGAGACAGAGATAGGGGAAGACTATATTAGAAACAGAGAGATAGAGACAGAAACAGAAAAAGATGGTGGGGGAGAAGGCAGAGGGAGGAGGGTCCCCTCCTCACACACTGTCCCAATGATTTCACCCTGCCCCTTCTCTTTAGAGGACCAGAACAAAGGAAAGGCTCCCACTCACCCTAGAATAATCTGACTCCAACAAGACCTGCCCAGAAGTGGCCCTGATCACCCATCTTCAACAAGATGCTCAGAACAGTGACTGGAGGTGCCCTTATCCATTCAAGGAGGTGTTAATGGGTATGGCCATTCAGTCAATGTCCAGAACAAAGGTGTTCTGTCTCTGTCTCTCCCTCTCTCTCTGCCTCTCTGTCTCTCTCCCTCTCTGTCTCTGTCTCTGTGTATCTCTCTCTCTGTGTCTCTCTCTGTGTCTCTGTGTCACTCTGTGTCTCATTTTCTCTCTGTCTCTGTGTCTCTCTGTATCTCTGTCTCTCCTCTTTCTCTCTCTCTCTCTCTGTCTTTCTCTTTGTGTCTCTCTCCATCTCTGTCTCTCTCTGCAACTTTACTGAAGAAAAATTAATCAATTACTGGCAGAACTTTTACTTGATCACCCATCCATTAACAATTTGGATCATTTATTCACTGCTCCATTAAGCAGTATATTAGAAGGCAGACTAACTAATCTCTCTAAGCCTTCTAACAAAATTCAAATGAAAATTAAATGCAATAGGTTCAAGACCCTATTTTGGAATACAAGAGGGGTTTGGCTTCCAATTTCCATTCTCTGTAGAACAAAAACAGGTCATTCCATTATGGATATGCCTAAAATACATCAAGTTTTCTGCTGATGCTATAAATTCAATACCAGTTCTCCAAGCACATCAGTTATGAGCATAAGGGATATCATGAAACCTCACATCTCTACCAATGGAAGGCTTAAACAAGGTGGCTGCTGCTGGAGGACTTCCTTTGATCTGACAATTGGGCAGCCATCTCCCTCCCCCTCACATGGCATCTTCAGCATCTGGCAGAGCAGTGAGGAATAGTTTTAGTCTCATAAGCAAGTTAGAGTGAAGACATCGGTCACTTCATACACATACAGGCTCCATTTAAAAAAAAAATCTGAATCTTGGACAATTGTTCTGTTCTAACTACATTACAGTTTCTAAAAGCAGTTATTGCCCAAAGCTGGAGGGACCAGAGTCTTCTCAGATGAGCATGTGCATGAATGGAGGGAGGTAAATCAAAAACGAGACAGATATCAGAGAGCTGTGGCTGGAAGCCCCGAAGCCCCTCTCTCCACATAGTGACTCCCTCATTCTCCCATGTGGTGACTCCCTGGCCCTGAGCACCATTTCAGGAGGGGCTTCAGCAAGGCTCCTTTCACTCCCTTCTCAACCCACTCCCTGGACTTCTCTGCCTGCTTGGGCAGCAGCCTTGTTCACACTCTGTCCCCCTACAAGCCCTACTTCCTGGTTCCCCCTTATGCATTGTCCTCCTCCATTAGAATAGAAGCTTCATGAAAGCAGGGACGGTCTTGAATTTATATCTCTAATACTTAGCATAACGCTGGACATATACCGAGTGCTTGATAAATGTTCTAGCTAACTATCAGACACTGTCTAGACTACCCCCTCTCATTTCAGAATTGAGAGAACTGAGGCCTAGGGAGATTCACCCACAGTCAAATGGCTAGCACACCTAAGAGGTGGGTTTTGAACTCCGGCGGGATCCCCATCTGCCCCTTATCCTCAGCCCAATAATTTCCATCCAAACACAGAAAATTTAGACCTTCCCTGGGTGGGGGCACTTCATAGTTTCTATCCCTTGGGGAGTAGGGAATGTGTGCGGGAAATACATAAAAAGCATTTTTTAAAATGAAGTGTTGTTAAAACATGAAGCAATTTAATTGGGGGGCGGGGTGGAGGCCCACATCAGTAAAAGAGAATCAGAAAGTCCAGTGAACTTGACCTGTGGATGTAAATTCTCACCCCTCAGGTTTTGGAAGGCATGAGGCTTGATCAGGGCCACCGTGTGCTCATAAGGGAAGCAGAAGCGAATTTCTTCAGTGGAGGCCTTTGGAGAATCCTTTCCATGCAGCTGGTTATAGTAACAATTTTCTGGGCCAAGAATTTCCCGCAAACTTTTAAAAAGGAGAAAAGTCTTACAAGTCCAGCTCTGTGAAGTCCCTCTAAGCAGCCATCAACACACTGAGACCCTGACACTCTCTTTGTAACCAGGCCTTGGGGCCAAAAACCTTCACTTTGGGTCAAATGAGCAGTGGAATAGAGAGGAAATCGAAGAGGGACAACATTGTGCCCTTGGATTCAAAAACATGAGCTTCACCAGTGGGGCCAGAGAGCCATTCATCTGAGAACCCACTGGGAGTGGATCTGGGAGCAGAGGGGGTCAGGCTTCCTAGATCTGGCCCTGCTCAGCATAATCATTCTGGGATGATTGTTGTCCAAATGACAAATGCTTCTTAAGGTGCTTTCTCTCCGTGTAGCTCAGGGCCAGGAATGAGGGACACCAAAGGGACCTCAGACACATTCCTCCACCTTGAGATGATTTCAGAATATCTCTGGAGATGACATATTGCCAATTCTAAAAATCTCTGGTACTTCTTGTTTTTATATCACCTTCATTTCCAAGGTGAAAACCAATCCTCATAAAAGAATAATAAAGAATACGGAAATAGGGAGAAAATAAAAACAGTTCAGCAAAACTGATCAATTCATCAAAGTCTAGCAGTCTATGCTACCTTCCCGACCCATTATCCCCCATCTCTGCAAAGACAAGAAGGGACCATTGGTGTTTTCCTCTGTCTTCTTTGAAGCCAAAGTGGAGCATTTCAATTACCCAGAATTTCATTCCAATTGTTATTGTTCCACTTGGTGCTGTCCTGTCCTCCCCACAGATAGTCTAGAAAAGGGTGGAGATCTCTGCTAGGAAGTACCTCGTGGGGTTTTCAGCAGCAGCTGTTGGGCCCAGTATATATCGCCAGTAATGCACAGCATTTACTCGTTCTAGACAAAGTGCCAGAACTGGAGCACTGCAAAAGAAAATGGAGTTGGGGAGAGAGGGGAATCGTTACATAATGAAAAGAAAATCCAACTCATAAAACTCATATGCTAGTCAGCTGAACACATGGGCTTCAGCAGGGGGACAAAAGGAAGGAGGAAGAGCGGGGAGAGGCACAGAGAGAGACAGAGACACAGAGATCATGACCGTGAATAGATGATGGACCTGAAAGCCAAGAAGAATCAAGGCATCTGCCTCTGACACAGACCATCTGTGTGGCCCTGGGCAAGCCACTTCACTTCCCAATGACTAAGGCAACCCCAAGACTCTCAATTTCAGAGATGGTGCCGAACCCCAATCATGAAAGAGCTTCCTCATCTGTGAGTTCCCTATACCAATGAAATCCCAAGCCAAGACCCCATCACTATTCTTATTCATTCATTTACTCAATAAACATTGATCTTGTGCAAAGTACCAATGAGGCAATGGATGGAAGAGAGATAAAGATAGCCAGGACTCAGACCCTACCTTCAAGGAACTTTGAACCCCTCTACCTGTATAAGCAATCCCATTCCATCCCATCTACTTCAGTAGATTCTCTCTCTCTCTCTCTCTTTCTCTCTCTCTCTCTCTCATTTCTCTGTCTTTCTCTCTCTCTCTCTCTCTCTCTCTCTCTCTCTCTCTCTCTCTCTCTCCTCTCTCTCTGTCTCTCTGTCTCTATCTCTGTCTCTCTCCTTCCTCTCCCTATATATCTCTCTCTCCCTCCTCTTGCTGTCTCTCTGTCTGTCTCTTTCTGTCTCTCTATCTCTCTGTCTCTGTTTCTGTCTCTGTCTCTTTCTCTGTCTCTCTTTCTCTGTCCCTCTCTCTCTATCTCTCTCTCTGTCTCTGTCTGTCTCTGTCTCTCTCTGTCTGTGTCTCTGTCTCTACGTATTTTTTTCTCTGTCCCTCTCTCTCTATCTCTCTCTGTCTCTGTTTCTGTCTCTCTATCTCTCTCTCTGTCTCTGTCTGTCTATCTCTGTCTCTCTCTCTATCTCTCTGTTTATCTCTGTCTCTGTCTGTCTCTCTCTCTCTCTGTCTGTCTCTGTCTCTCTGTCTCTGTCTGTCTCTGTCTCTCTGTCTCTCTGTCTCTCTCTCTCTCTCTCTCTCTCTGTCTCTCTCTCTCTCTCTCTGTCTCTCTCTCTCTCTCTCTCTCTTCCCTACTCTCTCAGTTATCTCCAGAAGATATTTACCAAGAGCTCTCCTGATGTCCAGAAACATGTCCAGTTCAAGGCCTACCCTTCCCAGTCCTTAACCTTAATGCCTCCCTTCTGTTCAGCATCTCATCTGTAAAATAAGAGTCCTGGTCTAGATGGCTACTAAGGCTCATCCCAGTTCTAGATCAAAGACCTAGTGAAGTGCCATGACATCAGATGAACTGAACTTTTCAGACTTCTTTCACTTTGTCCCCCTCCTGCCTCACCCCCCAATCAGGGTCAGCTTTCCCAGAAAGCAGATTTCAAGGAAAGCCTGGGAGATAGGGACTTCTCTCCTTGTGTCTTTGGGGTACATTGACTGGAGGAGGGAGTCTTCTTTTTCCTCCCCATCTCCCTCTCATCAGCTATGTCCTATGGGACCAGCCACCACTACTGGTCATAAGCAGGATTCTCATTAGTTTAGTCCCAATATGGCCATAGGCATGTCCTTACTAGGAATTAGAGTGCTCTTAGCTAGGTGAGCCCTGAGAGGGTTGGAATGTTACCTGGGTGAGAACTTTGAATTCCAGTGTGGGGAATCTGGCTGCCCTGGGGGCTAGCAAGCTGGCACTTAGTTTTATGAATGATGTTATTAGAACCCTCAAACTTGAACTCAGAAGTCACTTTCATTTGCCCTGGAAGAATGATTGCTTAGAGGACGTGGGCTGAGGGTGTGAGCACATGTCCTTGAAGCTAAACTCTGTGGAAGAGAAGGAAAGTGGGTAGAGAACAGACCTTCCACTTCAAAGCGATAGCTGGTGTATAAATGGAGAGCTAGAGGAGGGGAGCATTTATCTAGAGTTTTCTTTTGCTCTGCATTGGGAGTTATCATCCCAATCTTTGTTTCTTTGGCTTCTTTGAAGACAGCCTGCCTGCAGAATTTTACAACCATTTGCTTTACCATTATTATAAAGTATTAAAAATTATATAAGATTATAAAATTTCATTTTGATCTTGGTTTTTTATTCAACTCCTCAGAATTTTCATTTTAATATTTAATTCATTTATTTTTCTTTTAGAGTTTGACCTGAATTTAGCCCAATACTGAATACTTAAAAAAATATTATCAATGTTGTTTTGTTTAATCTAATTTTGCATTCTTTTGGGTTTTTCTTTCTTTTCCCTTGAGTTTTCATGTGTAATTCCTATTGATACATAGCTTATTTTTAACAGTGATACTTTACTTGCTCTCCTTTGCTGATATGGGATTGAAATTTTCTTTCATTACAAATGCTGTTGTTTTGTGTTTACTTTTGTTTTGGGATTGCTCCAGTTTTCTTTTGGAATTGGTTTTCAAATTTTATTTCTGGATTAAATGCAATGAGCTGAACACTATGCACTAATTGAACACTTATGGATATTAATATTTGTTACCTGAGGATGCCAGTGAATGTGGCAATTGTTTTATGACTATCATTTCATTCTGTTTATTTGAATGTCCTCCTGGCTGCTAACTTGCATTATTGAAGTTCAACCAATTCTTTGTTTAATTGTTATATTACTCTTAGTAACTGGGTAAATATTGGCATTATCAGTCAATACTGTGAAAATATGAATTTGGGATTTAGAAGATACTGTCAATTTGTAGAGGCTGATAATCAGAGATGGTTGATATGTGGAACTGGAACTGTTTATAGGGAAGAGGATGTTATGATTTTTGAAGAAGTCTAGAAAAGTATATATAGCTGTACTTGATACAATATTGGTTGTCTTATCAGTGGGCGAGGGAGGGAGACAATTGAAGACTTAAAATTTATAAAAATGGATGTTAAGGTATAATTTTTTTTTTAAAAGCAATTGGGGTTAAGTAACTTGCTCGAGGTTACATGGCTAGTCATTATTTATGCGTGGGTGCTCATTTTCTGAGGCCGGATCTGATCTCGGGTCATCCAAACTCCGAGGCCGGCGCTCTTACTCACTGCGCCACCTAGCCGCCCCTTTTAGGGCAATTGGGGTTAAGTAACTTGCCCAAGGTCACACGGCTAGGTTTTTGTTTGTGTGGATTAAGTGTCAGAGGCTGGCTCCGAACTCAGGTCCTTCTGACTCCAGGGCCAGCGCTCTACTCACTGCGCCACCTAGCCGCCCCGGTATAATTTTTTTAAAGAAAGAAAAGTGTAGAAGTGGCCAGGTGGTACAGTGAATAGAGCGCTGGCCCTGGAGTCAAGAGGACCTGAGTTCAAATCCGGCCTCAGATACTTAACACAAAAACTATCTGTGTGACCTTGGGCAAGTCACTTAACCCCAATTGCCCTCCAAAAAGCAAAAAAAAAAGTGTATAGGTAATTAGGGAACAAGGCTCTGTGATCTGCCCAGGGTTGCACAGGCAGGGGCCAGGAGGTAGGGTTTGAGATCAGTTCTTTACAGAGGTAAAATACTATTTTTTAATGTAGCTAACAAATTTTGATCATAGGCCAATATTTCTAAATTTTTCTGAAAATAATACCTGAGTTTCATTGCATTCTTCTGTGTAATTTGCAGTTCAATGGTATTGAATTAACTATCAGTCATTATCATCAAACATTTGTATTCCTCTTTAAAACTTAGAAAGCATTTTATGTTCATTATCTCATATGATCCCAGATAAATCTTATTAGATAAGTACTAAAGATATTATTATTCCGATTTTAGAGATAAGAAAATGGAGGCTCAAAAAGGTTATATAACTAGTCTATGGTCACACAAGCCAGAAGTGTCAAAGGCAGGATTCTAATCCAGTTTTTACCCTTCTCCCCCCCCAGGGTCCTACCTCCCACACTATGTTACTTCTTAGAGAGGGCCACCCTATGTCTTGCAGTTAAGAAATAGAATACTATACTCTCCATATTCAGGGGGTTGCAGGCTCCAAATGTGGTTGCTCCCCAGGATTTGGGAGCAAGATTAGGAAACATGACCCTTTGAAACTGAAGCTAGCACAAATCAGCATAAATGAATGGAATTCCCAATGGGAATTTCAGGTCAGAGAAAAAGAAGGTCCGATCTTAGCCCTGACACTTGTTAGTTGTATGGCTTCATAGACATAGGGACTTTATCAGTCCTGGTGCCCAGCTCCTTTATGGCACAGATGGAGAATCTGCTAAAGCCCAGAGAGGTCAGGTGGCTCTCTCAGGGCACACAGCAGCTAAGCAGCTAAGTCAGATCTTCCTGAGTTCAAATCCAGCCACCCCTCCATTAATCTCAGTTTTCTCATTTGTGAAATGGAAACAGTAGGGCTTATATTAAACTCATCCTTCCCTCTCGGGGCTATTTATATAAATGTGTTGTTGTAACTATCTAGAGAAATAGAAAGACAGCCGGGGTCTTGGGGATTGGACAAAGCACTTCCCAGAGACCTTTCCCACCCTGGAATGACATTTCTCAGGGATGCCAATGACATCCTCAAAGCACCTGCTCACGTGTTCTATCAGAGCTGGGAAATAGTCTCGATACTTGTAGTGATCGTAGAACCTTTTGGCTTCCTCCTCCATCAAGGACAAGGATTTCTTCATTTTTACGACAAAGCCTTCCTTCTGAAGGAGTTCTAGGACATCCTCTTGAGAAGAGAAAGAAAATTGTCAGCACTCTGGGGCTCAGGGGTGGGCAGCCCCACAGAGGGAGGCCTGGTTCTCACCACAGGTGGTGGTCTGTTGGCCAAACAAGTCTTACTGTTGTTCCCAAGGGGCACCCAGTAAAACTGAACTTCTTTGATCAGGGAAAGCTTTTCTGACCTCGAACCACAGGACCCTTCCGTGGGTCCTCCACTGATACCTAGTACCTTTGAGTTCAATCCAACAAGCATTCTTTGACTGTCTACCATAGGGCAGGCACTGTGGCAGAGGCAAAGACAAAACCAAAATCAGTTCTGCCCTCAAGGAGCTTGTATTTCTTGTCTTAACTCACTTTTAAATTTCCTAAATTTTTCAGTGTTTATTATCTCTCCCTCCCAGTCTGTTCCCTACAGAATGATTTTTTAAAAAACACAGAACACAAAACTCTTTTAATAAATACACAGAAAACGCTTCTATTCTACGCTAAATGTGCCCAGATAATGTGACTGGTGGCATGGACTTAGTGCTAGAGTTATGTCCATCCATGGTCTACCTCCTGCTTTCTGCAAGCTTCAGAGACAGATCATGTAATTGAACAACTAAGTAATTAATTAGCCAGCTAGAGGGGTGCAGTAATGTGTATAAGCATGCGCTCCCCACCAGGTGGCGGTAGCCAATAACACATTTGAATGGACTTTGCTAATGTTGCAATATTCTTCACTGTTCCCAGATGGCACCCTGACAACCCACAAGGAATCCACTTTCCTTGGTCCCTTTCCTTGGTCTGTTCACATTTAGAGAGATGCCAGGGAATATACCCAGAAATGACCAAAAATCAGATGAGCTTTCATTTTCACTCTCAAGCTCCTGAACCCTTCTGACCCTCAACTGACTGGCCTCAAGGAGAGGAGGAAGAAGTACAAACAGCACCTATCAGGAAAGGAATCTTGGAAGAGGTAGTGCTTAATCTGAGATTTCTGAGCTAGAAGCGAGGATGCAAAGTGTTGCAGGCACAGCCAAGTGTCTATATGCAAAGGCAAAAAGGTGAGAGGTGCCATGTGTGGGAGACAGCAAATAGTCCACCCTGAATGGAATTGAGAGAATGTAAAGGAAAATAATATGAAATCAGTCTGGAAAAACAGGTTGGAATCAAATAATTTTAGGAGGGTTCTAATGAAGATAGATGGGTAACTAATAGAATTGCATATGACCAAAAGTCATTCCCCAATAAATAAGGGCTCAAGGGATATGAACAAAGTTACCAAAGAAGTGGTGAAAAGTATTAACAACTTTATGAAAAAATGCCCTGCATCACTAATATTAAGAGAAATTCAGAGTCTAACAGCTCTGAGGTTTCTTTCACACCTAGAAAATTGGCAAAGATGACAGAACATGAGAATAGTCAATGGTGGAGGGGACATGAAAAGACAGGCACATTAATGCACTGTTGGGAGAATTGTGATTTGGTGCACTTTGAATGAAATGAAAGCACTTTGAATTTTTACTAAGAAAGCGACTAAGATGTCCATACTATTGAGCTAGAATTCCACCGCTAAATATATGCCCCCCAAGAACTCAAAAACAAAAAGGAAAGTCCCCCCATAAACACCCAAATATTTATGGCTATACTTTTTTGTAGTGTTAAAAACTGGAAAAAAAAATTGAAGCCCGATTGGCCTGAATAAGGGAAGATTGCTGTGCCGTAAGAAATGATGACTCCGGACAGCAGGGAAAGACTTGTAGGAATTCACTCAGAGCAAAGAGAGTGGAACTGGAACAATTTATACAATGACTACAACAATGAAAGTGGAAAGGCCAATAACAAAATAAGAACTGAATTCTATCTGATTGTAACAAACAAGCTTGGACCCCAAAAAAGATAAGGAATTTCCTCCCACTTCTTTGCAAATGTCAGGGACTGTGGATGTGGAACACTATATAAATGGTCAGACTTTTGTGATAAAGTGGTTACTTTTGCTGAGTTGTTTCTTTTTTCTCCTTTCAAATCCTGCTATAGGATTATATGAAGACAAAAGATATCAATAAAAATTTATTTTTAATAAAAGATAGGTTGGAGCTAGACTGTGAAGAGCTTAAATACCAAACAGAGATTTTATTTTATCTTAAATAAAAGGAAGTCACTAAAGATGCTTGAGCAGGAAAGTAATGTGGTCAGACTTGTGCCTTAGGAATGTCAATTTAACAGGGCATGAAGGATGGACTGGAACAAGGAGGGACTGCAGCCAGTCTCTGAGGTAGCCCAGGAGATAAAGGGCTAAATTAGGGGCTAGTCATGTAAACAGAAGAGAGGAGAGGATGTGACATAGAGACAGGAGGTGGGATTGATAAGACTTGGCAAAAGATTGGCTATCGGGAATGAAAGTGGGGGGAAGAGCTGGAACAACTTTCCGGTCTAGAACCTGGGTGATAGGAAGATGGTGATGCATTCAACAGAAATAGGGAAATTAGAGGTCTGTGGGGCGTTAGGGGAAAGAAGATGATTGTTGAACTTTGGACGTGTTGAGATGGAGGTTTATGGGACATTCAGGTGGAGAAATGAAGCAGGTCATGCAGAAGTGTAGCTCAGGGGGCAGCTAGGTGGCGCAGTGAATAGAGCGCCGGCCCTGGAGTCAGAAGGACCTGAATTCGGAGCTGGCCTCTGACACTTAATCCACACAAACAAAAACCTAGCCGTGTGACCTTGGGCAAGTTACTTAACCCCAATTGCTTAAAAAAATAAAAAAAATTAAAAAAAAAGAAGTGTAGCTCAGGAAAGAGACTAGGGCTGGATATGTCGATTTGGGCATCATTTACATAGACTTGAACTCCTAGAAGCTAAGGAGACCAGAAAGAGAATGAATGAATGAATGAATGAATGAATGAATGAATGAATGAATGAATGAATGAAAATGTATTAAATACTTTTTCTGTGCTAAGCATTGGAGATATAAATGCAACACAAACTTCTGCTCTCAAGGAGTGAAACTTCTAATGGGGAGGGGGAGGAGCTATCAAACATAGACCACAGTTGTAACTGCAAGGCACATGGAAAGGTCCCACGGTCCTTAGAGTGCAGTAGCAAAGCAGGTGGTTCCACTTCTTTCATGTCACTTCCAGTGACAAAAACATTGGTTTCTAATTTTGAGTCATTTGATAGTGCCAAGGACTGGATGGTGAGAACTTTCTTTTCTGTGTTCTCTGTTACCATGGCTGTAGCATCCGCAGGAACACTTAGTTGGCAGGCTGCATTTTCCCAGGAGCTGGTGGTCTGAGGCCACTACTACCCCCAAGGTTCAGTATGTTAGGATATCTTCACTGGAGTCTGAGGGGAGATTGTGGTTAGGTAAGTGGTGATGGTTTGCCTTGCCTGGCACTTGCTATCTCCCTCAGGGTGCCTGACACAGAGAGGGCATAAACTTCTTTCTGGTCTCATCTACCAATTCTCTCAGGATAATATGACTTAGCTGACTCTCATGCCAATCCCACTTGCAGACTCACTTTCCCCTCAGATGCTTTTTGCTGCTATTCAGGGCAATACTGTTTATAAGTTTCCATTCTCCTTGGTATTCTTGTAAATGAGATTATACATTTGACCAATGTTGTTCTAGGAGGTCAGTGTCTCCGAAGAAAGAGTGGTTTCTTGTCAAGGTTTCTAGCCTCCTTTGATCTCGTTGGTGTGGTAACTTCTTTACATGAAGATGTAGGCTGGCTGTAGCTTTGTTCTGACTGAGATAAGTACAGTTTTTGAGTTGCTAGACTCTCAAAGGATCTGAAAATTTAAGCAAAGGCCATCTGGATTTCAAACGTTCCTTCGCTGATGGCTAATTCTTTTGAATCAGAGGATGCAGAGAGGCTCAAATACATCATCTCTGCCTGCAGCCAGCCCTGCTGGGGCCCCAGCATCCCCCAGACCTAGAATGCATGGAATAGTGGGTGCTACCTGAGTTTCAAACAAGCAGGGTGCCTCCAGATCAAAGCCCCCAGCCTTGTTTGGCCAGGTCAGGGTGGGACTGTGGTGGTCTCACACTGAATTTCCTTGTCTTTATTCTTTATGAATTTAATCTTTGATGTTCTGACACACAAACAGCTGATTCCACAATGATTCCCATGTCAGGAAGTTTTCCATTTGTTAAAAGGAAGGTAATTTTATTTTGTCAGTGATTTGCTCTGGGTTCACCATCTGCAGAGGCTTCTGGCTTCCCTCTGGAAGAAAGCACTGATACTGTACAATCCTGAGCTTTCTGAGTGGACTCAGACTTTTACCACCTTCCTTTGCTTGACTCCAAACCACTGTGTCCAACGTGTCTCTCACTCCCTGTGCCCTTCAGCCCAGCCATTGAAATCACCCATGATCAGGCTACATGTTAACTTGGCTGAGCGCCCTCATTGATTTCTCTCCTTACTCATCCTCAGCAACAGACATTGGTTCATAAACTGCAATGATCTTTTCTCTAGAAAAAAATTTGTATTGCTCTTTTATTTCATAATACCTAATTTCCCCACCTAAACCACTTTCTGGCTCCTCTACCTGGGGAATCACCCCTTATAAAAGAAAAAGAAAAAGAATAAATTAGGAGTAAATAAAGGAAACATTCAACAAAACCAATCCACACACCCATTAAGGCCAGCAGGACAGAGACTGCAATTCTCTTTCTTCCCTGCTGGTACCCTCCCTCCCAAATGACTCTGGATTTATTTGTACTCATGCTCCTTATATTTATTTTCTTGTACATGCCCCCAGGGCAGCAAAGTGGTGCAGGTGGATATTGCACTAGCCCTGGAGTCAAGAACACTCATCTGCATGAGTTCAAATCTAGCTTCAGACACCAGCTGTGTGACCTTGGGCAACTCACTTAATCCTGTTTGCCTCCATTCCTGATCTGTAAAATGATCTGGGGAAGAAAATGGCAAACCACTCCAGTATCTTTGCCAAGAATACCCACAAGTGGGATCACAAAGAATCAGACACAACTGAAATGACCAAACAGCACATGCCATAGAACATAAGCTCCTTTTGAGTAGGGATTATTTTCATCTATTGTATTTGTATCTCTAGTGCCTAGCACAGTGCTTGTCACTTAGTAGCTCCTTAATAAATGCTTGTTGATGGATTGATTTGACTATATTCTGACATGGTGAGCATTGCAAGGAAAGAGAATGAAGTGGAATCAGCATTGCTGATTGCTTTTGGACTTTCAGTCACACCAACTTTGCCAACTTCTTTATATGCCTCCCTGAGGAGAGTCCAGGAAACTTCTTTGAATTTAGCTACAGTGTCTTGATGTCTCCTGGTTCTATTTCCAGTGGGAGGGCCATTCCAAGGGTGGGTCACCTTTTTCACAGTGAATCTCCTCACACAGGGACTGACCCATACAGCTTCTCAGGGGTGGAAGGGACTTCCGATTTAACTGGTACAACCCCAACTTGACCAAGAATTCCCTCAATGATTTCTCCAGTCCACTGATCACTGGGGGAAAGGAAGGTCTCATATTGAGATTACCTCCAGTTAATGGAAGCCTGATGACATACAACCTGAGAATGGCATGATTCTGAGCACGTTCTGTTCCATCATCCAGCACTCAGTCCTATCTCTTTAGAAGTGAATGAGTTTGGAATTCAAAACTTTAAAGTGTTAAGATTGTTTTACCTTACCATCTTTCATCCCACCTAGTACAATATGCCTTTGTAATTGGAATAATGTTTAATATGAATGCATTTGCAGACCCTATACTGTACTATATGCTGTCATGAGGGGAGAGGGGAGGGAAGTAAAAGAAATTTGAAAATCAAGGAACTATGGAATTGAATCTTGTTAACTGAAACTAAACTAATAAATTAATTAAAAAAAAAGATTGCTTTAACATTTAATTGGGGGGAGATAAAATATTATATATAAAAAGAAAATGGATGGGAACCCCATTTGCCTTTTTTTGGGGGGGTCTGTGTCCTGGGTTGTCCTTGCCAATATTCAGTACCTTATGGATGGAGCCTTTCCAGCCTCATAGCCTTTCAGAGTCCAGGATTGCCACCCGTGCACCATGGTGAGACAGCTGTTCAGCTTAACGAGGTTATGAGTGTTCATTTTCTCATTTCCTTTCAATGAGAAGCTAAGATTTTTTTTTTTTTTGCAAGTATCATCCCAAAGACAATTGTACACAATAGTAAGTGGTATCACTTACCGACATTTCCCTGTAAAACATCAGGTCTGATTATGGCCAGCGTCCTTTCAACACACAGTTCAAGATTTTTTGTTTTAGCAAAATCTGGAAAAAATAGAATGAGATGCCTCTTTGCCTTTTCTGGAATGTCTACAAGATCGCAGACATGTAACAACTCTCGCTTTTCCAGCAGCTCTCGTAGGCTGTGAAAGTGAAAAACATTATTACAGATTAATTTGAATTCAACAATCACATACCATCTAGACCAATATTTAGGATTTGATGAATAATATTAGTAGTTTACATACAGACATATATTAAGATTTCCAACCAGCTTTTCTTCTGTCACTCTGAGAAGTGACCTTTCACTTTGCCTGGAATCAGCCCTATCCCATGTCTCAGCCATTTCTAGACTATGCCACCTATATTGTGGCCATCTCCTTCCTCTCCTCACCAGAACCAGGAGGCAATTATCTGGACTCACATGCCAAGTATTTAATCTGGAGTTAGAGTACAGACCTTACCTCAAATTTAGCCTCAGATATGTATAAGCTGTGTAACTTCTGTTTGCCTCACTTTCCCCAACTGTAAAATGGAATAAGAACAGCACCTACCTCCTTTGTGAGCACCAAATGATATTTCGAAGCTGCTTAGCACAGCCTGACACACAGCAGGTATTTCCTAAATGGTTGTTTCCTTTCTTCCCACCCCTGGGACCCTGGACAATGATTGGTGAGCTTCTGCCTTCTCTTGTCTGGAATCAGGCCACCATGCCACTTCCCGGGCATTTTCCAATCATGCCCTATCCCCAGTTGCAACACTAGCTTCCTTTACCAGTTGTCTTCCCCTGCTAGAATACAAGTTCCCTCAGAGCAGAGACAGCATGCCTGCCTCTATTCCCAACACCAGCACATAATAAATGCTCAAAAGGTCCCTTTTCCTTCGTTAATTCATTCATTCACCATCGGGATTAAGCATGAGGCATCCACTGGCTGTGATGCCAATTCTCTCATGGAGTGTATTTCCATTGGAATCTGTGCATCCAAGGCAATTTCTGATAGGAATGCTGGCTTTACCATGGTGGTGGCTCTATTAGAACAAACTACAGCCTCTCTGGGGGATTCCCCATCTGTGTGAATGGCCACATATGAGCAGTTTCCCATTGAGTGGCTCAGTTGAGTGTGTGCAGCAATACTTTAAATCCACTCTCCACCACCAGTCAGCTGTTCCCTTTAAAGGTTTCTCCTCTGAACACCCCAAGAACCCTGTGAGGTAGGTAGTTAATGCACTCGAGGCCCAGAGAGGTTAAGGGGCTTGCCCATGGTTACAGAGTCTGAATTGGGATTCAGAACTCGGTCTTCCCAACTCCAAGCTCAGCGCCCTTTCCCTACACCCATGGGATTTCTCACTTGCTGGCTCTTAATTACATTCAGCAGTTGACACTGGAAACTTGAGCCTGTTGTTAAATCTCAAGCTCACAGGGAGATGGTCACTGGGACAGCTCTCTTTTCTCTGAGCTTTGGGTGAAAGAACTAGGGTTGCCCCAGGAGAGAGGCAGCCAGAGTCGCTGGAATGGTTGGGCCAAGTGAAGCTAATAGAGATTAAGTGACTTGTCCAAGATTATGTTTAGTGTCTGTGACTGGATTTGAACTCAAGTTCACCTGTCTCTAGGCTTAGTCCTCTATCCATTGTGCCACTTAACTGCCATAAAGGATCAATATAATTTTCCTCCCCTTTCCAGTGAGTCCCTAGTGACTTATAAAACCCTCTACACTCATAACGTCACTCTCTGGATTGGGCTCCCCTCAGTAGAAACACAGTAGTGGGTTTCCTCACATCTGGGTGAATACCAGTTTTACTCTAGGGTCCCACTTAGCCCTAAAGGCTCTAAATTATACTCTCCCTGGAAGGAAATTGATCTGGGACTGCTAGAGATAAAGCCCCTCATAGAACAGCAAGTCTATGGGGCGGCTAGGTGGTGCAGTGAGTAAGAGCACCAGCCTCGGAGTTGGGATGACCCAGGATCGAAACCGGCCTCAGAAAATGAGCACCCACACATAAATAATGACTAGCCGTGTAACCTTGAGCAAGTTACTTAACCCCAATTGCTTTAAAAAAAACCAGCAAGTTTACCTTCCCAGGATCCCCCAGATTCTTATCAGACTGTCTCAGAAAGAATATGCACTAGGGCGCTACAGGGGCAACTCCTTCTCCATTAACCCTGCACATACCTCATAGTCCAAATACCTCATAGTCACTACAGAGAACAAAGTTCATGCTTTTGGCTCTCCTTCTGGGGCCAACCTGCATGAACCCCCTTCTCCCCCAGAGGGTAGCACTACCAAGGGACTCCCCTTTCTCCCTCTAAAAGACTAGGTCCCAGAGCTCCAGAATCTGGGATTACTAGAGAGGCAATCTCCTTTCCATTATACCTGAACCATGCAAATAATTCACAGTTAACAAAGATGGGGTTTCTTGTTTGGGGCTTGAGGAGGGGGGTTTTCTTTTCTCCTCCAGTTCTGATTCAATCCCTTGTTGCTTCTCCAGTGCCTGGGTCATAATTCTCTTCTCCCTCAGAGGTTAACACTCCCTCCCTCCCTTTCTCTCTCTCTCTCTCTCTCTCTCTCTCTCTCTCTCTCTCTCTCTGCCTTTTTGGAGGGCAATTGGGGTTAAGTAACTTGCCCAAGGTCATACGGTCATTGTTTGTGTGTGCGTTGTGTCTGAGGCCGGATCCAAACTCAGGTCCTTCTGACTCCAGGGCTGACGCTGTACTCACTGCACCTCCCTTTCTCTTTAGAAGCCTGTGTCCCTAAGCTCTCTAAGGACTTGCACAATGTCCAGAAACCATATCTACACACACACACACACACACACACATACACACACCCCAGTCTGGGCATGTGGTTTCATCCTTGCTTGAAGTCACATGATTGAAAGGCTCTATCAGTGTCTTTCAGTGTTATTAATGGCACTGGTTCTTACCTCTTCTACCCTCTGTTCTACGTTCTATGTTCAAATCTCTCAGGGTTTCTGAGATAAGAACCAACTCAAATCTCACGGCTCCCTTTTAAGAGCAAAGCAACGCCATGACAACCATCCCCCATTGTGAAGACTCAAAACTCTTAACTAATGAGGCATGAATGGATGTGCCCACAGTCCCCACTGGGTCACAGATCTCCTTTTGCCCTCGTTAAGTTTATCAGGGAACTCCTCTGACCAGTTTCCTATGCGTCCAAGTCATTTCATCTCATCCCCTTACAAAAAGGAAAACTCATTTATATTTGCCATTAGCAAGCTCTCCAGGGCCAGGGAAAGAGGAGAAAGGGAAGGACAGAGTTTGAGCTCACAGAAGAGCCAAATTCTCACATGGCTAGAGCATAGCTCAATCTAGATCGGTTGCTCACCTTTACCCCTTAACCTGTCCTGAATAAGATGAGGACGAAGCCATTCTCTCAGGACCATAACCCTCTGGGCTCCTCTCGAGCTCCTTGAATGTATCAGTCTTCAGAGTTAGAGAAAGGTTTGAGTTTGCCCATGTTTTAGATTTAACTGAAGGTTATGGGACTTTTTAAAAGTTTAGCTGAAGATGTGAATCGGAAGAATATTTACCCCAAGCCTTTGTGACTTAATCATTAGGAGGAGGAGGCTGCATGGAAAAGGGGTCATTTTTTCCAAGTCTTATACCTTTTGGGTTTCTCTTCTTCTTCCTCTTGTGGTTCTTCTGATTGATCTTCCTTTTCCTCTGGTGGTGGTTCTTTTCTTTCTCTTTCTTTCTTTCTCTTTTTTTCTTCTTCTTCTTCACCTTCTTTTCCTGGGGATCCCAGGGAAATGCCCAGAATATAACTTGGGTTACTTGTTGTGTATGAGACAAAGTCTTCAAAATCAAACTACAAAGAAATAAAATTTGTTCTATATTACAGAAGAGCTACTTCATACAGTCATCAGAAGTCAAATTATCTTATGACAGTTAATTTCACAAGGTGAAAAATATTTGTCATGTGATGATATTTGGCTAGGAGATGCCAAGGGTGAAAATGTTAAATGTCTCCTAAAAAGATGGCAAAGCTTGTGAACTGTAGAACCATATAGTTGGAAGGGACTTTGGAAATAAACTAGTTCAAACCCTTCATCTTGCAGGTAAGTAAAAAGAGGCCTAGAGATTAGAAGTGATTTACCCAATGTCACATAATCACTCTGGCAGAATCAAGACTAAAACCTCTGAGCCAGTTAGGTTTCTTCCTGTTATCCATCTTGTCTCTATTGTGTTTCCCCCATGATAGGAAGAGACATGAATTCTAAAGAAGATAGTGGGGGGCCATAGAAGGAGTCAACTGAAGGAATCCATATGTAGCCTGAACAAGAGAAAACTTGGGAGGAGGGAGTAGCATGATGTCTGTCTTCAAGAATTGGAAAGAATGGCACAGAGAAGAAGGATTAGATTTGTTCTGTTTGGTCAAAGAGGGCAGTACTAGGAGAAATGTGGAAAAGTGTTAACACATCAGATTTTGGCCTCACTATCCAGAAAAAAAAAAACTTCCTGAAAATGAGAGCTGATCAAAAGCAGAATCACTCCCTCTGAAGGTGATAGGCTTCCCTTCTCTGGAGGTTGTGAAGCAGATGTTGGATGACCATTTGGCAAGGATGTTATAGGGGGAATTGTATAGAAATGGGTTAGATGATATGACCTCTGAGGTCCTTTCCAACTTCTCCCTTCGGCAATTCTGAGACATGCTTAATGAGTTCAGGAATGGAAGGGAGAAGGGAAAGCATCACGTGTAGTGAAAGATATATCAATAACTCAGAAGTCATAATGGAAGGCTTATCACATATGAGAATAACAAAAAGCTGAGAGGGAAGAAATCATACATTGGACAAAGGTTTGAGAAACAAACAGAAACATGGGCTGAAAGAAGTTAGATAAAATTTAATAAAAAATAAATGTAAATTTCTGTTCATGGGCTCAAAAAAATCAATCATGTAAGTACAAAATGAGAGAAGCATGAATGAACAATATTTCATGTGAAAAAAGACTCAAATTTGTGTGGATTACAAGTTCACTAAGAGTTGTCATACAACAGCCAGGGAAGCTAAGGCAATGTTGGGCAGCATTAACAAAAGCATGGGCACCAGAATGAGAAAGGGCTTAGTCCCACCATGTTCTGCCTCAGTAAGATAACATCTGGGGTATCATATTCAGCTCTAGGTGCCATATTTCAGGAAGAATATGGAAAAACTGGAGCATACCTAGAAAAAGGGGAGGAGGGTGATGAAGGAGAAGAGACCACACAAAGATCATTGAGAGAGACCTTGCCTTCAAGGGATTTATACCCCACTACTGAGAGAAATACAACACATATATGGATAAGTCAATACAGGGTAATTTGAGAAGATAGCCCTAATAACTGAAGATCATAGAAGAGGTTGCACCTATGCAAAACTGCAAAGAAAGAAAGTGGAGAGAAGTGGAGAGGAGGAGGGAGGACATCACAGGAATGGGTGATAGTCGGTGCCACAGAAAGGGCGATGTTGCATCAAATAGATGTATGAAAGGGATATGACATGATATGAAAGTGGACTGTTTGGAATCAGATTGTGAAGGCTTTTAAATGTCAGGCTGAGAAGTTTCCATCATATGCTAGAGGTAATAGGGAGCCATAGAAGATTTTTAACATAGAAGTAACATGATCAGAGTTGTGTCTTAGGAAAAATAATTTTGTCAGCTTTGTATCAGCTTCATGGATTAGAGAGGAGAAAGACTAGAATAAGGAAAAGCAGTTAGGAGGCTATTAAAGTAGTACAAGAGAGGTGGTGAGGACCTCAACTAGGATAGTAGATGTAGAGAGAAATGGGGACAAAAGCTAAAGAGCTGATAGAAGTAGAATCAGCAGGGGCGGAGCCAAGATGGCGGAGTAGAAACAGCTCATCCAAGCCACTCTGCTCCCAGATTCCCCCCAAACTATGTAAAAGGGGACTCTGAACAACTTCTGGAGCCCCAGCACCCACAGAATGACACAGAGAAGCTAACCTCCCGCTGAGGACAGCCCAGCAGCCCTGCAGGAAGGACCAGCACAGCAGTCTGGGAGCCAGCAGTGCAGTGCAGAGCGAAGAAGCCGAGCCGAGCCCAGGTCCGCATGAGCTGAGGTTTTAGCCCCAGGGTGGCAGGGCCAGCAGCCAGCTGGAGGAACCCCAGAACACCAGCAGCTGTGGCAACTCCAGAATTATCAACATAGACATGCCTAGGACAAAGTAAGAGGTTAGTGTCCTATGGACTTTGGGACCTGTATTTGGGGGAATGCGTCGGCTCCCTCCCCTGGGGGCTAGAAGCCGCTGAGGAGACATGCCATTTTGTAGTTTTCAGAGGCAGCTCCAGCTCCTGGCCTGCAATTAATTGTAGGGAGATCCAGCGATCAGTCTTGGGGGGTAATCGCTCTTGCTTTAACCTCCCTGGATCTGGATTGTGATCTAGGGTGGAAGTCATGGGTGGGTTTGCAGCTTGCCAGAATCAGAAGTTGCCCCCCACACGTTCGGGACGAAAATTCCTCTATCTGGCCTTAAAGCCATAGTGTGACAACAAGCCCAAAAGTCAGGTAATCAAGTGGCAACATGCCAAGACAAAGGAAACAGAAAAATGCAACCCTACACTCCTATTTTGGGGGCATAGAGCGGGAAAAGGACTGTGAGGTCAGAAGTCCTGCTCCAAAAGCCCCAGGGGAAAACATGAGCGGGTTGCAGGCCATAGAGGACCTTAAGAAGGACTTTAAAAATCAAATAAGAGGGGCGGCTAGGTGGCACAGTGAGTAGAGCGTAGGCCCTGGAGTCAGAAGGACCTGAGTTCGGATCCGGCCTCAGACACTTAACGCACACACAAACAAAAAACTAGCCGTGTAACCTTGGGCAAGTTACTTAGCCCCAATTGCCTTCCAAAAAGAAAAAAAAAAGAAAAGAAAAAAAATCAAATAAGAGAAGTGGAGGAAAAATTGGAAAAAGAAATGAGAAGGATGCAGGAAAAGTATGAAATGAGGGTCAACAGCCTGACTGAGGAAAACAACACCTTAAAAAATAGACTGACTCAAATGGCAAAGGAGGCCCAAAAGGGCAATGAGGAGAAGAATGCCTTAAAAAGTCGAATTTGCCAGATGGAAAAAGAATCTCAAAAGTTCACTGAGGAGATTCATTCCTTCAGAGTTAGACTTGAGAAAATGGAAGCTAATGACTTTATGAGAAATCAAGATGCTGTTAAGCAGATCCAAACAAATGAAACAATTGAAGGCAACGTGAAATATCTCATGGGGAAAAACCATTGACCTGGAAAATAGATCCAGGAAAGATAATTTAAAAATTATTGGACTACCTGAAAGCCATGATCAAAGAAAGAACCTAGAAATCACCCTTCAAGAAATTCTCAAGGAAAATTGCCCTGATGTTTTAGATCCAGAGGGCAAAATAGAGGTTGAAAGAATCCACCGATCACCTCCTGAAAAAGATCCCAAAAAGAAAACTCCCAAGAATATTATAGCTAGGTTCCAGAATCCCCAGATCAAGGAGAAAATACTACAAGCAGCCAGGAAGAAACAATTTCAATATTGTGGAAACACAATCAGAATAGCCCAGGACCTGGCAGCTTCTACACTGAGGGATCGAAGGGCATGGAATATGATATTCCAGAGGGCAAAAGAACTGGGAATGAACCCAAGGGTCACCTACCCAGCAAAACTGAGTATTTTGTTTCAGGGGAAAATATGGTCATTCAGTGGAATAGAGGACTTTCAAGCATTCTTGAAGAAAAAACCAGAATTGAATAGAAAATTTGACATCCAGACACAAGAAGCAAGAGATGCCTGAGAAGGCAATCAGGGAAAAGAAATCAAAAGGAACTTATCAAACTTGAACTATTTACATTCTTATATGGAAAAACAATAACTGTGAGTAATGATATCTTTCTCACTATGAAAATAATGGAAGAAGGGTGTGTGGTCATATGAATACATATGTGAATGTGTGTGTATATGGATAGAGGGCATAGGTTGAATTTGTTGGGAAGGGAGAATACTCAAGGGATGAAATTATGAGGTGAGAGAGGAAAGTGGCAAGAGGAGATGGGGAGAGACAGGGTAGGGTAAACTATCTCATGTAGAAGAAGCAAGGGGAAGTGGTTACAAGGGAGAGGGAGAATAGGAAGGAAAAAAAAAGGCAAAACCACATTTTCATTGAATTTGGTTCAGGGAGAGAATGACATACATACTAAATGGGATATCTCAACCTGCAGCAGAATAGGGGGAAGGGGGATGAGAGGAGGGATGATGGATGGGGGGGCATCCTTGGGGGGAGGGGAGGTTGGAAGTACCCACTATAGAAGAGGGACAGGATCATGTAGGGAATGGACCAGGTGGGGGGTGGGATGAGTGGGAGGGAATTATAAGCAGCCTTGTACAATATATCTACTATGATAATGTTTGCATAGCTAGACATGTACAACATATACTGAATTACTTATCTCCCAAGAGGGAATGGGTGACAAGGGAGGAAGGAAATGGATATGAAATTCGAGGTCATAACATTAAATGTTTCAAATATATATAAATACTATTATTAATACTCTTTTGCTTATAATAGAGAGATAAGATGTGCAGGCATTGGGACACAAAGATTCACCTTCCTCTAATGGAAAAGTTGAAGGGGGTATGGGAGAAGGTATGGGAGAGAGCAGATTGGAGGAAGCGATATCTTGTGGGACTGCTATTCGGGGAGGTTGGGTAGGGGAATAACGGGGGGGAAATGATTGTAACTCAAAATCTGGCGGAAATGAATGATGTAAAACAGAAGTTA